>JAGFMF010011478.1:5024574-5137394 GCA_019455555.1 Galemys pyrenaicus | reverse complement strand
GGTGAGATGGTGATGGGGAATACATGGGGATTACAATTAATGGCAAGTATATGTAAATTTTAAAATATTTTAATAAAAAAATTAAAAAAAAAAAAGAAAGTATCTTCTTTGGGGTTTTCGGTGGAGGATATCTACAAGAGGCCAATTAACTCAGGGACAGCTAAGCTCTCCTTGAATTCTTCCACACAGCGGAAGCTCTGCCTGGCTTACACAAGTGGTCAGTAAGAAATGATTTTGCTGAATGAAGTTAAATTAAAGATGTAGGATTCTAGGAAATAATATAAGAATAATCATCTATTGTTTCCTCAAGGTTTACAGAGATTTATACACGTGACCAGGATTCTTTAAATAGACTCTATGCATCTCATGTTTCATGGAGTTTTGGTGGAGGATGCTGGTGGAGGCGTTTACTCAATGTTCTTTTACTTCCTTTTGCATTTGAGTATTTCTCACAACTATCTGATATTAAATATGCAAGAAGATACTTTCTAAAGGTCCTAATAAGGTATAGTCAGTGTCTTGTATGAACTTTAAAAAATTAGACTTACATTTGACTCATTCCCTAAAGATTTCTTCCATGTGGAATGAAAGAGAAAGGGTTTCCAAATGCTCTAACAAGTCCAAGGTAGATGGGAAAAAGAAGAATACACTGACCCTTTGGAAAACTATGATTGCAAACAGGGTGTGTGGGTGGTGGTGTTGGCAATAGAACAAAACAGGTGTATATGGAGGTGTTTAAAAACTGAACAAACAGCAGTGCTCACTGCCATTATTCAGCATCGCATTTGGTTGATGAAGAGGGGCTGGTGTCTCATTGAACTTCGCTGCTAAGTCAGTACTAGGAAGTTTATCCACAAAACAAACATATCAGTAAACTATAAAGTCAGAATTGTCAGGACTTGTGGGGTAGTATATTTTTCCTTTTCAATCATTTTGTTATTCAGTGAACATTTTATTCTTTACTCGTTATATACTTGGTAGCAACAAAAGTTAATAATAGAGGGATTTGATGCCTCTAACAGTTGGAGGTTGAACGTGAGCTGATTTATGGTCTTTTCTTAGAGTTGGCATGGGTTAGTGGTGCAGTTATAGGTCACCTAGTCAGAGTGAACAGGATAAATGCACTAAAATCAGAAAGCCTGGGTTCTGGACATAGCTGGACAGGGTAAGAAACATAATCTTGGAGGAACCATCAAGTAATAAATGTCCCCAACAATGGGGCCCACTGGAAAGGACCACATGAAATGAGGCTGATGGCCAAGCCTAAATTTGGTAGCCGTATGAGCCTCAGTTTTCTAAATCCCAAAGTAAAGAAAATAAAACCTACATTTCGCTGAGTTGCGAGGATTATTTTTTGGTTACCTGAATGATAATGCATTTCTTAATAAAACACTGGCTACACAGGTGTTCAAAATATAGACTAAACTGATTTCCACAAACTATGATGCAGTAGCATGGACTTATGAACTTTGCCAATACATTTAAACTCGAAAAGAAAATTAGTATCTTTTCCTAGATGCTTTATATTTTAGTGTTAGTTCGCTGATGACTATTTGATTCTTTGAGCAATTTACTAAATCACAATCCCAAGGGAAGGCAGACTCTGCCAATGGGGTATGAAACCACACAGAGGACAAAGTGGCTTGGCACTAAGGGGAGGGGCTGTAAGAGGCTCTGCTCTCCCCTCCTCAATTGGATAAACATTCTATTTGGGACACTTCGAGAGTGAAAGATTATTTCAATAAAACTGTCTACATGTTCCCTTCACCTTTCTTTTTGGCATATTTTTGGCACCTCTGTTGTTATTTTAATGCCACCTCCGATACTCAGGAAACTGCAAAATATGATTCTACCCATGCATTTTAAACCTGTGTTATTTAAAAGCATGCAAAAAAACCAGATTTCACTAAAATTTATCAATAGATATTACTTATTTCAGGTATCATGATAAGATCATTGTGATTTTACTCTTAGAATGCATGCTTTAGAGAGGGATCAGCAAACTTTATTAAAATGACAAAGTAAATATTTTATGCTGCTGTCATATTTATTTGTGGCCCTGAAGTTCTGTGTCATGGTCACAAGGTTCTGCTCTGGTTGTGCCACAGGTTATACATAAAGGAAGAGAGGTGGCTGCATTCCAATAAAACTTTACTTACAATAACCAGGTGCAATCTGCATTTGGTTCGTGGGCTTTAAAGCAATAGTTCCCAGACTTTTAAATTCATATGACCAGAAAAATATGAAAATTCTAGAATTCACTCAGGCTTTTCTAGTTTTTTTCTTTGTTAAGTAGAATTAGGTTTTTTTTAAAAAGAAAGAAAAACCACTGTCTAGTACCTTTATCTCTTAACAGCAAAAGAAAACTAGAAAAGACAGAAATTCAGAACTGACTTAGCTTTTTGGAAAACCCACTACATTATCCTTATTTAAACATTCTTTCCCTGAGCTTGCTGAAAACTATGACGTGAATATGTTCAGGTAACAAATGGATCATTAGAGTTGCTTCTGGAGCATATTGGGTAGGTACGGTATAGTCAAGTATTTACAGTTAAACTATCTGCATTTGAATAAGATGGGGTTGTGCTAAGAAGGGAGAGGTACACAGACCTGGACATTCTTTTAATGGGCCAAAATGACTCAGAGAGAGTACCCCATCCTGAGTCACTCCAATACTGAGCATGCTCAGAACTCACCGGCTGCCACTGTGCAGGGTACCAGGCTGGGGGGCAGTTGAAGCGGTTACAAGCTTGCACTGTGCTGGGCTTGGGCTGGCGACACAGTTCATCAGCCAGGATTACGGTTTCATTCATCTCCCTGGAGAGGAGGTGGGAGCAGAAGACATCTCTGGTCTGCAAGCCAACTCCACAGGTGAGACTGCATGGACTCCACTTGCCGATTTCCCACCTGGGGAGAAATCAGAGAGGAAGAGGACCCTGAGCATCTGTGCACAGAACATTTCCTGCGGCATGCAGTGTTAATGCAGAATAACAGCCAATGGGGGAACATGAGAAGTTTCAACAAGTTACTAAGAAGACTATCCCAAGAGCATAATCCATCCTCTCCTTTCACACTCTAGAATCCATTTAGAATAAATAAAAGAAGCTGATAATGTAGTATATCCTATATGGATCCACAAAAGCACCTAGAATGAGTTATGTCCATTTTGATAGAACATAAACTTCATCAAAATAATTGTGTGTGTGTGGTGGGGGGAAGGGTGCTACAGAAGATATAGGTTGAGCACATAAAAGCTTAGGGTACCACATATTGAATAGCGGGACTAAAAGAAGTCTTTCTTTTAATCTATCCACCCTTCTTAGCAAGACTGAAAAATTTGTACTTGTTTTTCTTTGGCTTCAAAGTGTAAGGTCATTGACTCCAACTTCCTTCCAACTTCCATCATAGCATAGAAATGTCTCTGTCTTATGTATAAATGCCATCACTGCCTGGGACTGGAGAATGTCACAAACGTGAAGGTTCCTAAGTAGATTAGTCTTCTTGGTGGGGGGATAAAGAGAAAGAATGGCTCATTATCTGACAGTAGAAGTCAAATACGCACAGAACACATGAATCGACCATTCCAAATGACCAAGTCTTGAGAAGTACATTTACAACGAGCTAAAGGGCTTATAAAATACTCCCACTCTCCCTGTTATGTAGACTCCAAAATGGGAATGATAAGGGCAAAGCTCAGTTGCTTGGGCTGCCTCACAAGTATTCATTAATGATCAGTTTCAGAAAGTTCTGTTTACAATGGAGGCTCAAAGATCCTACAAACAGGAGTCAGCCAAGAAAAGCATGGCAAATAGATGCTTCAGTAGCTGGGCTTGTCCTGAAAACTGGCTAAAATAATCTTTGGTCTTAATGTTTTTGTCAGACTATAAAACTGTGTTAGTATCTCAGTCTTTTCCTGCTACTCTGATATGTAATTACCCTTTCAACCCCTATTTCATTACCTCTTCTCACCTGATCTGTGTTTAAGTTTTATCTGTAATAACTGCTTTGTTATTCTCAATTCATGTCCCCTGGCTTTCTAGCTTTATCTTTGAGTTGTTACTCCTGATTTGGAATACTTCCTGTCATTTTTTGGACCCTCAAAATTTCGTCCATTTCTGTCTATCCAAACTTGATTCAGATTTAAAAGAATTGTGTCCATATCTGGATGTGTCCATACCACAATTTCTCTATGTATTAGAGTTATCCTGCTTGTCAATGACCAAGAGGATATGCCTCTTGAAGGCAAGATCTGTGTCTGAGTCAGTTTTGTACCACTCACAGGGGTCATCACAGAACCTTCTAGATAACTAACATATGGTTACTAGGTAACTAACTTCCTGACCAATGAACCAATAGAAGGAACCTCCCATCATAGTAGTAACTTTACACCATTATGTCATTTAAATACCTCCCATGATAACACGAGACAAGCACTTCTGATTTTCCCACTATAAAATGGGAATTAGTAATTTCTGAGAATCTAAGAGGCATACTTGCCCCAAAAGCCATAATTCACTACTCACTACTTGGATGGTTACCTTGATGAAGGCATGGGGCTATCTATCTTGATTTGCCAAAACTTTTTAAATGGGTTGAATTGTATTACTGAAAACATATTTTGTGGCCCTAGCCCCAATACCTCAGAAGGTGATTTTATTTGGAAGTAGGGTCTTTGCAAATGTAATCACTTAAGATGAGGTCATATTCAAGTAGAGGCAACCCTTTAGCCAATATGGATGCTGTGCTCTTAGAAGGGAGAAAGATACCCCAGGAGATGCATGTGACAGACAGAGATAGTAGTGCTCTGTCTACAAGGCCAGGAGTGTCAAGTATTGCCAGCATATTTAGAAGAGGCAAGAAAGAAATTTCCCATATTGTAGGTTTCAGAGGGGACAGAACTTTGTTAACATCTTGATTTTGGGCTTGAAATTTACCTCCTAAACTGTGAAGGAATAAATTTCTATTGTTTTCAGTCACCTCGTCTGTGGTAGTGTTCCCGTAGCCCCAGGAAGCCGACATGACTCTGTGCCCTTGGTGCCTTGCAGGGAGTCTGGAACTTGGCAGCTGCTCAGCAAGTGACTGACTGAGCAGAGCTCCTGCAATCTATGTGCTCCCTCAGATTAGTCACTCAGCCGGACCACTGTCAGCTGTGTTCTGTAAGCATCTGCTCACCCCCAGTGACAAGTCTCAAAAGATCTGAACCCCGCAGTGTTTTCAGGGTGCTATGCATTTTGTTCAGTGATGAAACTGCACCTAAACTGACGTGATGCCTTGATATCTTACTTGGTGTAAATATTTACATATTTTATTACAGCAGAAATAGATTGTTGGATTATGATGTTTTTCTGCAGAACCTATTAGGAGATTTATATAATTTGTCTTAGTAACCCTAACATACTTCTAAAATACCCAAAATTCCAAATTCTAAAATAACATCTGCTCCATTGGTTTTGGTTAAAGGATCATGGCCTTGTATAAGGAGAGTAGAAACCATGAACATTATGTGGGTGTCCCCTCATCTTCTAGGTTCCAGGTGTTTAGTTTCACGATTCAAAATTTGGCCAAAATGTTAGGACATCTGGGTTCCCCAGCATTCTCTCTCTACAATGCTTTCTTTCCTCTGAACCCTTCTTCTCCATATTCCCTATTTTTTTTTTTGGTCAAAATCTGCTCGCAGGGAAAGTTTGTGAGCTGACCCATCACAGCTGAGGCCGGCCCTGGGGCTTTGGGCTGGACCCTGCAAGGGCCTGAGAGATGGGCCCCTGAAAAAGGCCAGGCAGGAATCAGAGGGTTACCTTCTACCCCCAATTGGAACTAGTCTTTCTCTTCATGATATGCTAAAAATCCAGCTAACATTATCACAATCATCAGAAAAAATAGTAATAGTAATATTTTTAAATGGTGTACACAATGAGCAGGTACTGTGCTAATCACTTTAAAACTGCTGCCTCCTTTAGTCCCTTCCATGGTACAGTTCTATTATTACCTGCATTTTAACGGTCTCGTATAGACAGCAGTGCCACTTGCATGATAACCAAGTCTACCAAGACTGCACACATGGGTGCCGAAAAAGGGGCTGCTCCCTATCACAGAGGCCAGCACAGCATAGGTAAGGCCTGGCCAGCATCATCCTAGCCTCTTTCACTGAGGTCCCAAGCAAGGTGTAGGCTACATACGAGAGCGCTCACTTACTCTTATATATCCACCCTATAAGTCCCCCTCCTACCATCTTATAGGGTGACATAACATAGACTTTGAGTGGTTAGATTTTCCAAAGTCACATAGCTAGTAAACAAGAGAATCAGGATTAAAATCCAGGCAATGAGCTTCCGCATGGCTAGTTATTACACCTACTGCCTCCTAGGGTCCTCCTAGAGGATGAGTAGAGAGGCACAAAATAGATCCGAGATGCTAGGATCCCTGGAGCTCAGAACATTAGAAAAAGACACGATAAAATGACAGATCTGTTAAAAAAATTGAAACAACCCAACAGATTCCACCCAGGTCACGGATTCACTTGCAGTTGTTTCAGTAAACCGGTAATGGCACTTGGCAGCCAGATGGGCAAAGACAGAGTGTGGCCCCCAAAAGCCCTGGGAGAACATGTTTGTTTTTTGTAAAGGTGGCCATCAGAGATAATGTCGGCAATCAAGGGCCAACTTCTTAGCAGCCTGTGTTTGTATTAGCTGTACAAAAGGAAGAATTTCGCCTTCCTTTTGGACAAGGGTTCATTGTGTGAGTTGCCAAGGTTTTTCTCCCTCTGCTCTTTCAGAGAAGGTAATGGCCTTTGTTGCCTCCAGCAATTCATCCTTTGTTGCTGGCTAAATGCACATAATTTCTAATGGCAGATCCTCCCCACTCGAAGCTTTTATGCCCTCAGAACCTTCCTCCCCAAGGAAGTAATATTTTCAATCTTACCTTGGCTTTCATGACAAAGTAGAACTTACAACTTTATTCAAAATGCGGTTTTTGTTGAGAGGCAAAACAGCATTGTCAATTTCAGTTGTTCCTTATAAGCGTTCTTTAAACTTGTGACATTTCTGCCTAATATTTCTATCCTGTGATTTTTAAAAGTTCCCCACCGCCCCATATCTGTTTCCTTTAGAATGTGTCTGCAGTCAGGAGGTGAAGACTAATCCAACAATAATAAATTAGACACCATGAAGGGTGACCAGCTCTAAAAAGCTTTTAGCACAGGGCGATGAGAATTTTCTTTCCAACCAGGATACAGGCTAGGACCTGTCCCATTTTAAGGTTCTTGGACTATTCCTACTAGCTCCTGATTTATCTTCACATCTCCCAGTTTCTAATCCATCCACAGCCCACAGCGTCCAACATTTCACTTTAAAATGAGAATCTGCTCACTTCACTTCCTCTGTTTTAATACTTCTTTTGGAGTCTGAAATGAGCTTTCGGGGGTGGGAATGGGGGAGGGTTGGACTAGTATGTCCAAGGCATAGTTTTGGTCTGGTGTGGTAGATAATTTGAATTTTCCAACTGGCTTTTCCTCCTTCCTTCTTTTTTTCCCCTTTGTAGGGACTAGCCTTTAGCCTGACATTTGGTGGGTAGCAGTTCATTGGCTTGTGACAACCTTCAGTTTGAGGTCAACTGTAGCTAAGAATAAAACTTTCATGGAGAAATGAATACATAAATATGTGAATGAGAATGGGAGATAGAATTTTTACTGTCAGAGAGGAAAGTTACAAATATAGAAAGTGGGTAGACTAGAATGTAGGTTTGGGTTAGTAATGAAAACAACATGAACTTATTTTTAATAGCTATCTAGACAAATATAATGATAAAGATGATTATTTAAAATAAACATATATGTTTACAGTATTTCTTAGCACTCCCTGATGAGTCTTTGAAGCAATGGCAGCCTGACAGTATCAAGCACATCAAATACCCACATCTAAACATCATCCTCCATAAAAGGAACCTGTTCCTATAGAAATGACTGGCTCTGGGAGAGGGAATGAGAAGATGAAAAATGATCCTGCAACATCTTCTGTGCCAGAAAGCTGAGACATGCTCAAAGAATGATGAGATGTATGTTCAAAAGGATACCAAGGCCTACTAAAAGTGGCTCCCACTGGCCATGTCTGGGAAAATTTGATAGCAATGGATTTTAACCCCTTGAGTGAAGTAGAATTTCTTAAATAAGTAAATAAGAAGAGAAAGCACCATTTAACAATAGAATGTTAAGAATGATAGCTTGTCAACGATCATAATAATTAAGGCAAGAATCATAAATTAACACTGGTGAGTGAAAGGTTCATCAGGAATATGATATTTAGTCTTACAGGATATCCTTATAAAAACTTGTTACTTACTATTCATAAGTGCAACATTCTTAATAATTTTACAGTGAAATCATCTCAGGAATCAGTTAACATCAACAGTAGCAAATGTGATATAACATGACTCATTATCTCCTGATATGATGCACTAAGAAGAATATAGCATACTTCGTGGTATTTCTGCCCCAAATTGAAAAACTTACAAGGAAACATCAAGCAAGCCCAAATTCAGGATTGTTTTACAAAGTAACTACCCTGTACTCTTCAATAATGTCAATGACATAATAAAAAAAAAAGGGATTGTTCCCGATTGGAGGAGTGTGAAAACATATGACAACCAAACATAATATGTGACATTGCATTGGATTGTGGGTCTATAAAGGATTGTTGGGATAACTGGCAAATCTGAATGGAGTGTGTAGATGAGCTGCTGATACTGACCTAATATCATTTCTTAATTTCAATGTTTATACCGCTGCTAATTAGGAGAGCACCCTTGCATTTTGGTACTAGACACTGAGGTGTTAAGATATTACAATGGTTTATCATCTGAGATTTTTCTCAAATAGTGTTATATATTTTGATAAGAATGAGTGGTTGAGATGTCATATGTTTTCAAATTATAATAACCGGGGTTGATTGGTGAAGGTAGGATAAAGTCACTTAAGTTATTAATTAAAAAGGCAAGCACTTGTTAATGAAAATACTGATCAACATTCATGCAAAGGGCAAGGGCAGATAAAAATCGGGCACAGAGGACCCACCTAAATCAAAATTAACTGATGGTCCTCATAATATACTTCTGAAAGGTGGCATAAATATAGGCATTGAATTAAGGCAACATGAGACTTTCAAAACTTCATGCCCATGGTCCAGCATCCTTCCCGGTTTTGGTGAAAGGCAGCTCTCCACGTTCCTACCTCAAGTTCTAATTCAAACCCTTTTTCTGGAAGGTTTCTCTCATATCCCAATCCATCCCAACTGTATCCCGAAGTAATCCTATTGGATTTCCTTTTACTACACTCTTGCTTATATTTTATACACTATTACATAGTTGTTCTAATCCAATTAGTTGTTCTAATTTTCATAATTTTATCTGTTTTAATTTTTTCTCTAAGTATCAGCCTAAATAAAACATAAAGCTTTATTACTTGGGATCAAGTATTTTGGGGTACAGAGAGTTATTTGACATTTATCAGATCAGGTCAAAAGTCTCCAACTATTTGACTTTTCAGTGACAATAAAACCACTAAAACCACATACTTTGAGTTTCTGGATTAAATTATGTCCTCAAAAAAAAAGTTGAAATTCCAATTCCTATTAATGTGAGATATTTGGAGGGTCTTTGTAGAGGTCATCAATGAGGTCATTAGAATGAGTTTTAATTTAATGTGACTGATGTTCTTACAAAATGGGGACATTTACATAGAGAGAGAGGGCAAACAGTCATATGAAAACTGAGGCTCAGAGAGAAGCATCTACAAGCCAATGAACAGCAAAGATTGCTGACAAACCACCTGGAAGTAGGAAGCTACAAGGCGGCATTATTCATACATGGGTTTCAGAGAGAGCATGGTCCAGTCAACAATTCGATTTCAGGCTTTTTGCCTCAAGAATTGTGAAATAAAAAGTTTCTGCTATTGTAAGTCACCTAGTTTGTGATAATTCACTACATCCACTCTTGTGAATGAATATACTCCTTGGAGTTAGTTCTATTGAGCCATATCTGATCTGTTGATTTATGTTGTAAGAAGAAACCTTTTAGGATATTTATATTCATGCCTGAAGGCCAGTTCTTTCTGTTGGATCCTCAGATCTGATTCTAGTATCATATGCAAGATTCCCAGTCCCCTTTCTTTTCATCATAATTGCTTTCTGCAGTTTTGCATATATTTTTTTCTTCAACTATGAATTTAGCCATTCATATATATGTTTGTGTGCCTATAGCTATGCATTCATTTGTTGAAAACCTAGTATTATGCTGAACGATGGAAACACAGATTCAAAAAAAATTCTTGTTGAGTGCTTTCAGAGACAGCAAGACCTGTTAATAAGTCTATTTATTTATTCATTCAATACTTGTTGCACACTTTTGTGGTCAGGCTTGATGTGAAAGGACAGAATAGCAGACAAAACGGTGTTGAGAAGTAAAACCCTATTCTCCTGAGGCTCCCAATTTAATCTATAGACAGATAAGCATGAAGAGTTAGGCAAGCACAAAATACAGACAGGGAATCAAGAGGGAAGGCTTCCTGGAGTCGATGACATCTGGGCTGAGTCTTAAAGGATGAGTAAGAGGTCATCAGGCAAAGGCAGAAGTAGCAGAAGTATAGTCCAGGCAGAAAAAAGTTTAGGAAAGCTTAGTACGTTTGAGGAACTCAAATTTATTTTCATGCTTGGAGTGGGAAAGGACAAGGAATAGAGAGTCTAGTAAGTCCTTGGAAAAGTCTGATTTCCTTGATGTGATTATGGGTGGGCAAAGGAACCTGGGAGACAGAAATTGTGGGCAGCCAAAGCACCAC
Source organism: Galemys pyrenaicus (assembly GCA_019455555.1). NCBI lineage: Eukaryota > Metazoa > Chordata > Mammalia > Eulipotyphla > Talpidae > Galemys > Galemys pyrenaicus. Next base: position 5,126,572 of record JAGFMF010011478.1, on the reverse strand, counting down.
CAACTAAGGTGACTCAAGTTCACTTTACTTCAAGCTCAGAGCTTTGAAGACACTGAACACTCAGCAGAATAGCACATGCTTTATCAGCTGAGGGCTGAATGCCCAACAAACTCCCCTCCTGTCCTTCCTTAGGGTTTCGGTCTCCAGTGAGAAGTCCAACAGCCCTGTGAGGCAGTGTGACATGGTGCTTCACACAGGCACTCCATCCTATTTAGTCACCAGGAATTCAATTGAACCTGGCTTGACAAAGGAACACAAAAGATAGGACTGTTTCCACTGGAGAGACTGTCCTGTCTCGGTCTCTAAAGTTTTACATAGACGCGTGCACGTGCGTGTGCGCACACAGACACACACACAGCGCCTGCTCTTTGCAGATCAGAAATGTTTCTCTTCACACAGATGCTCAACCCATAGCACACAGAGAGCAGCAGCACATGTACTCTCTGGCCCCGAAGGGTGTTTACTTGAGGAGTAAGAGTGTGGTCTTTCACAATGTTTTCATACTTGAACACACAAAAACTATTTTTCAAGTTTGGTTCAAAGATATCTTCAAGTAAAATGTATGTTTTACTCTTTGATGTTCTGTTATCTCAGGATAGGCTAAAGGATTATTATCAGACTAACATCTGAATAAATTTGAACTTTCAGTTAGGATTTATATTCACTTATTAAAGCCCTCATTTGTTTTTGATTATCCATGATGCTCACTTACTGGTAGGACTTCTAGCCCTGGAGCACTGTTCTTAAACATATTTGGATCTGAATAGCACTGATGAGTTGCCCCAAATCCCTGAGTTATGTCTATCAAGCAAGAAATAGATGATCAAAACATCAAAGAATCAGACTGACCCAGAACACTGTATTCCAACAGACCGGGGTGGGAACTGACTTTCACTTGTGTTTTACAACTGTGGGCAAGTCACCCACATTGACTGTCAATCTCATCTGTAAAGCAACATGATAACAACTACAATACACACACACACCTCAGAGATATTGTGGATTTCCAGCCAGACCACAGTAACAAAGCAAGTCCCACATGTTTTCTGGTTTCCTAGTGCATATAAAAATTCTGTTTACACTATGCTGTAGTGTGTTAAATGTGCACTAGCATTGTATCTAAAAAACAATGTACATAGCTTAATTCAATATGACACCGAGACAGAACTGAGCACATACTATTGGTGCCAATAGATGTGATGCACGCAAGGTTACCACGCGCCTTCAATTTGTCAAAAAGAAAAAAGCAGTATCTGTGAAACCCTGAAGCAAAGCACAACAAAATGAGCTCTGCCTGTAAAAGTTTCTGATAGTTACTGGGTACTTGCTATGTACTACATACTATAAGAAATTTATCTGTACTAACTGACTTAACCCTCATGGCTACCTAAGGTCCTGCTACTAGACTCATGCCTATGTATATGTGGAAAAACTAAAGCAATAAGAAGAAGATCACACAGCAAGTCAGTTAAGAGAGCCCGGATGCAATGCTACATGTTCTGCTTTTGGATTTCTTAAAACTGTGTTTTTATCTACTAGCCGGTAGCTTGCACTGGGTAGGGACGAAACTACATGAAACCAGCAACCATATATTACTGTTGTAGTATTATTTCTCACACACAAGGGGTTAACAGGAGAAATGAATTTTGGGGCTTCTTTTTTTGGCCTATTTGTGATTCCTTGGAGTTACTAATATTACCCAAATTAAATTTATCTTGCTTTATTGGACACTCAGAGCAACTAATAGCTCAGCTTCCCAAGCTTAGCTTTCTAACATTTCAGCCCAATGCATCTATGTGACAGAGAACTTTCTAGCTATCTCTGGTCCTCAGAGCACATTATACATTATTCTAGTTACGAAATAGAAATAGTGGGGCAATCTAATAGCTAAATTCTGAAAGGGAATACTGGGATCCACAGGACTTCCAAAAAAAAACCAGGAGCATTTCACTTGGAGGTCAACTAAATTCCTAATTCTTGACTATCACTTTTTTTTTAAAAAATTTATTTATTTATGCATACAAGCACTGGGGTACAGGCCAGAGGTGTGGGGGGTGGGTAAGAGGATTCACCACAGAGAGCAGGGAGCAGAACAGGCAGATCAACAGAAGTACACTGCTGAGGGGAGCAGCAGGCTAGGCAGGAGAGGTCTGCTGCGCCATGTAGGTCCCTGCCCTGGCCGGCAGCAGGGATCGAACTCGTGCTGCAGTGGCTGCGGTTTGCCTCATAGTGCGTTGCTTAACCCACTGCGCCACCAGGGAGGCCCTGACTATCACTTCTTTATTATATATAAATTATTAGAAAATCTCCAAGCTTTGTGAATGCCACTTCTTTCTTTCCTTCTATCACTTTCCACTTGACTCCTCATGCTCTACTCTTCACTTTCAAATATTAAGGAACACTTTTTTGAATTGACATGCATGTCATTGGAAAAGACAAATTTCTCTCTTAGGTAACTGGTATTCTTGTCTGCACATTAAGTACTCATTTCATTTCTAAAGTGTTATTTATATGAGAGAAAAAGTAAAAACTTTCAGCAGCTTGGTAAGAAATTCCTTTCTTATCCTTGGTAGTAGTATATGGTTTGTCCATCTTTGACTATCTCGGTCTCTATTCTGTCACCACATTCCAGTTCTTAGCGACACTATTCTTAAATAACCAGGCACTCAAGTAAATGGATTACATAATATTAACTCATTAACATGCATAGAAGTCCTAAGAGGTAGGAACTTATTCATCCTTATTTTATAAAGAACCACAGGTTGGGGCAGGGGTGTTAAGAGACTTGCTCAAAGACACAGTTTAAATTAACTGGCAAAGCCAGGATTTGAACTCAAGAAGTCTGGCTCTAGATCCAACATTCTAATTAATATAAAGTTTCTAGAGTTCACCTTTTTATGATAAAAAATGAGCTTGCAGTTAGGAAACATGACTTTTAGGATTTGAGCTCTGCTGGTATTGGGCATGTCACTTAATACCTTCAGTCTCTATCCCCACAGAAAAAATGAGGGACTTTGTCAAGTTCCTTTTTGATTCTATAATTCCATCATTCAAGAAGACATACTTGTTTTTAGACATACTTGATTTTAGATTCTAGACAAGTCCATTGGCCAAATTCCTTGTCACTGTCTGGCTTTCTAGAATGTAAAAACAGAGCCCTGTGACCTTTTGGTATAGATAGGAATAGCTGTGCTAAAAGTGTGAACTGGGAAGTGATGAGAGTTGATGTCCACTAGGTTATTCAGAGACCATGATCCTTCTATCTCCAGAAGTGAAAGAATCCAGTTTCTAGTAACTAATTGGAAAAATTCTTGCCTACAACAAACCTGGCTTCCAGCACTCCTTGAAGACTGTAGGCTCACAGTGCAATGTCTCAATCCATCAGCATCTGTCTTGGACATGAGGATTTAGAGTAGAAATCCATCTTGTGCTTCAGCTTTTAATTAGATTTTCAGGTAGAGAGAGTTCTTTGTGAACAAATGGGGATGTATGATATTCAGAAAACCTATTATCCAGACACTAGTCTGTACATTGGGGAGGTTCTAGGGCTCCCAAAATGTGATAAATAGCAAAAAAACAATCATAGAAAGTAGGTTTATATTTAGACTTACCTGTGCTTTCAGAGACAAAGGAAAGGGAATTTTACACATTTGAGAATGAAAAGACATAGCAAGATATCATGACCAAGTACTTAAGACTTCAAAATACTGCCTTTCTGTACGTCAAGAGAAAAGAATACTACCCATTCACCTACTTTCTAAGTCTAGATACATATCAGATTGCAGCAAACCCTTGTGTGCAGTAAAGAGTAATCTACTTGCTAACCTCATTCTGTAGAACCATTCCCTTGGAAGATTATGTACACAAGGGTAAGCTGGAGAACAGTACTTTTCTTATCAAGATCAAGGGAGGGTCAATCAACCCACATATGGTGTCATTGCATTCTACCAAGGGTCAGTTATACCACCAACATCCATTTAATTAAAGAGAAAGTGCATGCCAAGCCTATTTTCATATAAAGTGTTTCTAGGTGTGCCTGGGATGAGACTTTAGGGTCTGTGGAAATGCCTAGCAAATAATCTATAAAAAAGAGGAGAGAAATGGAAGCTTTCCTGGCTGCCTCGCTGTCATTTTACTGTCTTTCCTCAGTTGCAAACAAATGTCCTGTCACTAGTGCCAAAAAATACCACAAAGTCGAATTTGACAGTAGGGTACATCTTATGAAGTTCTGGCTCCACTCTGAATATCTCCTCCCACATTAGAATTCTGGTTTCATTTTTCTCACAAAAAGAGCATTGATAAATGGTATCTGTCTAGTTGTGGTGGATTTTACATCAATAAATACCTTGCTTATAACAGTTTCCTTCTGTGATTTTCCATAGTTCGATGAAGCTTAAAATTGTACAAGATCTGGCATTACAGTCTCTGATTTTGCTGGCTTGCCAATTTGGGAAAGGAATTGAGGCAGAAAAGTGTGGTAGATAGTGGGGGTGAGGTGGGCAACAGACTACCTAGAGGGATTAAATAATATGTTTCCAATTCTACTGAGACATAATTGACATACAATGGAACTGGGTATGTTTAAGGTATACAGCATATTGATTTGCATTACACAGTGAAATGATCACTACAACAGAACTTTTTTAAATTCCATGGAATTTCCCAGGAGGTATATAAGTGACACATAAACATGATCAAATAGCATCCTGGACATATTCAACAATAATCTACAGAGTGCTCCCAGATAAAGAAGAAAAGAAAATCCCAATAAAGAAAATCCCAATGAAGAAGAAACCCAGAGTTGACATATGGGGCTTTTCTAAGGTCAGAGTCTGTTTCCTGACTTTTTGTTTACTCCTTAAACTTCAAAACAACTTGAATGTCAGTTTCCAGGGATTTCTCTGTGATGTTGCTGTCTCTGTGTGTGAAGCAAATATTCCAATAACATCTGTGCAGTAAAGGAGCATTTGGAGGACTGATTGAGAATGGGGACCTAAAAAATAATCTGAAATATTTCCGGTGCAAGAAAAATAAAGCAGTGGCTAAAAGAAGAAATATAAATAGAGCAATATTTCAGTTCTCTTGTATTTTCACAGAACTCAGCAAACTTTGCAAACTGTCTAATCCCAGAGCTCTACCTCTGAGTTTTCAACCGAGGGAGACAAAGTGTGTGAGACACAGTCCCCCACTGATTCCTGAAGATGCTACACACACAGAGCACCCCACTCTCCAGTACCCTCTCTTGCATCTCCTGAGGTGGCAGAACTGCCTGAGGGCAGCAGATACCTTGAAGAGGACATGGAAATGTTTCAGCGCTACCAATCAGTACAGAGATCTAATAATATTGGCCATTAAAATAATCTGACCCATTTTAAATAGTTGATTTCATTGCTATTGTGTTACATGCTTGTGAGACATAAACATACCAGCTCCCTGGTAATTAATTCCAATAATCAGAGATCCTTTTAGGATACAGGGCAATCAAGTACCTGTAGGCTCATTTGGAAAACTGCAAAGGCACAGAAGGAAGACACGAAGCTTCCCCTAGGGCTGTTGGAAAACAGGGACTCCCCTGGGGGGGATAGCTAAATCATGTTATAATAATATGTCTCATTAGAATTTTATATTTATATATATATTCTGACAGTGGTAAGAACAAGAAACTCAGCTCACTGGTGACCTTCCTTAGGTCTCCTTCCCTGATCTGGATTAGGTTACTCATCTCGGTGTTCCCATAAGACACTCATCTCTATCTCTAATAAGGCCATTACAACAGTGCTTTATAAAAACCTGCTTGTGTCCTGACCTCCCCAAACAGACTGCTTTTCAGAATAGTAGAAATTTCATAAATGTTTACTGAAATGAGCTGGATTTTCCCTTAACCTGTGGAAAACACTCACTTCCCAGGGGCTAGAGTTTATAGGAGGTTATCAGGCATTTTTGGTTTAGACTCAGTAGTCCCTTTCCTGTGTAACAGACCTTGCCTCCTTCCTTCAGTTAAAAAGGTGACAGGTTTAGTCTCCTAAAATGCAAAAAGATCATCTATACCTGTCAATCTAGGGGCAAGTTCTTGCTCTCTCTCTCTCTCTCTCTCTCTCTCTCTCTCTCTCTCTCTCTCTCACACACACACACACACAAACACACACACAGAGTTCCAATACTTGTTATTATTTACTGAGTACTTAATATGTACTAGGCAATAAGTTCAATACTGACAAATAGCTTCACAATAATTCTCTTAAGGTAAAAGATGAAGAAACTGAAGCTCTGCAGAGTTAAACGACTCATGAAGGCTAACAGAAGAGTAAGTTACATGAATTTGATTTTTCTAGACTTGTGTGACAGCCAAGCCTAGAATAAGGACTGGGATCAGTCCTTAGTGTGAATTAACTTATGTAGTTTTATTTTCCTAATTCTTAGTTGAGTTAAACTGAATGAGTAGGGTGCATAGGAGAGGGTTGAAAGACTTAGGGTCCTGCAGAAGTGGTAGAGAAGGGTCAGCTAGGAATTAGGGACATCGGAGAGCAAGGTGATTAGGACTAAGTCTCTGGGGTGAGAAGAAAGAGGTGCTAGGAAACAGAATGATGCAGAAAAGGAGCAAAGGATCCAGAATTGCATTACAGTTTGTTAGTAATGGCAGAAAAAGATGCAGAACTCTAGGATGGCCCCGATGTCTTCCTGATTCATAATCCCAGGTTACATCTCTCTGGATGACTAAGTATTTCTTTATAAAAATATTTTCTTAGGAACTGAGTACTTTGTCTAATGACTCAGTGTTGGGTTTTAAGACATTCACTTTAGGTCTATTCGGTTTCTCTTCTAGCATGGTTCATTTACTTTATGTTTGGCTTCGCCCTGAGACGTGTGTGCACTGATGAAGTTTTGATTACCCTTTAAGCACTAGGCTTTACTAAGAGTTAGTTCCACTCTAGACAGCTGAGATTATGGTGAGTTTATCTACTGGATGTAAAGGAAGAAGAGCCTGTTTAACCATTTGTGCTCATCACTAGGTTACAAGCCACTGTGGGCCCAAGAGGACTGGGTCTCATCACAGTGGTAATTCCCACACCTAAAGTTTAGTGCTTGGAATAGAATATAGGATGGAGAGAGGAGGGACGGATGGAGAGATGAGTAAATATCATTAACAGAGGGAAAGACTGAACCACAGGCTGTTGAGTAATGCTTTGGAATGAAACATACCTTGTTCCAAATCTAAACCTGCCACTGAATTATATCTTGAGCCCTCTGAAGATTCTGTTTCCTCAGCTATAAAGTTAGGATAGGAATGGTAAATCCTCATAAAATTGTGGGGAATACTAGGCAAAACAATGTTTTATACACAATACGATTGAGCACAGTGCCTGGCTTATTGTAAGCTCCCCATAAATGGAAGTTGTTAGGGAAACCCTACCATGCAAGACACCTGAACCTTGTCTATAACATGCGTTGGACTTCTTTCTTCTCTTCGGTATTTCCTTCTTTCTTTCCTCAAATCCACAGGTATTTGAGGAGACAGTGGGATAATGACAGCATAATTTACAGACATTTCCTGATTTCTCTGTAGCTTATCACACTCTTCCCTGACCATCAAGCCATAGCTGCTCATTTTCAGGACACACACTTCACGTGCCCACATCTGACTTCCCTTGATCATATCCCACAGTATATTAACTTACTTAAAATATTATTTATTTATGCATACAATAGCTGGGGTACATGCCAGAGGAGGGGGGTGAGAGGATTCACCAGAGACAGAGAGGGGAGCAGAACAGGCAGATATATTGAAACACACTGCTGAGGGGAGCAGCAGATGAGGCAGGAGAGGTCTGCTGTGCCATGTGGATCCCCTCCCCAGCCAGGGATCGAACTGCAGTGGCTGTGGAAGCCCCACAGTGCAGCACTCAACCCCTTAGCCACTATGGAGGCCTAGTATATTAACTTTCTAGGAAAATATGGATCCTTTCTTCTCTTTGCCCATCTTGTCATCTCATTACTATTCTCAAAAAACATACCTCATTCAATTAAGTGTTAAAAATCAATGATGGGTTTTTGCAGCTTGATGGACCCCTGAGAACTAGGTGCCCTGCTTCCTGTTCTAAGAATTGCCTAATATATATGGCAAGCGATGCATAGAAAGTTGGCTTGAAGCTAGGATCTAGCCCATACTAGTAAACAGAATTTATCAATCAACTTTAATGACTATAAAAAATTATGAAGGTCTTATATAGTTTCCTAGATGGCAACTAAGAGGGATGGAAGAGCCCTGATTTTTTTGAGCATCTACTATATAAGGTACGAACTGGCTGAGTGATTTACCTATAATTATCCTTATAATACAGACCCCCACCCCTACCTTATGGTTTGGTCAATTTAAGGATAACTGAGTTAGGGGTGACTTAATAGCTGACTTAAGACCACAGAGTAAACAAGGGAATCCACAATTGTCTTAACCTAAAACCCATGATTTACCCTTCATTCCAGGCTGTCTCACTATTCCTGATGTGGAATATAAACTTTGGCATTACAACATTACATAGACGTTCTTGTTCTGAAGACTCCCATTTCTCAAGTGTTGCCAGTATTCCTAGTAGAGGAACTATGGTGTCTGACACAAAAATTATGCTAAGATGATAATGAACTACTTCACTCAGAGACTTGCATGATAACTGAAACAAATCATAGCTTCTGTATTTAAGACCATAGCTGTGCTGGAATAAATGTCAAGGTCAATGCCACCTTGCAGAGGGCCTGTTTTGGTTCTTTGTAACTTCCTTTGGTCAGTCAGAAAGGAGCTCTGTCTACCCACTGAGGAATCAGAGTCAACAGCAGTAGTTTGAAAGGACATACTACGTTCAGCTGTTCTAGCATTACAGCCAGTGGCCTGTGTCTGAGTCAATCTAGGCCTTATGGTCAGTTCACAGATGAAATTAGAAGCCCCTTGAGAATGTAGTGAGCATCTGGTGGATCTGGGAGCTGTGCTAATCCAAGGATAATCATTCCTTTCTTAGCTTTGTGTGTTTATAATGCAAACAGCAGGACTCACTACAGTGTTGGTACAGATGAAGGGAAAATGACGAAGGTGAAAAATGGTAAAGAGGAGAATGAAGGAAGAGCTCTGACTCACCACAGGAGAGGCAGTAGTTGGCTGGAGTGGACCTTCCTGTAATCACAGCCCATCACCTGAGAACTGCCTGACCTCAGGCTAGTGCCGTGACAAGATTCACATTTTCAGATGGATGAAATATTTCTGAACTGTACCCCACTCCACAGAATATTGGGTATGAATCAGAGTATTTTTCACAACTTCATTTTTTTTACGTTGCTTCATCTCTTTTCCTCTATCCTAAGTCTTTTTTTTTAACCTAATTTTCCAAATTTAAGAAACATACTAATATAATATATTTCTAACCCTAAGGTCAAGAGAAAAGCTCTTACTCTCATATCGCACATGAGATCTTCTTCCGGAATTTCCAGGACAGCACTGGGCACATGTTGGCAGTAATAATTCTCATTTCAAAGCCTTGGCCAAATCATTGCTTGCCCTTAAATTGTCACTTCAAGACATTAGAAAACTGGATCATAGGGTAAGGCAAAAAAAATGTAGGAAAGATTTACTTTGGGAGTTTCCACTCTAGTTCTGTTGATTGATTTGTAAGCTGGAAGGTTTTGAAGCATAAAACTCTGTTTCATCACCATCTCCAGAATAGGAAACTATCCGGTGATGATATTTCCATCCCCTGGTGCTTGTGAGCAATGGGATGGATACGTGGTACATATATGTCAACTTTTGGAGCATTGAAGGAACCAAAAGTCTGCTCAGTTTAATGACTATCATTCGAAGGCAGCACTAACCCTATTTAACATTTGAAAACTATAGTGATTTCTCTAGACCTCTAAACTTCGGCTTTAATTGCTTCAGGGGTGTTGGTCCTCAAATACCTGTATCCCCAGCACAATGCCTGGCACAGTCAATAAATATTCAATAAATATTTCAATAAGTATTTAGTCAATGGAGGATAAAGAGAAACTTGTTATCTCAGAGGACACTACAATTTTCTAAATTAACAAATTTATAGCGGTACAGACTATTTTTTGTTCTCTGACGCATGATAAACATCATTAAGTTATTCTAAACGCAATCATTTTGATGTTTCACCATCCTTGCTGTCTGCATGCACACGCCTAGGTTTCTCTTATGGAAACATTAAATATTGGTCTTTGTAGAGTTTTCATGGTTGTTTCATTTATAGTTAGTCTCTGCTTTGTCAGTAATGCAGGCACTTTGTCTTCAGGACTTAAATTTGACTCAAGGTATTTTCCTAATAGAATTCATTTTTCTTTCTTTCTTGACAAGTGTCAATTCTTTTGGTGGTGGGTCTACTACGGTGGTAATACCTGACAGAGATAGCCAAATACTACCTTGATTAAAAAGAAATAAAGAAAAAGTTTCAATTCTCTGGATAGTTATCATTAGCCTCAAATAATTCCAGAGTGTTGGAGCTGGAAGGACCTCAGGGACCGTCCATCTGAACCTCCTTTTACTTCCCCTCCTGACACTCTTATTTGGGCCTCTGCCCTTCTGCCAGGTGGACAGCCTGAGTCCACACCACACTGGATTAATTGTGAAGGCAAACAGAATGCTAACATACTTTGGACGAGAGGTAGTGCTGCTTTCAGTGAAAATATAATGGCGTGTACCACACAGAGCCTGCTACTCACGACTCTTCGTGAGAATAAATGCAGATGTTGACACAATAATAAAGCTAACCACTGTTACCACTTTAGCTCTTGGATGAGCTGCCAGAGTCATCTTTCTCTGAGCAAATCTGATTGTTCTACTCCCCTATTTAACTCCCTTCAACAGCTCTCCATTGCCAATAGGACAATAAAGTACAGGACATAAAGTAAAATTAATGGAACTTAGCACATTGAGCTACTCTGGATCTGGCTCCTGTCCACCCTGTAACACTGATTTCCACTTCTTGTTCTTTCTTTTGTTTATGCTTTTCTTCTGTCTGCAGTATTTTTCGCCTGGTATCTTCTCCTGGGTAATTCCTACTTCTGCCTTACTATTCGGCTTCCTGTAAGAAGTGCTTCCTACAGGAAGCCTCCTCTCAGCCTCAGGCTCCCATAGAAACCCGTGCTTGCCTTTTACGCAGTAATTTCTATTTTGAAAGTTTCTTCCTGGTCACTTCTTTAGGACAGGGTTTCATCTTCCAGCAGTTTCTAAGAACCAGATACAAGTAGACGCTACATGTTATACATGAAGATGTCCAGGGCACTTTTAGTTTTTACTGCATAAAGATGTAAAATGCTGTCTGCCTTTAATGAATGCCCTGTTATAAGGATTTTCTCCAGAGTCCAGACCGAATTATGTAATCTAAGGGGCTGTCCAACTACACAGAAGAAGCAAGAAAAGCTCTCTTGATGGACTTAATTGAATGGATTTTCCTAAAGCTAATGTTTTTGTCTTTTGGAAAGTCCTGTATGCTTCCAGGTGATATGACAAGAAGGAATATTCAATCATTTGATTTCCCCCCACCCCAGATTTACAGATAAATTAAATCTATACATACAAAGTGATTTCTAATACTATCAAAGCTAATTTCACAGAGGATTGAGGTTGAGATGACAGGTGACATGTAGTCATGGGTACGGCTTTCCTAGCTGAAATGAACATTTAAGTCCTGAGGCAGACAGAAACGTGACATATCCCCTTGTCGATGTCCAGGTGACACAATGCAGGATTCTAATCACTGGGCTGACACACCTCTGGGTAGAGAAATAACAGAAGCTGCTCTTGGCCCAATCGAGCCCAATCGTTAAGAAACTGATATGGCAGGTTCCTCTACTGTAACTTGTCCATCAGTGGAAAAAAGAGACAGGCTGTGTAAGATGCATTTGAATTTACCAAGGATGAGAGCTACAATCAAAGCATTAGCTCCAGAAGTGCCTGAATATGGCCTCCAAGCCTGCCCTCCATTTCTGTGCATGCCAGTGAATTCTGGTGGCTTTTGCTTTAAGCACTAAAAAGCTAGTGTGGACAGAATCAAAAGGCAGCATATGGGAACTGTAGGAACACAGTAGAAGACAAACCTGTATTTAGAGAGCAGGTTGAAATAGTAACTCTTAAAAAACAAGTTGTCAAAGGACAAGGTGCCTGCAAAAAGCTCCATCAAATAAATGAGTATGTGCTTATATGAAAAAAGCAACACCTCTGCTCTAGCCTTTAAGCTAATATAAAGGAAAATTAGATATTGGAAATCATTTGCTGCTAGTACGCATGGATTTTGTTAGTGTACAATAAAATAGGCATTCTGAAGTATGCTTTTAAAGAGGAGACTCTGACCTTTAAGCCATTTTTCTTAGTTCTCTCATCTCAAATAAGGATCCCCAAACTTTTATAGGTCTTGCTGGTTTTAAAAACCATCGCCTGGTTTGAGAAAAGAGATTGGGGCTTGGGGTGGGGGGCAGAAACCAAGTACTATTCCTGGAATTATGGGCCTTCCCCCCCCCCTTCACTGTTTATCTATTCTGTACCACTCAGCTGTTCTCTGTTGCACAGAAATAAAAGTTTAGTTTAAAAAGTATGTTAGAACAAAGCTGCAGAAATTGCCTGGAATTTCCTTCATTTTCAGCCATCTGGCTTTCATTGCTTACTTCTTTCCCCTCCTCCACGTACGTTTACCAAATCTTTTCAACACACGCTGGCCAAGCTATCAAATGCTTATAATTAATAACAGTCATACTCCTTTTTTTTTAAGCTAGTGCTTTTTGGCTCTCCTTAGGCTGCTAATGTCATTGCTAGTATAAACCAGGGAGATGGTGGGTAAAGCTTAATTGCTGAGCCTTAGTTGAATAACAGAGAAAATCTAATCAAATTTAAGTCCTGAATAACAAAAAATCATTTTATTTCAAACTCAAAGTTATTTCTCACCAAGAAATGAGAGGAAAGGAGAAGAGGATTTTTTTTACAGTACCCATTATGATTTTATTTTAGACATGAAGAACGTGAGGATGTATGATCTCTGGAAGGTTACATAACTAATGGTGTCCAAGGAGGATTTGAACATAGGTCTAAATCTATTGGCTGGTTTTTATTTTGTTGATATCAAGATGTAAAAGATCTTTAGTATATATTAGCAAGTGAAAATCAAGTTGTCCTGTACAGTCACATGCAAAAGAATGAAACTAGATCACAATCTCATACCCTACACAAAAACTCCATCAAAATGGATTAAAGACTTATATATTTGGGTCTCCCTGGTGGTGCAGGGGTTAAGTCTCAACACTATGAAGCCGTCCACAGCTATGACAGCATGAGTTTGATCCCCAGCTGGCCAGGGAAATGACCCATATGGCTCATTAGACCTTTTCTGTTTCCCCTGCTGCTCCCCTCAGCAGTGTATTTCAGTCAATCCACCTGTTCTGCTCCCCACTCTGTCTTTAGTGAATCGTCTCAACCCTCCCCACCCCACACTTCTAGCCTACACCCCAGCTCTTATAGGCATAATTTTTTTTTAAAAGACAGATATATGACCTGAAATGACAAAATATATAGAAGAAAATATAGGCAAAACACTACACAACATGTTGTCTACAGCAAATTTTTTTTTTTTTTTGAAATTGACTCCAACAGTAAAGGAAACAAAAGCAAAAATAAACTAATGGGACTAAATCAAACTAAAAAGCTTCTGAATAGTGAAGCTATCATTAAACAAAAAGACATCATACCAAATGGGAGAAAATACTTGCACATCATATAACAAGCAAGGGGCTAATCACCAAGATCTATAAAGAAGGCACACCCCTCAAGAAAACAAATAACCCAATCAACAAATGGAGAGCAGAACTAAATGGACACTTTTCCAAGGAAGATATAGAGGTGATCAACAAGCACATTTTAAAAAAAATGCTCACTATCGCTATCATCAGAGAAATGCAAATCGAAACCAATCTGATACTACCTCACATCCATGAGAATGACCCATAGCGAAAAGACCAGAAAGTAGTGTTGGTGAGGGGCACTATTTTTTTAAGTGCCGTAAAAACTGCAGGCAGTCTGTGCACACAGACACAATAAGTGAAATGATCAGCATACTAAGTAAATAAGAGAGAAACAATGCCTGTTGTGCATAGCCAGGTCTGAGAATCTGTCTGCCTAGACCTGGTGAGAGCAGGACGTGTGCTTCTGGTTCCCACTATACGCCCACACAGAGCAAGTCGGCAAGAGCCAAGTTCAATCTTAGAAAGACCATTGAAAAAGGGCATGCCATCTAGAGCTTCTGGCATTTTCCATATGATCTTCCAACTCTGACCAGACAAGAATAAAAGCAGTTTCTCAACTGGGGTTCCAGAGGACAAACAGCTGCCTAAGAAAGGTGCTTATCTTAACCATCTACCACCACTCAGAAACAAGCCCAGGACCAAGACCTGAAACATCATTTCTGTATGTCCTCAGAAAATGCTGGTTTTTTTTTTGAACCCCATTAGGGACTAAGAATCCATAAAACAATTTATGGAGACTCAGAAACCATTAGAGGATGCACTAAAAAGGGCAGGGAACACTGATCCATGTAATATAGAATTATGAATTAAAGATTTAAATTACTCCAAACTAAAATTACTGGGGAAAAGAAGACAACATTGTGCCCCTACCAAACACACTTTCTCTTCCAGATACATCTTTCACCAACCTGAAGAAGGGTTACTTTCACCATGAGATCATACTGACATCTCCTGCAGGCGATGGGTCTCTCTCTACATTTCTCACTTTTAAGCAGAAAATCTGCTTTGCCTCTTGGGTGGGAGACGAAGAGAACAAGTCATATCAGACCACTGTACATGGGACCCTTTTTTAAATTAGCTTCATTCTACAAATGCTTAGCTGTGCATGGCTGTCCCAAGAAACCCTTGGTTGGGCCCACTTAGAGGTCTTGCCTGTCAGTCTGACATTGGCTGGTGAAAAATCAAAGTTTATTGAGTTTATCTGGAACCAGTGCAGCAACGTTAAGCTCAAGAGTCCGTGTTTGGGGTCAGAACACAGGGCATAGAGTAAACCAAGCTTATCTAATTTAACCATGGTCAGGACTTCGAGGGTGGGAAGTAACACCTTTTGTCCAGTTCTCTGGCTTTCCCAGAAGATCTATAAATCCCAGATTTCTGGCTAGTCCCAGGTACTGAATGCCTTAGCACTACTGCCGCTCATCACAGCATTTGGATGTCATTATAACACTGCAGTGTGGTAGAAAGACCCTTATGCTTGTTTTTAAAGTGATGGTAAATAAGCAGAACAGAAATGTCATTAATTATCAGCACAAAGAAGCAACGGTAGCAATCTCGTGCTTCTGCCTACAGGACAGTCACATGACAGCTGGCCACACTGTGGTGACCCCAGAGCATCTAGTACAGACAATTTGTTCTGCAGATGTGGAGACAGACAAGAGAGACACTTTGCCTATGCCACACAGCTCATGGGTGATAGAACTTGGAGAAAAACCCAGGCACTCTGACCTGCTCGCCAAAGTTCCTGCAGGCTGTGTACACTGAGTATGTTCTGCTTTTCCTATCTGGGGAGACTTCTGTCAAATAGTAGGGGGTTGTACCCTTGCCCATGCAGCTCAGTGACAGGCTCACACAAATGGAGGCCATGGGTCAGCACAGAGATGTTGGCCCACATGCGACATGGATGAAAAGGTGGTTTCTCAGCTCCCATGGATAGCGTCTATGCTTTTCTGGGCCCAGTCCTTAATTTTACTTTATTGGCTGCTGTTCTCATGGATGGGGTGCTGTTCCCAGTAGTGGATAACTGATTTGTAAGTTGCCTTGGAGAATTTGGCACTGGTAACCAACCATTTTTTACTGCTGCATCTGAAGCAGGAAGCCAGGCCCATTGTTGTCATTGGTATATGGAGCAATTCTGGTGACCAGAACAAATGTCACACTGATCTTGTATACTGTTCTGACCTGAGGAGATCTAGGATCTCTACCTTCTAAGTCCCTGAGCAAGACATCTGCTTGGCTGAAAAATCACACAAACAACACCAGCTTGACTAGCAAACTGTTGTTCATTCCTCAAGGCAACACACTGCTGCTCACATGATACACGTTGCAGAAACAGCAGAGCTGTCTTTCAGAAACAGCATTCCCCTCATGTCTAAGATATGACCTTATCCAGTAACATTCTTCATCCCATCAGCGGCTTGGAAATCTGGCTTTGGTTCTTTAAATATCTCCCTTTGAAACCAGAATCATAGATGAGATGGTTTAGCTTCTACAGAAACTTGCTCCAAACAAGTATCTGAAGGCAAGTCTCTAGACACCATAAAATTCTGTGGACTAAAGCAGTGATTGGATTGATTAACTAAGACTTAAGGTTGGGCAATAATGAGACCCAGGCAGGGCTGAATAATGAAATGCTCTAATTGATTTTATGCGTGCGGAATGATACACACACACACACACACACACACACACACACACACACACACACACCCTAGAGCATGCCATAATGAATGTGAATGCTGTGTGTACACAGATTTCATAGTGCATCAATTACACCACCCAGAAGCTTGAGTTCCGTATACTCTGCAATCCACTATGATGTGAGGACCGGGGACACAGGTTAAAGGGTGGGAAAGACCATGATATTGTGGTCAATCCATGCTTCTTCAGGGAAAAGCAGCATATGTGCGCACTGGCCCTGCAGAGCTCATTGCTTAGTGGAGCCTTCTGGACCCTGAGCGTGACCACTGGGCTGGAATTCCAAAGCCCTGGTTTCAATTAAATTTAAGTGGATTTGACTAAAAGTTTGAACTGATGCTAATTGGTTTTCAAAACACTGGGTAACAATAAACACTCTGGCCTTGCCCAAGGACAGACACACCCAGTTCTGAACACGCTCCTGGGCAGCAGGGCAGTCAACACACCCCTTACCTTGCTGGGCATGGCTCCAAACTGCAGGACTTGAGGAGCTGTGGGGGCCGGCGGCTGGTCACGCACAGGCTCTCATCAGCAGGCTCCCGTGTCTGTTTGTTCAGGCAGCTCACCACAGCCTCCTGGACACCTGTGCACAAATCACACTGTCAGGCCAGAGTGGGCGTGGGTGGGTGATGAAGTGTAGACAAGGCAGCTGGTGGGAGGTCCGAGCGATTGGTAGGACTCATTGCATGTCAGAGATGGCGGTGTAAAGCCCAGGCCTGCTCATCTTGTCAAAACTCTTATCTGGGAGAAAGCAGAACCTCTGAAAGCACACCCCACAGGAGAGCGAGCCCCAAATGGGAGAGGATGCTGCCAGAACTTCTAAAATGCTTTGAGAAATGCCACCGAGCTATGTAACTGCTTAAGTTGAAATGTGATCATTTAATGCAGGAGAGCAGGGTGACAAAAAAAAAAAAAATTGTCCCAAGATCTTCACACGTTAGCTTTTAATCAAGAGATTGTTATGTTTGGAAGAGAAGTCCAGAGTAGTGCTTTAATAGCCAGTATTCTGTAAAGGGCTGTGATTCTGGGGCTGGACATCTAGGCCTCTAGCCTTTGCTGTTGATTCTGATTCATTTCTTTAGTGACCAAGGGCAGCTTTGGAAGTTGGAACAAAGAAAGAGAACAAGATGCTTCATCACTACATCCATAGAAGACAATCTTTTCTAGACCCATGGAAAACAAGATTCTCTATATCCATGGAAAATAATCTCCCCCCTGACATCTGCATAACCGACTCAGATCTAGTAAAACAGGATTCTAAGCATTTATAGGCACAAGGTTAGCAGATCTTCCAGGGCTGTGAGAAGGTACTTCCTGGGAACACTGGGGCAGGGAGACATTTCCCTGGGTCATGACCAGACACTTCAGGCTGGGATCACTGTCAGAATAACAATGGCTAAAATCCACAGGGTGCACATTATTAGCTAGGCACTAAAGTTAAGAACTTGACATGCATCTTTCTATCCTCTCACAACTCCATAAATGAGCACTTTATTATTGCCATTTTACCAGGAAGAAAACTAAGGTTTAGAAGAATTAAAGGACTTATTGCTCTATGATGAAACTATGTGTGGCTGTGCCTTAGCACTGGAGCTTTAACTCCATAGGATTAACAATTAAAAATACTAAGAGACCATGGTATTGACTGGAATTCTAAGGAAAAACCAACACATTTGTCTGCAATCATTTTAACAGATATCAATTTAAGGAAGAGGCAAGAAAGGATATTCTAAAGGAATTTTATTTCCATCATTCATAGCTTTGTTTCTAAAGACACATATAAGGTATAGTGTAAAGATACATATAAGTGTAAAGATACAATCAATATATATCTATACTGACTTAGTTTCTCTATAAAGACCATCATTTAAAGCATGGTATTTTAAAGTTAGTATCCAAATTGCCTTTGTTTCTTCCCAGTAAGTCTGAGAAATCAAACCTATTAAAAATCAATCACAAAATATTTACTCTGTGGCCATGACGGTATCTTTTCCATTTTTTCCCTAAACTTTTTATGAGCTTCAGACCTTGGTTTAAATATACCATGACTAGTTCAGGGTGGAGCATTTAGGATTTATACTAAACATTCAAGTTATTCCATCCTGTTCTGTAATACTGACTGCTGTTCTCTTGATTATAGTTGAGACAAGCCATTTGAAATTCATGATATGATGATGTAGCAAAACATTTCAGAAAAATTGTTGACATTATAACTGTTACTTTTCACTGGAATGTCTGTCATTATAACATAATGATTGCACAGTGCAGAACAAAGTTAACTATTCCATCCAGAGCTTAGAATGGCATTTTTATTAGAAATTAAATTTTTAATTCATTTATCTACTTGATGGTATTCAAAAGATTTTAAGTGCAGCCCTAAATTAAAATGTAATTTGACCTTATTAAATTACTGAAATCCTTATGAACTGAAATGACAATCCTAAGATAGGAAGTGACTGTAGGGCTTGTCATTTGCCTATGTGAAAGTGCTTGCTTCAGGTGTGTATGAGTTGTATGACCTGTTTCCACTCTGCGAACTCCTTTTTATAAAACTGACTCCAAAATAATGGCTGTAACAGGGCTAAATTTCTCAAAAGGTATCAGAAATCTCCTCTCTTAGAGAAGTAGAACACAAATTTACATTACCCCAAACCAATAATCATAGCTGAACATAAAAATCATCTTCCAGGGTTTAGTGCTAAGTTTAAGAAGCATTCCAGAGTTACTAAATTCCAAATTCTAGTGTAAAAATGATGACTTCTTCAACACTATTTTAAAACGTCTATTGCCGCAAGGGCCAGTTGATTCAACATCCATAGGTAGCACGTAGGCTGGTAGAGGAAACTATCAAAAAGAGTTCTGTTTTAACTGAGGAACATCTGGGATTGGTGTTGTGGTCAACATGTACACATTTTTTTTTTCACATGCATGACTGAAATGCCAAAAGGGCACAGCATGCTAAGCTGAGCATGCGATTTAGGCTAAGGAGAGGTAGTTAGGGGCGCCTGGAGGAAGGAAGGAAGAGCTAGGGAGTTGTCATGGGCTGGGGATTGTGGGAAGTTAGAGAAGGGAAGAAATCTGAGGACTTCCTCTATGAGTTCACAGTATAGTTGGCCCAAGGGGAACCAGGCTAGGATGGGATATGTTAGCTCATGGAGCACAAAATCATCATTTGTGCTCTTTCCAAAAGGCTAATAAATGTGCTTAGAAGGCTGTTTAAACCGACAGAGATCACAGGTTCAAGTATACTACAGCAGATCCTTGAATAATCTTGAATATCCTGGCAGATGGTGAGCTAAATAACACTATTTGGAGACCTTGTTTCATTATATGTCATTTCACTTAATATTCTAGAAACTTTTGATGATGTTAAGTTAGAACTTACTATACTTTATGATTCTGAGTTTTTCTTTCTTGACAGAAGCAAAAAATGAGAGAGGACTCATAAGGAAAAAGCAGCAAAAGGTATAATGCTAAATCTTCTCTCAGTTAGATTTTGATGTTTTTTTGACCATGTAGGAGTTCAACGTAATAAAGTTATTCAGATTGAGATCAGCTCTCCCTGACCACACCTATTAATTCACATATGGGAAATTAAAATATAACAAGGAGATGATAGTGGGATGCAGGGCACAGATCTAAACAAGTTAGGTTCACTTTCAATCTTCTAGAAAAAGGGATTTTCAGTGTTCATATCTCCCAGAATAGCATAATTGTTACATGATATTTGATGACAGCTTGGGAAAATGCAGCCACCAACTACAGCCTAAATTACTAACTCGTTCCTTCTGGTTGCTACCTCTGCTAGGTGAAAGGTTACTCTTGTGTCTATCGAATTTCATCTCTTGAAATTGCAAAAACAATGAAATTAGTTTGACCGGCCTTACAACCCCAAATTGATTTAACATCTATCTGTTAATCCTGTATGTTTTTGGTTGACTTCAGCAACAACAATGATTAAAAAAATATATAACGTTGTGGGCTTGATTTTGGTGAAAGATCAAAGTTGATAATACAATAAAATGTTACTGCCAAACAATGACTTCAAAATGTACATATCCTGTATGCTGAAATAGCTTTTTAGTGCGTATGGGCATCATATGGACCATATAACTCACGCATATTTTCACCACTTTGGAATTTTCAACTCTAACATTTCAGGCGTAAATATATTACCTTGGCAAATGGATATAGCTGTAGGTAAGTGTGCACAATTGTTGACAGTTAGATTTAAGGTATTTTAGTAACTTTACCCTGTCTTGGATACAAAGCATGTACAATTTTGTTATACAAAGATGCTCCATCTCACAGGCAGAGACCAACTGTTTAACATTCAAGTCTTATTTCCAAATTAATATCTTCTGAAAATATTTTAAATTGAAAACATTCCACATACTCTCTACACTTTGAATTTTATACCCCTGGTTGATCAGCAGAATGGTTAGAATCTTAAAGATAAAGGTATCTGGCTATTTATATATTCCATTACTGCATCTATTTTTTCCATCTGCTCATAAAGTTCCAGGCTTGACTTGTAACCGAGAACTGTAACTAAGAGAGACCATAAATAATTTTTTTTTTCAAAGCACATTTGTTTTAGACTAGAGATAATGATCATTCAGTTCAGGTGATCATGGAAATTGGAGGTAAACACGCACCATGTGAACACTGAGTCATTTTGGAAAGAAGCAACTGTGGTGCTGGTTTCATCCTTTCCGGTGTCTCTCAACATCTGTCTGAGCTCAGAGATGACCAAAACCTATTAAACACTCTCCCTCATTAAGCTTGAGGAGAAGATGCTCTCAAAGTGAGCAGAGAGCATCCTATAAACACAGATAAGCTGAGTTCCATGAAGCTATCTTCTAGAATCAGATGGAAGAGCTTAGGCTTTAAAATAACAGGGCTTTCCATTAAAACAATTCAGAATTTCATGGCTTGAAATTGGAAGACTTAGAAACAAATAAGAACCTCAAGGTCAGAACTATTAAATGCTTATTAAAAGACCTGACGGAGAAAATTGATTGTTTGTTAGTCCGTCTTCCATTATTTATCCTTTTCAACTATAAGTGAATAATTTGAGCACAACTATTCTAATTTTTTTCATAACAACAGCACACGCCTTAAAAAATTTTCCAAGATGTCGTGGCTTAGAAAACAGTTATGGGAAATAATTTTAATACATTTTTTTACACCAGTTAAGAAACTTTGCTGGGAATGCAGAACCCTAACATTCCAAAAGGGGTAGACAGACAGAAGGGGTAGAAAGGGGTTGGACAGGAAATCAGTATTTCCTCACCTAAAATCTCTCTCTTGAGGGCAGAAATGGGTGAGTGGAAAGATGAATCTAGTGCATTTTCTATAGTTTCAAGAAAGACAGAAATCTTGAAGAATTAACTATTGATTAAATGTTTTCCTCTCTCACTACAAATCCATTTAGAACACCTGAAATAAACAATCACTGAATCTGTTACCATCATGGAACATACCTGAGAGAACTGGGTCAGTACACATGGAAACATTTAACATTAGTTAATTAACGTGCATAACAAGAAAGCTTCAGGAATTCTCTAAGTGCTTGAAGAAATGTGAAATGATAGGAAGAATGTGGACAGAGAAATAAAGAAATAGCCAGTCTTGTTCTAGCTGTCACTCACTAGCTTTGTGATCTCCAACAAATCATTCAGCTGCTTCACATCTTAATTTTGTCATCTGTAGAATGGTGACAGGGTCAGACGTTAAGCTTTAAACTCCTTTCCAGTTCTAGGCAACCACAGTGTTAACCGCCCTTTATACGCCCATACCCTTTGAAGATAGGTATTATTTTGGGAAATCAGCTGAATAAATCCTAACCTGTTCTTGAGAATAGCAGGGTATTTTGTCATCTTGGGTCTCGGTTCATATCACATTCACTGAGGCAAGGACATAGATAAATAAAACAATGTTGAGAGCACTGCCAGGTCAGTGTCAACTTTGTTTCTCAGTCAGCTGCACTAGGATATATTGCAAAACATTGAAATGACAACTTAAAGTAAAAGCATTAGTTGTGTTGGCCACTTGCAGCTGACAGCCTGAGAGCCACTCAGATCCAGAGAGAAATACATCTGTGTTTCATTCAGTATGCTTTACATTTAGAACGCCTTCCTCCCCCTGCTTATCATTCTTGGACTAGCGGCAGTCACGTGACATGGTTGCAAAGCAGGACGAGGGGATACAGAAAAAGACAAGATGGCGGCAGAGAGCTGAGCCAGAGCCCCCGTTTCTTACCTCCTCCACATGACTCGGAGCACTTGGTGAAACCCTCATACTCCCAGTCATACAGCTCATCAAAATCCTGTAGGCCACCGAAGAGTCCATCAGTCTCTTCCAGGTTAAACTCAGGGGTGTCCCCGTTGCATGGTCCCGCATAACAGGCACGCTGGGATGCGGGCTTGGGCCCTTCACATTCGTCCACCGGCAGGTCAGCCACGGACTGGGAGAAAGACAGGAGCACCTGGCACCTGACTATTCTCACCTGGGTCCCCACACCACAGGTCACAGTGCAGGCTGACCAGGCCTCTGGGATGAACCTGCAGTTGGCGAACAAACAAGAGGACAGGATGAGAAGCCCCAGGTGGCAGAGCGATGGGGGAGAGAGAGGCAGCATTCCACCTGCCCCCGCTGCCCTGCGCTGTCTGAGATGTGCTCTGCGCTCTGCCACCCTGTCCTGCGATGGGCGCTTCGGTTTAGTTTATGAGCTCATTTGCCACTGTTTCTGGATTGGTTTCTTCACGAGTATCATGTGCACTCCCAGCTGAAGCATTCCAGCCACAGACCACCTGCTTTCCGCCCGCTTTCACCCCCAGTGGTGGCTCTTCCGAGCAGGGAATTGGTGGTTTCTTCTCTCTTGCACTAAATCCCAGCACTTGTGCCTCCTGCAAGATGCTGGCTATTCTTATAGCAGACTAATACTGATACTAAAAGCTATAACAAAATAAGCCCTGGGAGATATTTAAGGAAGTTTTTTTTTTTTTTTTTTGGTCTGGATCTCATATTCTGTAACTTTCTTTGCTTTTTTGCTCAATGTGCTTCCCAAGATTTATTTATATGTATAAAGAGGACTTTTTTTTTTGTAAGTTTCCAAGAATGGAGCAAAGTCTTGCTCCTCACACATTCTTTGAATTAGTCTGGACTACAATTCTTTTTATATCATAGAGAAAAACTGTGCTACAAATTTAAATCCTTAGGCATGTCTCAGTAAATGAGACATACAAGTCTGTTCAGCAACCTCGACCCCCCATCCCTGAGACAAGCTACACTGGTGAGAAGTCAGTTTTTCCTCTAAGTTTTTCTAAAATGTAGGATGATGTCCAAATTACAAAAAAGATTATTTTCCTCCCAATAATCAATTATGGCCATAATTGCAAGGACCTTGACAGGGGCCTAGGGAAGAAAGCCCAGAGGGAACAACTAAGATTTTTAAAAAAGTCAGTGTAATAATTTGAAGAAAAATCTTCGGAATAAAAAAACCTTATTTTTCCATGATCCTAGAACTTTCTCACAGGGAGTCCTGCTGAGGAGGCATGCAAACCTGGCTCCTTAAGCTTGACTTTGGCACAAAAGGAAAGAAGTGATAAGAAGGTTAGAGCATTAAATCCTAGCAAGTGCAAATGGTTCTTATCTAGTTTAGGAAAATTGAAATTCTAACAAGACACCAATCCAAGTTTTCAAACTAGATGGAAAGCAACAAAGCTATTTCCTGGGCATGTGTGTGGAGCTGGGGGATCGGGCCAGGAGGGCCAGGTCTCCAAGCAGCAGATGGAGTCTGAGGCATGCAAGGAGAGCCTTCTTGAAGGCCCTGGCCCATGCCACCTTTGAAGAACAATTCTGTAGAAGAGAACAAAGACCACGAGCACTTGCAACATTGTTAGGGAGGCAGATGAGGAAGAAAGGCCCACCCTGAATTATTCCCCAGAAATTCTAATCACAATTTCAGTTCTTTTTTACTTTGAATTCTTAACCCCACCTTCTGACACCACGAGAGACTCAGAGAAAACAGTAGCCCCCCAAAACTAAAGAATACCACTTATAGGAGCTTTCTAGAAATCTGAAAACAAAATCTGCAATCTGAGTAACTCTAATCCTCTTCCCATGCGTTCACATTTACCTGCCGGCTCCAAGAACAAAATCAGGACAAATATACAAGCACTGACTTTTACAACACAGGTAGAGACATAAACTATTTTCTTGCATGCTAAACTATATACTATAAACTAAATTAACACTACACTATTTTTAGTATATAAGAAAAACATAAAACAATAGTCCTGTGATACTGGCAAAAGTGTGAAGAATAAAGCTTCTTCAATCATGTGGTACTGAATATTGCTTTCAAATGAAAAGATGACAAGTATGAAAACAATTGTACCCTACCAACTTTCCTATGTTAGTATGGGGCATGCTCTTTTTAACGTGATCTTCACAAGAGAACAAGGATCGTGAACTTTATCTTTAAAGGCCAAAACAGATACTATTTCAGACTTTGTGGGCCATGTTTGTGGGTTTTTGTTGTGTATAACAACAAAGGGGGGAGGGGAAGAAGGGGGTGGTAGAAGGGTCAGAATTTGGCCTGTGGGTTCTAGTATTCTAACGCCTGCTAAAGAACACTTAGTGCAACTACCAAAATCACTGAGAGTCATAATTTCCAAACTTATGTCCAAGGTTCCATTCCATTTTTTTCCCCATGCCTATAAGCTTATAAGAATGAGAAGTAGCTAAACTGATTTTTTGTGAGTTTTATTTTCCAAATCAAGTCCCAGATGAAATGTAGAATATGAATGATGTTCGCACTTAATCCTCAGTTGGTGAGTGTGCTGTGGTAACATCTGCAGGGTGATAACGTATGCTTCTGAATAATATAGTGTTGTAAACCAGTATCAGCTGCATAAAACAAAATGAAACAAAGTGAAAAAACAAAAACAAAAGGACCCTCAGGGGCCTCCCTGGTGGCGCAGTGGGTTAAGCAACACACTATGAAGCAAACCGCAGCCACTGTAGCACGAGTTCGATCCCTGCTGCTGGCCAGAGAGGGGACCCACATGGTGAGGCAGACCTCTCCTGCCTTGCCCACTGCTCCCTTTAGCAGTGTACTTCCGTTGATCTGCCTGTTCTGCTCCCCGCTGTCTGTGGTGAACCCTCTCACCCCCCATACCTCTGGCCTGTACCCCACTGCTTGTATGCATAAATAAAAAAAAAAAAAAAGGACCCTCAGCCTTCCTTGCCTATAATGTGAATGAATCACTTTGCATGGTTTCTTTCCAGGGTAGGGAAGATAACAACCAAAGCACAGAGAAGAAAGGGCATATTACCAAAGCTACAAGAAATTATTGCAATGGTTGAAACGTGTTTATTTAAAGGCAGCATCTAAATGAAAAGAAGAAAAGTGTGCATGTGTGCTTGTGTGTATTTTTGACTATCTGAACATTGAGGGTTAATAGCAAAAACAATAAACATCTGCTTTATGTCTCCCAAGTGAGAGTCTTATCAAATGTCCAATAGCCTTACTGGCTTATCTCCCACTATACTTAGGTCTTCATCAAGTTCACACCAATTAAAAACAATTTGGTATTTAAGTGGGGCTGTCTTTTGGCAGTCATCTTAATTTCTCTAGTGTATACACTGTATGATATAATATATCCTTTCTTGTTGAAGGCAGAAGATTATATTTCAAAAGAAAAATATTTAATAGTGCAAATGGCCAAATGAATAATAACTGTTTTTCACATGAAAATTTCCCCCACATCCCTAGGTCTCCCAGTTCTGTATTTACTATCTTGAGCTTTTCTGGCCACAAGTGGGAGGAAGCAAGGTCAGTGGGAGGGCAGGCGAGGGACTTAGGAGGTTTAACTGTAATGTTTTAAAGACTCATCTTGACTAGGATTTGCTAAATTAGAACCTAAAAGTGGGATCCCAATAGATTTTTTTTTTCTTGTGAAAGTCTGGTTTATTGACATATAGTTTGCATACATTACATTACATAAGAATGCTATAGGTTTTTTTTTTTTTTTTACTTAGTATGCTAACAATTTTCTAACCATTTTGGTGTACAAATGTACAATGAAAGGGTTTTTATTATTGACATTTAATTTGGGTAATTTAAAAATTCTGTCTTAGCAGCTCTATTGTGAGATGCCTAAAGAACGGCTGGATGAGCTTGAACTTCAGACATAACTGATACATTTCTGAATTTAGTCATTTCATCTCCAGGATGTTAAAAAAAATCCTGACAAATAATTTATGCTTCTGTCTGCTCTTCTATTACAGATTGATTTTTCATTTCATTAACAAACAGCTTATCATTTAATTAGAGCTATCATCACAGACCCTTTATGCAAGAGAAAACAGTGATAATCAAATTCACTTGTGAAATCCCGAAGTGGTTCAGCTTCAACTATTACAGTCAGAAGCATAGCCTGAATAATAGAAATAATAATTTTATCAACATAATGTTAAACAGAGACCATTTACTCTTAGAAATTTAGTCACATGTCACTGTAGATATTAGCCAGAAATAGATGAGTTTTAATTACACATGATTTGTGAACTAAGAAATTTAACTTTCACTTTTTCTCCTCTTATTTTCTTCCCGTCTCCTTTCTCGTATACATGTTTGTTTCAAAAGTTATTGGTATTCAAAATAAGTAACTTAATAGGTGTGTGATTTTCAGGTTGTTACTAGTCTCATCTTATTCGCTAGTTTCAAAGTCCAAATTGGAAATCACATTAGAAATAATTTTGATTTAATTTTTATTCTTCCTACATTTGAGTTATAAGTTGACAGACGCTGTGAGTTTCTTTTCCCTCCTCTGGTGTTTGTGTATGGGGGTTGGCATATCAGGGTGAGGACAGAGGAGAGAATAAACTGAATATAATAGAAAAAGATGATAAAAGACTTTAAGATAGACCCAAAAGATTACAGAACACCCTAGTAAGTACATCTTTGTTATCTCTGCCTGTCACTGACTGTGAACTACTTTTCCATTCTATAAGTTACATAAAGCTGATAATGCAAATATTTTTGCCCACATTTTGTACCTAAATACACTCATCTTGTACCTACTTGAAAATTATTTTCAGCATTCTTATTTGCCTAAATCTATACAGTTCTTTTAAATTGCTCTTGAAATCGCTGTAATATCTTCTTGTTTCTTTATTAGTTAATGAGGTATGTAAAATCTTTGACAGATGTTCCTGTTATGTTTCATGAGAATCATGGTTTTTCCCCTTTTAAAAATTTTATCATTTAACTAGTGGCCACAGAGGGATCTGGAAATTTATATTTTATAAATATAAAAAAAATTTATAAAAGATATATAATAGTATATTGGAAAAATAAAATATTGTATAAGTAATTCTACCCCAAATTAACCAGAAAGCCTTGTACATAAACATGTCATTTGGGGGCAAAAAAAAAAAATCAACATACTTCATTGGTAAGGATGTTATTTCAAATTACCTCATTTTATCTTTAAACCAGTCTTTTCCTTTAGTTTTGAAAAGTTGGTTCTCTTCCTGACTGCACAATCCTTGAGACACTAATGGAGTAAAATCAGAAAAAGGTGCAGTTATGGATTCTAAAGCTGGGTATTTTGGCATCTGGGTCAAAAATATATGGCTATATGAATAGACTAGATGGATGCATGAAAAAATAATGCTGCTAGTTGGGGAAGAAATTTAGAAACTGGAAAGTGAAAGCCCTTTATCTACTTCTTACTTATCAATTCAAAATATCACATGCAAAACCTTTTAGATATTTAGGGTCTTTAAATGAAATTCAAAGTAAGATGCTTAATGGAAAACTCAAAAATTAGTTAGCAAAGCAAAAAAAAAAAAAAACAACTTTGTAGTTCCCTACAAAGGGAAGGCAACTATTTAATTGAATCACTTCAGGAATTTTAGAATTACTTTTAAAACCTACAATACTAAGACAAACTTAAAAAGCTCATTTAAAATATATAGTTAGAACTTTGAAGTTTGGGGAGAACACTTATTTAAAAATATACCTCTCCATTTGCTTAGAGCCACACCTAAATCATTCCAAGTAAATGAGAATGTAACATAATGTGAAAGAGCTTTAGTCAAGGATACTTGAACTGAATATGGAATCATGAAAATATTTTTTCACTGCTGTTGTCAGCTTACAACTCTGAGCTGCAAATAATTCATGCTAGTTATGTAATTCACATTGACATCTCCAAGCAAAAGGTTTCACACGTGTCCAGGATACCGCTCCACAAAACACCTGATAAAGCCACCTCTTTGAAGAGTGCCCCAAGTGCCATGGCTGCGGGGTGAGGGTCTTCAGCAATGTAAGGTGACCCAGCGGTACAACCAAAAGTAGAATGATTTTAGAAAATAAAATGACAAAGCAAACGCCAGTTTTGACATTTGAAGAAGAAATTCAATGACTGTCCCATCTAGTGCTGCTAACCATTATTAACGTGAAAGGAGGACCTGACGCCAATTTTGCGCTAAGGCAGTCTGGGGAGAGCTATATTTAGGGGCATTTTCCTAGTAGCAGATTTCATTTTCTCATGACAATAATGCCCTTTTGGAATGTCTGAGAGGCAGCTGGCCTCTGCAAGAATGCCTCAACGATTTTCCTGTAGAAAATGCTCAGTGATACAAGTTGGGGAAGAAAGACTGACTTCATTAAAGAACACATTTTCTTTTCAAAGAGACTTTATACTCGAAGGAAATTATGCAGGGGACTTGAATTCCCTCAGAGTTCCAAGGAGTCAGAGACTACTGGACTCTTTCAAAGCCTGGGACCTCATCTACTTGAATATTCTGTTAAATTCATCTTGCAGTTCTGACCACGCTTTCTCTGATACTGTTCCAGACAAGAATTAAGAAGGAATCTTATTACAGAAGGGGCCCTATTGTCACTTAGGATGTGCTTGTTCTTTAAGAGAAAAAGTCAGTAGAGAGACAGTAAATAGCCCATTTCTAAGAGTACTGGCTTTCATCATCTGCTATTCCCAGACAGTTCAGTCCAGCCATCTTCCTCCCAATGGCCATCTGTCACAACTGCCCGTGCCTTCTTCCTGAAACTTTTTCCTCATGACTTACATGGCACCAGCTTCTGCTGGTCACTTCTCTCTTAGTTCACCTTTTTTTTAGGTCTTCTTTCCTCATGCCCTAAACACTGACTGCAGGCCTGAGTGTGGGTCTGCTGGTTGACACTGACCAATGATTCTTAGTTTTCAGTACAATCAATGTACAGGCAACTTCTAAGTATCCAATTTTTAGACTACCTATTTTAGAATATCTTTGTTTTATATTCAAAAATTTTTAGAGGGGTAAGATTTGGCATAGGGAGCCATTCTTTCAAAGAAATAAACATTAGTTTAATATAATCAATCTATCAAAATTATATAGTACTTTTCATGTGTCAGATACTACTTTAAGTGCTTTATAAATAGAAGTTGTTAATTCATAATACCATGAGGTAAGAATGGTTATTATCTTCTTTTAATACATAGATGAGGAAACTGGGGTATAAGGAACACAGTAAAGTTTCCTGCTTTAGACCACCATGCATTGTTTTCTCTTATGCTTGACATTTTCACTTGTGTATTTCAATAGTAGCTCCAACTTATTTATATAAACTTTTTAAAATTTATATATATATGAGATCAATTGTAATCCCCATGTATTCCCCATCACCATATCACCAGTGCACCATCACCTCAGTCCCCCGTGAGTAGCTCCAACTTCTAATCTTCTCCATTTTAGCAAATTATTCTACTGGCCATCCAACCATGCATACAAAATGAGAAGTTACTATTGAACCCTCAATTTCCTTGATTTCTCATTTCCAAATGATTCCAAATTCTATCAATTCTCCATGAAAAGGGCCTCCCTTGTGGCACAGGGGGTTAAAGCACAGCACTATGAGGCTATCTGAAGCCACTGCAGTGCGAGTTAGGTCCTGGCCACGGAGGTGACCCACATGGCACAGCAGACCTTTCCTATCCTACCCACTGCTCCCCTAAGCAGTGCGTTTCAATCTACCCACCTGTTCTGTTCCCCACTCTGGTGAATTCTCTCACCCTGGCACCTCTGGCTTGTACCCCAGTTCTTGTATGCATAAATAAATCTTTAAAAAGAAAATTCTTCCACAAAATTGTAATTGAAATTAATTTACTTCTCTTCATCACCACTACCACCATTTTGTTTTTTAAAAGAAAATGGCATATAAAAGTTGAATAGTAACAAGTATACGTCTTGCATGTATGGGAGAGATCTAGTATGACTGAATAACTCACCTACATGGTTTCAGGTGCCATTGTAAACAGCTGAGCTAAGATGGAGGGTTTGGAAGGTCAGAAAGGAGAAGTCAGTTAGGGCATTTACTGGGGAAAACAAAGGTGGTTCTGTCTTTACCCTTGATGGAGAACTATGGGTACTTTGGTGGTGGATGAGATATGGTAACATGGATCTCAAGATTATTACCCTATAGAGTATTGTAAATCAGTGATCAGTAGTGTAAATCAGAGATAAGGGGATTAGACCATTCTGGAATAAACCCTTGAGGTTTTAGATAGTTTAGATAGAAACATCAAAAGCAACCTCCACCTAGTCTACCATCACTTTGATATAATAATAAATATTTACTGATGTGTTTTAAACCTTTTATATATATTAACTCATCATTTTGACAGGCAATACTAATACCAGAAACATTGTGAAATGGGATACAGAGATTACTGATGGTCCTTTCAACGGAATGCTAGCATAGCCCAGCAACTTGCAGGGATTGCCTGATTTTAAAGTAGTGTGGGCCTTTATGTTTTGCTAGTCTTTTTTTTTTTTGCCACATCATAGATAGAAGTTACCTTGTAGATGGCTGGTGTCCATGGTGAGGGAATTTTATCTGGTAGAAAATATTAACTTGTATAATTTGAACTACTAGTTTTAATATCTTATTGGTTCTTTCAATAATTCAACAATTTTGACAAGTGATCATTTTATATTTATACAAGTCATGTATAAAAAGTTTGAAAGTTATATTTAAATAGTACTATAGTACTATTATCATTCCAATTCCAAAGTGATGTAATTGAGAAGGGAATTCCAAGGTTATGCTGCTCAGGTTATAGGAGTTAACATCTCTGTCCTGAACAAATACAACAGCCACTGGTTTGATTTTTTTCCCGTTACTTATCAATACATTCTCTAATTATATATCTGTTTTAGATCAATCATCCATTTTGTACAATGTATGCTTGCTCCTCTCAGATGTAGCCCCCATATAATTCCCACCACCAATTCACCCATGTACCATCACCATAGTCCCTTCTGTAAGAACACATTCCCTCCTGTTTTGATCCCTCTCCCTGCAGAGTGTCTCTGATTTATAGTTGCCTATTAATTTTGTTTTTTAATTATATATACTTTTTCTGATTCCATATTTGGTTCCCCTATATTCCTCCTGTAAATGAAACCATCAAATATATATTTTTCTTTCTGGCTTATTTCACTGAACATAATCCCTTCCAGCTCCTTCCATATTACTGCAACTGGCATGAGTTCATCTTTTTTGATTGTTGAGTAACATTCCATTTTGTGTGTGTGTGCGTCTTCTTCATCATCTATTTTTGGGCATTTGGGTTGTTTTCATATCTTACCTATTATAGTGCTTCAATAAACACAGGGTGCAGGTATCCTTTTGAATTAAGGTTTTTGTGTCCTTTGGGTAGATTCCTAGGAGTAGAATTGCTGGGTCATCTGGAACCTCCATTTTTACTAGTTTGAGGAACCTCCACACAGCTTTCCATAGTTTCCATAGTTCCAATCAATGGTTGTAGGACACCTCCTTTTTCGCTACATACTTGCCAACATTTGTTGTTTCCTGTTTTTTCTTTTGTTCTTCTTCTTTTTTTTAAAATGAGCTAGTCTACTGGTGTAAGTGGTAGCTCATAGTGGTTTTGATTTGCATACTTATCAATACATTCCTCAGGCAGTAGCAAGCGGGGTGGCTGTCTTAGCATATAAAGCTTTTGATTGTTTCCTATGTACCTTTGAAAGAAAGTTAAACTCTTTACTAAGGGTACATTATCTTATTCTTCATCTCCTATTCTCCCTTGGCCCCTGCCCACCCACACACTAGACTCCTACCACTGTAGTCTGTCCTGATTCAAAGTTTCATTTTGTGTGGGTCACTTTCTGGATGACTCTTCTCCTGGTTCTTAGCTTGGATATTCCAATTTGCTCTTCAGGTCTCAGCTTTTAGAGGGTGTCCCTCACCATACTGGGGTCCCTATAAGCTCTCTTATAGAATCTTTTCATTTTCTTATAGCAATTTTCAGTCTTTGATAACCAAATCTTTATGTAATAACTCCCACCCTCCCTACACCAAGCCTCTATGAAGCAGAATGTCATATAATTATTCAATATTATTATAAGTAGGGTAAGTAGGCAGATAAATGGATAAAGAGTTGATGTTATAAAAGACGACTTCTTGGATGCAAAGACTGAAACCAAGCTAGATAAAGAAGCAATGGCGTAAAAACTCAAAGAAATTAATACTTCTCAGATCAGGACATTAGCACGAGGAATTAAAAGTCTTTTCCTGCTGTAAGAATTTTCTACAGTCTTTCAATTGTTTTTGTACACAAATTTGTGGCTATTGTGGATGTATTCATTAATATTTATTATATAGTTATGCAGTATGTACTGGCTTCATTACATCTTTATGGGGTGTTGAATTATCACATTGCTTGAGGGAAGTTGAAATTCTATCATCCTTCAATTTAATCTCAGTAAAAATGATGTTTTATGGAAAAGGACTTTGGGCAGTTTTTAGCTGGAGGCTGCCTTGGGTAATTTATCTGAGATTCTGGTGTAACTCTACCTTGTCAGACCAGCAGCTACTCAGCAATGAAGGCTCTGGAGCATTTGAAATTGTTTCTAGGTTATAGGGGCCCAAGAAGAGTTCCTATTTTTCTATCTACCCCATGCATGTTAAAACTCAACAAGTACAAAATTGTGTGAAATAGAAAAGACAGACCAGACCAGACCATTGTAAGTGGCTGGAACAAATGGAGCCAAATTACTTTCCTCACAAATGAAAAGTGAGAATATGACACTTGTTTTAGACCATCTCCTCTCCCATTGCTTTTCTGACTGGTGTGAACAGAACATAATTTAAAAGTTTGATTTTCCTTGAGGCCAGTCTGATTATTTAAAAAGCCTTGTCCCATGGACTAAAATGTCTTTATTGCTTATAAGGCTATGAAAGCATTTGTAGTTTTCAGTATAATATCAGAATTTATTTCTTAATGCATATCGTTTTCCCTGATGTTGATAAAAAATACTATAAATGCAGAATACTTTTCCTGAACCATTTCTTCTTCATATAGATTGAAATTAGTTTATCCTGCAATTTTGTAGAATTTCTGTCTCTAATTCCACAAATTTGGCAATACTTTCCAGTGAAAAGCCCAGTTCATTAAAAAATGATCTTAATGGACTCAACATCTATTGGTGGTGACAGTGTCCATACTTTATTCTGGCACACAAAAATCCCATGAATTTGTCTTTGTCACTCTCTAGGACTCAGCATAGCAATAGTTCAGATTTAGTTTTCTGAAAGTAGCTACAGAATGAGCAATAAGTAGAGACTGTAGAAAGGGCTGACAAATTTAGAACTTCTTGGTTTGCAATAAAGCCTTTACTAATGACTACATACAAACGGTTGTCTGCTCTCTTGAATTTGTTACTTATTTTTCTATATCAGTGCCTGCTAGGAGCAATCTATGGGAAATGACTCTATTTAACTCAAAGTTAAGAGAGGATACTGCTCTACCCAAGTATTTTCTAAACTTTCCTCATTAAATTTTATAGTTTTTACAGATCCCTTTTTATTCAAATAAAGGTAATGAATCTTTTTCCTTAGTATACACCGAGCTAAATTCTACACTGAGCTAAATTAGTGAGTCTTCAAAGAGGCTCAGATGTATACAAGAGAGATAGTGATGGGGACTCAGTTGTGGAAACACTAGCTTAATTCTGAGTGAAATTATGTTTCTCACTCACATGCTTTTAGATATAACATGTATGAAGCAAATGAAATCTCCACCTCAATTTTCCCATTTGTGCATGAGTGATTATTATACATTTTTACTCCCTTGAAGGTTCTTCAGGAAGATAGATGATGCAAAAGACCTAGCTGTAACCACAGTTTCCTGCATACCAGCTACTATACATATAACTCAATCCTCCCAATAACCCTGGGATGTAGGCATTTTTATCATGCTCATTTCACAAATGAGGAAATTGAGGGCCTTGAGGTAAGTGACTTGCCCAAGGTCTGTGGTTGCCAGTGGGGGACCAAGAGTTCCACATGGGCAGGCAGTCTGCGTCTGGAGCCCACGCCTGTCACCGCTATGCACTTAGCAGCTCTGCATGGAGGTGTGACCAACAATGACACTGCTTGTACCTTCTTTGAGGGTATAAAAAGGAAGATTCATTCTCAACAACTCACATAGTTGGCACCATGATGGAACTGGACAAAATTTTAGGTAATTTTCTGTGGTTTCTATAGCCTATTTACTGCATATAGTTTGGAATCACTGAGGTACATGTATTGATAGAAATATCTGATTATGTGCTATGTAAAAAGACCCAATAATCTTTCCTCAAGTACTAGTTTTAGAGTCACCATCAGATTCACGTAAGTCCTGTCACACTCTGTCAAATATCAGTTCACATCAACAACCCTGCCCCTAACCCTCTGTGATATCTTTTCAGAGTCCATTACATTGTTCTCTAATTTATTTCTCATGTTTGTGCAATGCCATGTTCAAGCCCAAGTCTCCTGGTATTTTTTCTTAGAGAAAATCAAGGCAGAAGGGTTTGGGAGGGAACTGAATACATATTTCTCCTATAGTCCTTTTCGAAAGAGTAACACAATCACACTGTACAGAACGAAACATCAAATGACATTCTTTAAAACAGCTCAGTCTGTGCACAACTGGGTAATTCTCAACATTTTGATCCAAATCCCGTCTTTCCTGTGATAAGAAGGCATTCCAGATTCCTTAAGGGCAAAGACTACTGGGTTTATTTTTTGCTATATCAATACCTGGCACCAAGTATGGCAGAGACCAGGTGACTTATGAATAAATCTAGCTTCTTTTATTAGGAGGTGTGAAAACTTAGCAGACCAAGGAACTCTTTAAAGTCATCTGAAATACATCATCAGATAGAGAACTTACATTACGCACCCTGATGTAGATGATATAAAGCAGAGAAAGATTTGTGTAGATGGGGAGGAGACCAAAAGGAAGAAGCTGGAAGTGACAGAGGTCAGGACTGTGGCAGGAATAAGGGCAGATGCAGTCTGGCCTTAGCTGAGTGGGGCCTTAGCTCTGTCATGTGCCAATTCTTAAAAGTAAATGCTTTTTTAATGTATTCTAATGTTAAGTTGATTCTGCTTGAACATCCATTAGGTTAGTTTAATGACTTGCAAATTGTGTTTAAATTTCTTGATCTCAGGTGAGATGATTCTTGATTCTTAAGAAATACATCTGTTTTTAAGTATATACAAGATACTCCTTTTTATTTTCTGTAGTCTGAGATTCATGATGATAATGTAATTCAGACATCTTGTACCGAGGATTTGAATAGCAAAACTATCTGGATCCATTACTGATGTTTGATTCACTAAATATTCTTTGGGGGAACATATAAAAACACATGTTACATAATTAACATTTCTAGCTACTTTTAAAAAAATGCATTTACATTCTTACCCACTAAGTTTAGCCATCCACATTCTCAGACAACTTGTTGGATATGGAATAATGTAAACTCACGCTTAGATATTACATATTTAAATATTATTTTGAACAAGGTAAACAAGACAGTTAATGACTACAGCATCACCATGGTGACTCTTACTGGCCTTTCTTTCTGTATCTAATTCCTTGTGGGTTCTGTTCACACACATGCATGACAGGAATTTCCCTTTGCTTCTTACTGAATCAGCCCCATCACTAAGCTGATGCCATCTGGCATCCAGATACTACTGCTGCCTTCTGCCTGCCTGTTTTACTCTTTCTTCTTCTTCCTTTTTTTAATGACTCACACCAAGGTTATTTATGGCAATAAATTTAAGGCTTGAGTTTTTTGTGGAAGCACAAAAATATTTTCCTAACTATGTAGTAAGCCTAGGACCTGAAAATCCAGTGATAACATTTTTAAAATTGTATTTTATTATTGAGGTGACATTGGTTTACGATACTGGATGATTTAGAGGTAGAGGGTCACACCTCTTCAGATCTTGTTACAACACCACACCCACTACCACAGCAACCAGTCCATTCGGAGCCATTCCCATCCCATCTTTTCCTTCTGTAGTCTCAACTTAACAGTTATATTTCTAGAATTGTTTTTAGTGTTGTCTGCCCCTTTGTTTCTTTATATTCCACATATTAATGAATCCATCCAGTATTTGTCTTCCTTTTGACTCATTTTTGCTTAGCAGGATGTCCTCCAGTTCTATCCATGTTGTAACAAATGACAAAATTTCACTTGTTTTTTTTATTACTGTCTGGCATTCTATTCTATATACATCAGTCTTCTTAATCTACTCATCTGTCATTAGGCTTAGGTTGTTTCCATAACTGACCACTGTAAATAGTGCTGCAGTGAACAAAGGCATGCATATCCCTTTGAAAGTGCGCTTTTGTAATCTTCAGTAGATACCTAAAAGTGGAATTGCTGGATCATTTAGTGGTTTCATGTTTTATATTTTAAGAAATCTCCACGCTATCTTCCATAGGGTCTGGGCCAGAGTGCATTGCCACCAACGTACAACAGTTCCTTTTTCTCCACACTGTCACCAACACTTGTTCCCAGTCTGTTTGATATAGGCTATTAGTGTTGTGAAGTGGTATGACAACTCAAGATTTGTTTTAATGCAAGATCAAGGCACAGAGGACCACCCTATCCTACCTTTGCGGGGACAGCATAGTTAAGGCTCTCCTTCCCAGTGTGTGCCAGGGTTGGATGGAGGCATAGCTGGTTACACACTGTATTGGTCTTCTGTTGCCCAAGGAATCTCCCATCTCCTATTGCTTATTCTGAGCCATGTAAGCAGAACTCCTGACAAATGAAACAAATCTGAGAAGAACCTGGCTTCTCTATGTGCCCCATTATTTCTCCCTCCTTCTCCATGTGATGACTTGATTCAGAGAGCAGAAAGTCCAGAAAGACAAAGAGACAAAGGCAGAGCTTCCAGACTTTACTTTTTTTTTTTTGTAACGCCTGCTACCCTTAACAAATTACACCTTCTAGGGCACTTTTTGGAATGTCAGTGGCCTGAAGGAGTTAAGGAAATGAACAATTTCCTTCCTTTTCCAAGTCAGATCAGACTTTTAAAGAAGGCCAGCTGAATAACTTCCTGTACAGCAACAGTAGACAAGCTGTCTTTACAAGTTCTAGAGATCACGGCAGTATCATTTTTCCTGGAGAAATTAAGTTGTCAAAGTGGTCATAATGTGTAGTTGGCTTGAGGTGGTTGTGATGCTTAGGTATACATCTCAACAAAGACTGAAAGTAAGGTATAAAAATAGGAGATGGTATATCGAAATAAGTAACTTCTTTAACGTCTACCTGATGAATGCATGCAATTGTACTACATTGTAGTAGTATTTTGTAGTTCTGCTCTCTCACCAAATGAAAGTAAGCCTTTGAAGGTTCTCAAAATACCTAGAAAGTTATTGCTACATATTTGCAATGGGAAGCGACAAGCTGAGTTCAGTCTGGCATTTAAATGATGTATCCTAAACCTAACAATACTCTCATCAGCTGGAGGCAACTTCAAAAACACAGAATACCAAGCAGAAGAGAATTCCCTCATTTTCCCTTTCCTGCCTTTCAATTGCTAGAATGGTACTTCTCTTGCCTTTAGAAGAATATAGCTCTCAAGAACCTTATTATTTGTGGAAACCTCCCTCCCTCTATAATTCCAGAGTGTTAACCAACAATTTTTTCATTTTGGCATTATCAAAAGTACCTAATATTCAATAAGACTATCTTCATATGTGAAAGGACTTAAGATACTGAATTTGCTTATATTATTTAATGAGACAGGCTGGTGATAATAATTTCATTTTATATAAGAGGAAATAAATGATATTTTCACTTTTACTCTACAACATGTTAGCTGGAGCCAAAGTCAGTGATAATAGTTCTGGACCACTGTTCTATTTCTCTGCAGCAGTTCAGAAGTGACAGCCACAACTTCTAAACATGACCATTTAATTTAAGCAATGTGAGCCTCTTTGGTTGGGAGAAGGAGCAACTTGCTGACAGTACATCATCTTTTCATTAGGCTATGGAGAGTAATTATAGGTTGCTACATACATTTAGAACTAGTCTGTGTGGTTTTTAAAAAGAATGAATTAAGACCATGCAAAATTATATTTTTTAAATTCAAAATAAGTAGAAAAAAAATAATGTGACACGTAGGACTTTTCCTAGGTTCAGTGCACTAAACATGTAAAGTATATTAAAATGTGGAAACCATATACCTTTCATTACGTTACTCTACAGCTGTCATTTATTTCAACTTTGGTATAAAAGTAATTATTGTTCTGAGCAGAATAGTATACATTTCCTTTACCTGGCACCAGCACTCCAATTACAATCTACTTCAATTCAGATTAATCATGCCAAGATGGCAATTCTATTACACTGAGAGTAAAATTTAATAATCTATTATATATGGTTATAGTTTCAATGGCTAAACTATGTGTTTAACTACTTTAGGGATTTACTAAGATTAAAAGTTAGGCATAATGCATGCTAATCAGAGTTTTAGTGGAAAGCATTCATTACAAAATGTTGACCATGGTCTCTGTAATGCTCCTGCATAAAGCATTAGACTCTACTAACAGCTTCCATTTGAGAAGTATCTAATAATAGGAAAGATGTTTAATTGATGTAAAATATTCTGATTTAATTTCATCAGTCATAATGCAATATTATGTGTAGGATTATGCTTTAGACAAAATAACAAAATTTAGTATACCAGGGAGTGTTTAGGTAAAATACATATGTGGTTTTAAATATATTAAACCTAAGAGTACATATAGGGAATAACTAGCTCTAATTACATGGCAACGTTCTGTCTCTTAATACAGACACAGAAATAGGACCTTGGCAGATTAGAGAGTTTATACCCGTCTAAAATGAACTGCTTGCTTCCCTTTCTAGCAGCAAGAAGTCTTGCAAACCAGGTACTGGCAAGAGAGAGATAAAATGTTTTAAGTCTTCACCTAGTCATGTAAAGGTTGCATTGTGATCCTTAACCACTGTCTTTCCTGCTAAGTTTTGCGATGATTAGTTGCTTTTCCTCAAAGAAGTAGAAAAAGGTGGAGTAATTTTATGGTACAGACATACTTGCTGTCTTATTATCCTTTATTTACTTTTTTTAACTTTCTTTTTTTTGTTTATTTTTTTAATTTATATATATTTGACATCAATTGTAATCCCCATGTATTCCCCATCACCATATCACCAGTGCACCATCACCTCAGTCCCTCGTGCTCCCATCTGCCCTGTCTTATTATCCTTTAAATAAGAAAAGCATTACCTAATGTACAGATGTCATTGGGGAGTTTGTATTGAGAAAGGTACACCCTTTTGTGAATGGTATCCAGTTTACCACGAGACTGAATTTCATTCCTTTATGGACGAACTTTGGTTATCATAGCAGTCTTCATTTTGGGATACTTTTCAATCTTTTGCTGTGTAGGATGTGATTCAGGAACACAATTTGTATCCTGGCAAACCATGTCAGATTTAGGTTCAAACAAGATGAATGAGAAAATTCTCAATTGCTTTTGAACACATAGATTACATTGTTA
The DNA here is from genome assembly GCA_019455555.1 of Galemys pyrenaicus. Classification (NCBI taxonomy): domain Eukaryota; kingdom Metazoa; phylum Chordata; class Mammalia; order Eulipotyphla; family Talpidae; genus Galemys; species Galemys pyrenaicus. Next base: position 5,086,172 of record JAGFMF010011478.1, on the reverse strand, counting down.
ATTTATATCTATAGTTACATTTAAGCAATAGTTTGAATTTGGAAACCATTTCATATCTTACACAATATACTGTGAGCTCCTGGGGGGTGGGTGCATGCCTTATGTACCAAAACACAGCACAGAGTCTATCTTGTATTAAATGACTTAACCTAGAAAAAAAATCTTCCATCTGAGGAATTGTTTTGGTGATAGATAAAATTCATCGATAAAATGTCTTCCCTACCTGTAAAAAAAACTTCAGCAGGTATGTCTGCTTAGTGTTTTGTGGTGAAATCAATAAGTAGCTGTCAATATACTCTTGTTTATCTTCCTTGTTTCTTCTGTTGAAGCACTGACAAAATTTCCACCTGATGGTCTTATAAACTGCATTGCCTTATCAATGAAAAGTGGTAACACTAAGTAGGTATTGGACCCATGGTCAAGTGAGGCAGAAACCAAGTATCCATCTGATACCAATCCCAGTCAATAAGGGAAGAAGTGCTAATAAACTGCTTTTAACCTCCGACGTATTTTAATTTTTTTGAGTGACAATTTCAAAAATCTGCATTAAGATAAGGAGTGTGAAAAGCTGCTTAGGGGTTGGTAGTTTTGGCTGAGTGGTTAAGGCAATGTGAAAAACGGAAGGCTGCCCAGAATTGCATGTCAAATCTATGATACATCATCAGACGAATCTGGGCCTTCTCACCTTAGACCTCTTTGCAAGAGAAAAGAGGTCTTTTTGGAAAAGAGGTTGGATACTATACCTTTTCTTATTTTAAATACTGCAAAGTATTTTGAGAGCAACCACAAGGTTTGAGAAGCACTTTGATACATCTCCAACTTGACAGCCTCAAAATCTCACTTTTCACATTGCAAGGTGATTATACTTTGTTCAAAATCCATGAAAATTACAACTGGGGACATAATGCTCATTTAAATCAGTCAGCATCAAACACAAAAACAATTATGGTTTTAAAACTTACGAGGGTTCTTCTGACACAGCAGCTCCCTCTTCAAGCTCTTGAGCTTGTTTGTACCATGGCAGCTTGGCTTCCACTGGAAGTTTCTCTGAAATTAAGTGCATACACATAAAAGAGGAAAGGTTAGAACCAATTTAAAGTTTCAGAGACATTCACTTTTCTCCTCACGAGTTCTGCATTTTGTACTACACAGAAGTTACTGCCTCTGTTGATGATTACATCCCCCCAAAATATCAAACTTTAGAATGTTTAATAATATTAGTCTGTGTCTATGCTTCCCCTTTATCGTCAAGAGCAAGGGAAGTCTTTACTACGAAGGTAATAACCCTAGGAGCACTAGCTCAATATGTACATTGAGTCATCAAAGTATCTTTTTCCTATTTTCTGGTGAAAAGATATTTGCCTTTAAAAAAAACACAGAGTATAATAAATTCTATGATGACACTTTCAAAATTCTGACTTCTTTTGCTTCTGCCTTTTGGCTAAGTACCCTCTATGCCATACTGTCAAAACCAAACCAAATTCTGCCACTCTGAAATTCACAATACTTTTCTTTAGATATCTGACTACTCGTAACTCATCCCACCCCAAGGCTCACTGACAACTGGAATATAATCAACTTAGGGTTCATAAACCCATAATTTGACTTGTTTCACTTATTTATCTAGCTTTGGTCAAACGATTTAGAACAAGCTTCCTAAGTACTTCCTGGAAAAAAAAAATGAGTAAGAGAAAAAAGAAAGAGGGAGGCTATAACTGCTCCTATAGAAGTAACTGCCAACATTCCTATTTTGACATATTTATTAGGGTCATTTATAGACACATTTGCCTTTATAGTATGAGCCAGTGAGCTCTATCACCATTTTATAACATATAATTGTAAAGATGAAAGAAATATGTCTAGATATGCAAACACCATAGAATTATATGGCATTTTAATGATGTTTAGAGAGCCAGAGTCACTACTTAGCTGTGAAAACCCAGATTTGATTCTTGATAGTTAACCACAAACTGCCTTTCTTTCTCTGAAGTGGCTTAGTAAAAGACAGAGGTAATAAATAATTGACTATTTTAAGTTTAGGAGCACCACGTCTCATCCTCTATGTGCTGCAATGGCTTATAATTAGAAAACAAAGTGAGTGAGAAATATAAAACAACCAGAGCCAAAAAGACTCACTAATGTGGTAAGCACAGCAGCACAGTAATCTAGACAGACAGCCATCATTTTCCAACCAACTGAACGACCCAGTTGAGGACACCATCTCTGAGAGTGCAAGTCGTTGCTTTAATAATGGCATATTCATCATTGACATAATAAAGACATATTCAGCTTGGCACCAATAGCAGACTTGCAATACTTGGCCACTTGGATTACATACACCAGTGGCCGCTTCCTGCCACATTTGGGAATGCTAATGAGAATTAAGAGTTGAAAGTAACATTTGTACAAAATTTACTATATGTCAGGCTGGAGGCTAAGCACCCTATTTGCATTGCTTGTCATCAAATCCTCACTTGATCTCTGAGATGGTGCTATTATCATCCCTATTTTATAGAGGAGGTAGTACAGGCTTAGAGAGAGGCTTATTTTTAAAATTAATCACTGTTTCTGGTATGCTTTTGATTTTTTTAATCATTAATTTCAATTTCATGATGCTATTCACTCCCATCAAGTGTATCCTAGAGTAAAATAAAGAACTACATTGTGGTTGATTTTCAGAGAAATTTAATAGTTTAAATAAATAGAGACAAATGGAATCATTTAATGTTGAAAATAGGAGGAAACTTATAATGAGTTCTTCACTTCTACATCATGTGTCTTTGTAATTTTATATTTCATTGATACAGACAATAACAATGTTAGCACAGAAGTCAGGGAAGTATTTCAATACAGCAAAACTGTACCTACACGCGCATCATTTTACAACTAACTCAAAGGTGCAGTGTTAAACTTGCTCACTTAGAGCTTTTCAAAAATTCACTTTTTATAAATTATTCATAGTATATTAAATTCTGACTCATTCCAATTTTTTTTAAATCTCAAATCATGGTTTTAGAACCCATTTTTATATTAATGTTTTAACTTTCAACATAGAAAAAGCAATGTTCTGTTTTATCAATTTGAAGTATGAGGCTTCCTAATGTATTTCATACTAACCAAAGTAGACATGTGGGTTGAGTGCACTGATTTCAACAGCAAGAAATCTCGACAGTAAATCACATACATTTCTGTAATCTCTCTTCTCAAACAGATACATATATATCTGTCAGCTACAGCCCTCAACTTTATCACCTACATATAAGTAGATGTCTATATGTAGTGCTTAATAACAATTTGCAAACAAATCTATTTATAAGACTTGAAAAAGAAATTAAACCCATTTAGTAGATCTGAGTTCTAAACAATGGTTACTGAGAACAATTGGGAAACTTAAAATATTCCAAACAGCATCTGAATACACATAACAATGAAAAGATAGACATCAGAAGACCTGTTGTTACCTTTGGGTTTATAGCAGGGGGTGGGTATGATGCATTCCTCTTTTATGTGGGGCTTGGTTTTTGGGCTACAGCCTCCTGTGTGCATCCCCCGATGGTCAATGCAGAGGACCACTCTGTACCTGAGGCCTTGGCCACACGTCACAGTGCACTGGAAGGAGAATGCAAGAGAGAGAAGACTCATAGCCAATGCCTTGTTCATGTTCCTTCACTCTCACCTAAGACTGTTAAAAGGACTGGCTTGTATCAGGACTTCTGGCAGATTGATATCACTTCTTACCAGTCATCCTCTGTTTTATTTGGGATGAAGTTGACTGAAAATTAAATCACTTTCAAGTTCTTAGTCAGCAACCTAAGGCCCCACTGTGTGCAAAGTCTCAAACCAAGCAGCAAAAAGAAGAAACTGTAGGGTGTGCTCAATTTTGATTACCAACACTGCATTTTAATTTTATGTAGTCACTTTGCTACTGGCTGTTATGTTCAAACTATGTTCAAACTATGCTTGCTCCTGTACTGACATAATTTTTTTTTTTCATTCATCATAGCTATATTGTATTGCAGTGTGGCTAATCCAGTTGATATTGACGTAAAAGGTGTTTGAATTCACTGGCCAGGTGTAGACAGCATCTTTAGTGATTCAGTGATACATATCTGGGAGCAAGTCTAGATAGAAGAAAACATCAGATTTGACCTGATGCCACAAAGCCACAGGGGTAGGTGAAGAACTTTTAATCATCTCTCTAGAGCTAAGGGCACAATGGTTTATCTCCTCATCTTTCTATTGCCTTTGCTATTTATAATCTTTTTGCATTAGCATCTAGGAAATTCAAAATAACATTTTGTTTAAGGTGCTGTAATAGCTTCCTTAACAGTTGGAATTTTTTGGTTATACTTATCTTACTTTGGCTCCATCCTTCTTATTTTGGTTTTTCCATTTCATCCTTTTTTCACTGAGCTATTAAATATATTTTTAATTCAACTCCACTTGGGCCCTTCTTGGATATAGACAGAGTATAAGAAATAAAAACAAAACCAAGCTCTTGGTCTACTGAGATCTATCATCAGAGCAGCTTTCACAGACGCAGTATCAATCATCTGACCCTGATGCTACTTGATGGACCTTTCCCTCCCCTTGCTGCTTGGGGGAATATGATAAGACATGACAGGGGCTTTTGGTGTAATTTGAAAAATATACATAGATATGTACTATACACGTTTTTCTTCATTTAATTCTGGATTTGGGGCATGCCAACTCCAGGAGCTAAATTGGTAGGCTTCTAGACACCTCAAGAAGAGAAGCAGGTGGCTGTACTTGTAGCCAGTGGGGTCATGGCGATGAGAGGGAAGAGTGGACTTACTCTCCTAATGAACAAAGAAAGAAGGCACAGTTACCGGAGACCACTCCTGTGCCAGCCATTTAGGGCAGTCAAAAATGTTGCAGGGTTGCACGATGGGCATCTTAGGGGTGTACATGCATTTCCACTCTTCCACTGAGGTGACATGCCCCTGGATGTCCTCCTCCACACAGGAAACTGCCCGGCTCTGGATGCCCCCCCCACACGAGGAGGAGCACGCGGTCCACGGGGTGGCCTCCCACCTACAGAAGCAAGGGGAGTCATCAGGGCAGACATGCACATTGCCAAACCGCCTCAGCAACCTTGCCGACCACCCCGTTCCCAGGGCCTAGGGGGCAACTGGGTTCTGAGAGGCTATGGTGCAGAGAACAAAAGCCACCTATTGTCTGGAATCTGATGAGTAAGAGAGAAGGGTTCAAGATAGGGAAACGTGCTCTGTAAGCCTCGAATCTGTACACGCGTGAGAAGGGACTACTTAGAGCTGTCAACAGAGCTGTAACCTATCCAAAATAGGGTTGTTCAGTCCTTCTACTTAGAGTTTAATACATTTTCTGTGTGTCTGTGTGTAGATGTTATTTTAGCTTATACTTCAAATATTCTGAACACACATATATGCATACATAATGTGCATATATATATAGATGCACCAAATCTCATCAAGTACTTATATTGAGGCTGAAATTGGCTCATCAGTTATTAACAGATTGCACCTGGGCTGGCATGTACATTTTTCAATACAATGCTTTATTACTTAGCTTCTGGATGCTTTTTAATAAGAAGCTTATCAAAATCAAGGCAAATCAAACATCTCTTCTGCCTTGCTTCTATATGGATTCAGCACATTCTGATGTTCAAATGGCGTCACCATTAAGCTGAGGGGCAAATAATTTAACATAAGCAGGATCTATTTATTCCCTGTCTATTGAGGGATCTTGGTTGTTAGCTTTCCCCCAAGCTAAAAAAAAAAATTTCGTGGAATTGTGAAATGGCTTGGTTTTGGTTAGGAGGCTGATGGCATCAGAATCTAGAGATACAATTAAGAGAGAAAATAAGATTATCAGTAAAATTTACTAGAATTCCATTTATTTCTCAAACCATTACAGAGCTCTGAGGCATTTCAGACCACGTACATAGAGATTATCTTTGCCTGATTCTCTTCTCTTCTCTCCTCCTGTAGATTTGGAGAATGAGGATTTTAAAAGAATGTATCATTGGGACTAAGCTGGTCTTGTTTATGTGTATCCTATTTGTTGATGAGGACCATTAAAGAACTCTGATATTTCTCCTAAAATTATGTTAGATATAATTTTAATTAGAGAAAAGCAAAATGTCACCAAGTTGATTCACTGTATAGTTATATTAAAAAATATGCTGCACAGTCATACATGGAGACTCTACTCTAGAGTAAGATTTCCCGGATATTGTGAGTCTAATTTCTCTTGTGTGAGCTGGAATAATGTTTGCTTCCCAGTTACAGAGAATTTGCCTCCACATTTTCTATGCACTGTTCAAGTCTAGGCAACAACTATTACCTTCACTGCCAACAGCCTAAACATGCTGCCAAATACAATATTTTCCTAAGCATATTTCCCCAGGAGACACCTAAGAAAATGTTATTATGGGGAAACTGAGGCCCTCTGTTCAGCCCTTAGGAGTCTTTCAGATCCCTTTCAAGAGAATGAAGTAGCTTTGCAGAAAGTTTCTCTTCCAAAAGGGAAAGACCAATTCATTTGTCTCCATGTGATCTCTGGAGAGCTTTCCTCTGGAGCTGGACAGCAGATCTGATTTAGCCTGAACCTTGGGCTGAATATTAAGTACTTATTCACATTGGATTTGATCTGACAGCGAACTGGGAAATATGTTTTTAAATGTACATTTAATCTTTTAGAGTATTAAGATGCCATAGGAAAAGGACATTTTCTAATTGGTACTTTAAACTCCTTACATTTGACCCTTCTAAAAAGAGTGATTAATTTCTGTCTCAACATTTAGAGCTGGCCCATGCTGTAATATCATAAACCCTAATAAGTATCTTTTTCAATGTCAGTTATCACAGAAAGACAAATGATGCTAATATTATTCCAAGAATTATAGTATGGCTCCAGTACACAACTATAGCTTTATATGTGAAAAATTATCATGTGAACCTCTGCATAATAATAGGATTATGTGGAATCTCAAAGCAAAACATGTTTGGGTATTTTAAAGAAACTATAACAAAAGCTGAGAAAAGGTATCAGTTTGGATTTCTTAAACCATGCGTCAGGTAAATGCTTGGAGGAAAAAAAGTGCAAATTTAAAGTGTGAGAGAATGATAGTTTAATGTCTTCAGCTTTTAGTTTTTTAAACAAAGAGTGTACCTCAATTCATAAATCCTCAAAATTACAAATGATATGAAGAGGTAACAAATATTAAGTGAAAATTAAAAATAACTCATTATACTGTATATTCAGATGCATGTTGCAAAGAAGGAAAACAAAAAGGAACAATAAAAAACTGCTTACTTGTGTGTTGTAGCTACACTTGTGGTATTAGACCCATTTAAAGTAAGCCTTCTGACTTGATTAGTGAATAGTTGCCACTGAGAACCATTTTTAAGCATTAGTTGTTTTTGTGAAATGAAAACAGCTCCCATTAAGATTTCATCAATAAAGAAGAATATCTAACTTCAGAACTAGTACAGTCACATTAGTACAAGGGGTAAGAAATGCTGCCTATTCATTCATCCCTTCCTACTGAGGTGCACAGAGAGGCCACTGAAACCCACAGGACTGGTGCAAACAAACACCAGGGAGTTCATTTCACCCAACCTTTGAGAATCCCGGATGTTAAGGCATTTGCAGGAAATAAAAAATACATAAGAAATCAAACTTAACCTAAGATAGGCATTAGTCATACTAGAGAAATCTAAAAAAAAGAGATCGTAGCTATGAAAAAAACATAGGCACGTGCCATCATAGGGGGGAAATCATAATCCTGAAGTTGCTCCCCCCAGACACCCAACTTTGCCTTTATCTTGAAGTCTCTGGTCTGCTACAGAAATGTGTGTCCTTCTGACCATTATTTCACAGATCCCAAAAGAGAAGTCAAATGAAATTTTGGTTCAATTAATATTTTTATATTTTCATAAAGAATTCACCTTATGTATTTGGTTCTGGATCAAACAGCAAAATGATTTATCTGTAGCATTTTAAAGTAATTCATCAGATTTATCAATATAGCCATAGGGAAATAGGAGAGCTGATCAATGATGTAATTCTTTAATAGTATTCATCAAAGTGCTCCCATTGCAGCGTTAAAAGGTGACTTCCTTGCCTATCACTAGATGTATTTAAGTAGAGGTCAGAATATCTGCAGCATATTAATATATATGTGTGTGAACATGTGAATACATGTGCCTTAGGTATACAGATATGCATATGTATGTGAACACATGTTTATTTATGAATGGCATATGGGTATGACTGTTGGGGTAAGGAATGAGAGATGGGAAGCTGGACTAGGTGACCTCAGGACCCCAATTTGGATCCCAATTCACTAAGTATTTGGAGATTTTTCTATTAAACTTCGCTTTATTGTACAGTTCAGAATAAATTCTTTTCCGGGTTTTATTTAGTTTGAGATTGAGAAAGTTACCTGGGATTATTTCCAACTTTTGCAATCTGATTTGAACTCAGGGTTCTAAATAGTAGCTGGACCCCGAAGGTCAAAGGAGGGAATAGAGCAAAGGTCTCAGTGAGTGCTGTCTTCAAACCCAGTACTAATTCTGATTGCTAGGGGGCTGTTTCCAAGGTGGTGGATGATACCAAGAGTAGCTAGCATATTTTTCAGCTTCTCCAGTTTTCTTATGAATATATTAATAAAGAGAGTAAGTTTTTAAGTTCCCGATCACTTTTTTTTCTAGTTTGAAGAAATACTGTACTTTAGAAAAGCAACACAGTGAATGGAATTCTATGTTGTTTTTTAAAGTCCCTCCAAGTATTCTAAACAATAAGGAAATAAAAAAAAATCTGCCTTTTTCTACTTGATTATAATTTCTTTGGGACAAGAGAAGGATCTTTTCAGTCCCTATGCAGAATATACCACATCTGGAATTCCACATTTGTGGTATTGTGATAATACTTCAGGCAGTGTTTACTTAACAGTTAGCAATAGCATTTTAACGACTAGGGTTCTACTGCAGAGGAAACACAGACAAGGACAAAGGGAGTGAAAGAAAGACATAACATAAACCTATACACTGTATCTAATCAGAGGGAATTACTGTGTCCACTCTAATGTAATATTATCCTATCTTAAAATGGTTTTTGAATGGCAAGCTTATGGTCTGGGCAGGTCAACTATTATTCAAAAGCAGAGCTCAGGATGGATTGCAAAATATACTATCTGCCATCTTATTTTTACAGAAAAACAAAATCTACATCTCTACGTATATAAAAGAAGCAGAAGACTAATTTACTAATTCTAGCATCAGGATGATTGATTTACGTACCGAGGAAGGGGATGGTAGAGGTCATAAGGCATGATCTGCTTGTATCCGTCACTGTTAGGAACAATAATGCCAACCCTCTGAGTAGAAGGTACACACAATAAAATAAACACTAAATGATTACATCATACAGTTTTTTAGACAAATGCAAAATAACATTAATAAATTTTCTCTGAAAACCAACACTAAAACAGTTCAATATTTTTATACTATAATTTTATACTTTAAGATGGAGAAGTTCTTTGAAAGGGCACCGTTTACTAGAATTAGTTCTCTGATCCAAGCAGGAAATATCACTGGAAAGGGTGGTGGCAAGAAAACTTGACACCTCATCATTAACTATGACACAATAAGCTTGTAAATGTTCTTTAATCCCACAAATTATACATCCTATGAGGTCATTATTATCATCATCATTATTAATGTTACTTCCAGATGCTCACTGAGCAATTATGATCACTATCTCACTTCTGATGAAAGAGGGAGCTTGCTCAGCACAAGACTATATACCTGAGGATCGTCCACACTATGTAACGTGCACTAGCAAATAGGTTTCTTCCCTTGGCAATGTAAGCATTTTAGTAATATCTGGAAAGTAACCATCTGGTTATTTTATAAAGGGAAGGTGAAATACTGAACATCACAGCCAACTATCAACGAAAGCAGGTTCTGGGCAGTTGAAGTGATAAAATAAGTATGAAAGGTTTTTTTGCGTGTAATCTCTAGAAAGTAATACAATGTTTACTACTATGGTCATGGGGGTGGCTGTGAGGGCTGTTACTATGTCTGGTCTCTGGGAAACTTGTGAGAACTAGAAAGAGAGACTAAAGGAACCATATGAGAAGACATTATAGACGATGTGGCTAATGGATCCACAAAGAATGACATGGTAGGCCGTGTGGAAGTCTCTAGAGACTTTTAGGACTCCAGTAAATTGCACTAACTGGTTTCAATGATTTCAACTATAGCCTCCAACCGGCAAAACTTTCCTCTTGCTGAGTCCCCCAGCTTGTGGAAGCTTTACGACTCCTGGGTCTCGAAGAAAAGGGCTTGTGCAACAGAACCTTCATCCAGAGGGGGGACAGAGAGCTTAATAGATAGATGGCACCTGGGGCAGACCACGAATATTTATTTTGCACTCCTTTCAATACTGAATGAATTCAGCTATTCTATGTGTATCATTGGGATGATTGGATGGGTCTCTATATATCTGTATTCAATGTAAATGTAGACACTTATATTTAAACAAATCCACACTTTACATTCTATCCCATCCTCTGACATAGGATATGGCTAGCACATATATGCTTTTGAGTAGAAAGAGTAAGCTGGATTTATTATGGGTCAGAATGATAAAAAACAGCTCGGGCTAGAGATCATGAGCAATAAGGAGGAAAGAGGCAATGATAAAGCGGGTAGTTCCTGAAGAACTTACTGAAAGATAAGGGAACACCTACAAGTAATTACATTTGTTAGAAAGAAAATGGAAACAAAGGGTTGGAAATAGACTTCTGTTCCCAAAGGAAAACTAGTGCAGTACTACCTTTTTTAATCTTACATGACTACATTTTCTGTGTTTAAGTTTTTGTTGTCTTCATTTATATGACCAAATTTTCATCGTGTATGGGTGTGTATCATCCTTGAGTCACAATGCTCATCAAAATGCATGCTGCCTTTGGGCAAGCTCAAAACCCTACAGCTCTAATGAAACAGACGATGAATATTAATTTTCAATTTTTTTTCCTGTTTTTATTGAGTTTGAGAAATTTCTTATTTTTCCATCTTCTGACAGACAAGAAATTAGATGTGAAAGGTTAGTCCTGTCACTTGTTAAAATGATTTGATTTCTTTCCAGTAAATTAATTAAGGACATTTGTCTATTAATTAAGGACATTTCCTTTCTAAAATAAATACATTCAAAGAGTGCCAACCTTCCAAGGTTCTTCTGATAACTTCTACATATAAACTAATAGTAGTTACTTAAGGAATAAATAAAATTAACTTTGCCACATTTGTGACATAGAAAATGCTCAAATTGGAATCATGAAAAATGTCAATAGAAAAATTGAATGCAAAGTAGAATATACAATGTAACTCACAATATTTTTCCTACCTTACTATCTTCATGCATGACTACATCAATTTCTAAATGTAAAAATCCGTATCATTGCCTTCTCTCCTGAAAAAATTTATAGCTGTAATTTGTCATTTTTAATATTAGGATGAACTGTTGCAGATCCCTACCAATTGATTTATCAGCTGATGATATTTAAAATGGAGGCAATAATGTTAAGGGAGACAGACTAGAAGAGAAGAACGAAGTTAAAAGGTGGAATGTACAGAATTCAAGACGTTGGGCTTTGCTTTGGACTGATTTAGAAATTATTTTTTTATTTGAACAAGGAGCTTTAAACCTGGATTCAGCAAAACTATAACTATATTTGTCTTTCTATGGCATGGGTCATGGTGAAGACTCATAAAATGACTCTATGGCACCTGTAAAAACAGAAAGATCAAAACAATGGTGCTCTGTCCAGTCCTGTTAATGCATGTGCGTGTGCCTGCGCTCTGCTCTCTCCTGGGGTTCATGCCTTGGCCCTGGTCTTTCACCACACTGTCACAGAAAGGCACACACTCCTGCCTGAACTTAACTTCCTATTGCTTCCCGTTACGACAACATTTTTTTCTGAGGCATAGAGTATATGCTGAGAAAAGATGAAAAAGGATGTCATTTAGGAACTTGAAGTTCTTCCAATATTTAGGTCTCATTGGTGGGTGTATGTGCACAGGTGTGTATGCATTCAGACAGGCATCTCAATATGTAAGGAATGGGGAAGGAGGCAGAAATGATTTTTTGAAAATTTATCATTAATGCAAGATATAAAGAAGTTGGTTTATGGTAAGACCTTAGCTAATCTCACTTCTCATATACTTTTTCTGGGCAATCAACTGTCCCATCTAAAACTCCCATCATCAGGGGTCTGAGGAGGATGAGGAGAGGGTAAGGAAGTGGTTATTCTGGAGTAATGTGGTGTAAGTAGAAAATACATATCCCACCTCACCCTTTCTAAGCACACACCTTGCTGAACTGTCCAATGACAAGAGAATTCTGAAATGTGACAGCCTCATGTAATGAAATATAAATCAGTACAAAACCATGAAGCTCTTTAAAACGCTTTTATGACATGGGAAATATTCAAATTAGAATCACAGAATATGCTAATTGAAAAAATCGAACACAAAGTGGGATGTATAATAGATACCCAATACTAAGAAAATTCAGATTTTCATGCATCATTTGTACAATTATTTTCATAAAATCTTTATAAATATGTGTATGTGTATACACAAGTATATTACATAAAGACCAAAGAATAGTTCTTAGTTCCTGGTATTTGATTGTGTTATTTTTCTTTTTTTTTAAATGTTTTTCTGTTTTTTAAATTTTCTATAATTATTCCTTTTTACAAACATAGCAACTAGAAAGTTTAAGATGAAATTGAAGTTTAAGAGGGCATAAGACAGAAATATTTGGAAACACGATACAAATGGATAAAACAAGGCCATCATCTCAAATTTCATGTGCCATTAAAAGCAAAAATTGAGTCTCTGTCCTGAAATCTTCTCAGAGGCAACATTACAATAGCATCTCTGGTTTTTGTACTAAAAAACTAAGGCATAATAAGGCTCAAACTACTCAGTTGTGGAATTTACATGGTGTGATACATCTCTCTCTCCAAGAAAAATCCTGGTATAACTAACCCCATGGGCAGGTACCTAAATTGTACAGTTCTGGGTTCCTTTTATAATAAAATGAACAACAGGGAGTCCTGTCATGGTTTCAACTGTTCCTTTCAGGGGCTCTCCCACACCCTCTTGCCTCTTCTCCTGAGCTGTGCAGCTTCCTTCCTGACAGCTGGTGTGCTCTGGATGAAGCTCGACGCATCAGGGACTACCTTACTATCCTCTGCAAACTGCCTCTTCACTTTTGATCCCTATTACTACCCAGTACACCCTCCCATCCACCTAGGTTATGTACTGAGATTTATTTCCACTTCTCTGTCTTGTGTGTGCTACCCACACACTTGTGATGTCTGCCAAGTACAACTCCTCCTGAGGTTATAACAGTCTCCCAACAGATCTGTCAGCAAGCACTGCCTTCTCTAATCCAGCTTGCCATTGATGTCACACCAGCTGATATTTGACTTTAAGTGGATTCATAATTATAATGCTCAAAGCCATTTCTTAGTTAGGGTGACCTCTTCTAAAGCCTGTCCTATTTTTCCTCTTAACATCTAATCAGAAATTCTCCTTTCTTCTTCAAAACACACCACACTAACTCCTCTTATCATTGTTAACTACGTAGTCACTTCTGGCTATAAGTTTTAGTTTCACACTATTGGACAGCATCCATATTGGTTCTTTACTGTGTCTCTTAGCGTGTGCCCTGCATGGAGGCAATTAAATAAAGTCATCGAATGAAATAATGTCGTTGGTGTGTAGACACAAAACACAAACTATACAATGACCATTCAGAAGTAAAGCAAGCAAACAAAAACAAGGTTAAAGAAACTCCAGCACTGGTTCTCACTGTGATATCTGTAGTCCCACTCCTTGCTTTCTGCTGGTCTGCCACCTTTGTGACAGGCAGACTGTTCTGGAGGGCAGTTCAGAAGTTTAGGAAATCAGGGCTGTCAGGGGAAGGTGACCAGGCGATGCAAGGTAGGGAAAAGATGATTTCATGACAACTATGCTTCCAGCCTTAACTCTGCATCTATTTCTTCCACTGGGTATCTCCAGAAAGAGCCATGACAGCTTTTTAAAAATCTCTTCTGTTTCTGTCTCATGAGCTTTTCAGATATTTCACTATTTTGTAAGTGTCCAACCCAGTTCCCTCCAGGCAATATTGGATCAGACCCTTGTTGACTCGTCTTTGCCTTGGTCGTGGTACTAAGCGCAGAAGTTGGCACGTGATAGGCACTTAATAAAAAAGAAATGAATGAAACTGTGGGTGGTAGGGAGTTCTGGCCCAGAAAATGGCAATTCATCTTCTGTAGACTACTGCAGAAGCCAATATCTTCCTAAGCAACACTTCAGAATGGGGCAAGAGAGAGACATAAAAAGTTGGAAGAGACACAAGCACTTGTTCCCTCATGGGTGGCGGAGCACAGTGGAGCATGGCATGAGGAGGAAAAGCACCCCCTGAGGAAATGGGAAATGGAAAGTCAGTTCTCATCTCTGATCCTTTCTTTCTGTGTGACCTGAAATGCAGTACTCCGGACTTCAGCAAATATCCTTGTATTGAATGAGATTAAGAGTTTTAAGACGCAGTAAGAATGGGTATTTAGAAACCCACTCACCTAGTCCTATCCTTTGTGAACCCTTTTCAAGGCTGCTGAGGGCAGGACTGGGAACTCTGTGGACCACAGCTTGAAAACCACCAAACCAGGGACCATTTCAAAATATCTCCTGTCCTAACATTTGGTGATTTCATGAAACATACAAGATTATCCTATTATTTAAAGAGGCAAGTTGGGATGCAGCAAATGAGAAGATGTTCTGTAAACAGGTCGTAAGTGTTTTAAACCCTAGTACCTACTGGGCAACATTCCTTTATCTTTTGGAACCAGACCAAAATAAGCCTCTGCTTCATCGTCCAGGATTTAAAAACATTTTATGGCACATATTCATTTTCTGCTGTAAAATCAGCTATTGGACTTTTGGATCGTTTAACCTCAAATATTAACATTTCCTCACGTCTACATTTCTGTGGTTAAACATTCTTGATTTAATGAGTGCAATTTCTGAACTGCTTTTAAATAAGTGGAACTAATATTTCCTTGGGCTTTGTCCATCTCTTCCTGTACAGTTCTAAGTGATCTGTTCATTGTTTGGTCTGAGTAAACAACAGTATTTATACTTCTATGAAAAAGGCTTGCTTAGCCTGGGTATGTGGTTAACTCAAAGACCCAGGGTACCAAATGCTGCACTGAGAAGGCTGGCATTTCTATGCAGGCATGGCTGGCTATGTGAGGTTTATACCAAATCTCATAGATAACTGAAGGCATCATCATACAGACTGGGGATACCTGTGCTATCTGGTGGCATGAATGTTACACAAGGGGGTCTAAGAAGGTATAAGACAGGAATATTTGGAAATATAATACAGATGGATAAAAACAAACTGAGTTTAAGCAGTAAAGGAGATATTCTAGAGCTGGAAGCATTTAGAACCAAGACCCAACTTTTTGGGCCCACCCTAACTTGGTGCAGGTCACTTAATGTCTTTGGCTTCAACTTTTCTAAGCTGTACATATATCTGATAATCTGTTCTATAAGATCCTAAGGTTGTAAAACTGAATAGTGATAATGGATATAAAAGCATATTATAAACTTCAAACACATATAATGTTGGACAAGTCATTTCACAGGTTTGGCTCTGAATTTCATAATGATAGCTGACTTTTGTTGACTGCTGGGCCACCTGATGAGTACTGAATGGGCATAACTCATTTAGTTGTTACGACTGTTCTCTGACAGGAATATTCTACTTATTTTCTATATGGGATCACTCTGGCCTCATGATGTTAAGAAGCCACTTAGCTAGTAAAGTTAAACTGATAGGTTGAGGTTGAAATGAGAGTGCTGATACCTGTTCTATTAACTCACAATTAAAAGAATTTAATAATTATACTTTAAAAAAGTTTAAAGTGTGATATAATAAGTGATTGTTATTTGTGAGAAGCTACCTTATTAGAAGTGAAATGCCTCTTTGGCTGTCTTATGGTGTGGGGTGACTATTAAGTTGGGGGAGCTATGACTATACATTTTAATAGGTACTAGAACTCTGCTTTATTTATTTCATTACAAATAATGCATGAAAGTGGAAATGGGACTTTATGGTGATCTTTCTTACTCACTAACTGTTCAAAGTAGTATATTTAAATGAGGTTGATCATTTAAAGAGCAAGGAAGCTGTTACTTTTCTATATCATTTACCGATTGAAATAAAACAAAAAGGCCTTGTGATTAAGGAAAACATTATACTTCAGTTACTAAAAAGTCAACCATTTTCTGGTTCTTAGAGTGAGCTCTTTTTTTTTTTTTTTTGGCATAAATCCCATGTAAATGAAATGGCAATGTCTCACAGCTAGTTAAGTGGGGGTTACTAAGGCAATTGGGATTTCAGAGGTTGCTAATTATCTTAACTTCTCATGGTCATTATATTTAAAATATCTGGTAAGTGTGATATACTCTGATGAACATATTTTCTAGGAATTAGTGTCTCCCACTGTGGAAACAACAGAAAACTAACTTTCTATACCAAAATAGAATTCTAGAGTCCTATCTTTTCCTTCCATGGATTAGAAAGCTGATTTCTGCAGAGTTGGGATGTTTCTCTGAGATAACATTAACAGCACCATAACTATAACCTGAGTCATGAGAGCTGCGGCAACTAACATTTATTGAGTGCTTATCATGTGTCAGGCACTCTGTTAAGCTTTTTAAAGAAGTGCACCATTCACTCCTCATGACACCTCCAGGATGTTCTCATCCTTCACAGGATGAGAAACAAGGCTTAGTGAGAATAAGTAACTTGCCAAAGGCTATTCAACCAGGGTAAGGATCCCAAGTCAGGTTGTTTTATACCTCAGTTCCCCACCTAACCACCAGGGTGTGCCATCACTGGACTAGCTGGGCATGAAGTTGGCATGCCCTCTTCACTCTGCCTTTCATGATGCAGATTATTTCTTTACAGTTGCATTAGGATTCAATTCTGAGATTTTTGCTCCCAATTTGGTACATGGCCAGGGATGACTTATGGAATTTGCTGTCAAATTAAATGGAATGGACCAAGTTCACTTGCACTCACCAAGAACTGCCAGTTGGGGCATACAAGTTTGGGCATCTGTTTAGGACCATTGCTTGTTGCTCTGAATTCCTTGAGGGATGGGAGAATCTGGATGCGGTTTCGGCTAGAAACAGATTTGTTTGCTAATGATTGTGACCATGATAGTGTGATGAGTGAGAATTTTTTCACCTGTCCAACTCTTGCCAATTTAAGCCCCCTTCATTACTGCCTTGGAGGGAAAACTAAGAGATCTGTGCCAAAAAAATCTGTAAAGGTGGTTCTCTGATCTTCTCACAAACAAGGTCTTGCACAATTTCCCCAGAGTCTTATCAGTCTCACAGACTGATATATAGGGCCGAATGTCACATATTTGGCATTCAAAAGTACTCTGAAAACAGAAGGTGCTTATTAGTTGAACTAAAACTAAGCCTTTTTAGTTAGTGCTGAACCACAAACATACATTTTGAGACTTTCTGGTCCGGAGAGATAAAGATGACAGAGACAACTGCACAAAGGTTCTGCATTAAAAAATAATTTGTCCTGGTATAAGACAGAAACTATGCCTAAAGCATGACAGACACAAGTGAGGTTTGCACGTTTGTTTAGATTCTATGTGTCTTATCTACACTAGAAAAGGTTCACACCATAGTTTTCAATGCACGAAGCAGAAAATAAGTGAAAGTTATAGCAGGTAATGACAAGACAAAGCGACATGAGCCTGGACTTCTGGGCGTGTCAAGCCTGGACTGTAACCACAACCTACTTTACTGGGAGTGAGCACATAATGGTGCCAGTGATGTTACAGCTCTGAGTCACCAATGAAGAACAGCACTTTAGTTAAAAGTTACTAAATTTGTAACCTCACTTCCCTTCCATTCCTCAACTCCATAGACATTACATTTTGGCCTCCTCTCTGAGGCACTTTAGGCTAGGAAACAGTATTTTACCACTTCGTAAAAATGACTGCATGAATGACACGGGCAAAGAGCAACACAGCCTTCTTGGGACAGAGCCGCTGGGCAGCAAGTGGGTTGCTCGACTGTTGGTCTTGTAGAGCAAGGTGCTCAAAGTCTGTCTCAGCAAAATGTCATGTTTTGCATGTCCTGGGTACTCAGTTTGCTTTAGAAGAGTGGAAACCAAAAACACTAAGTCACTGACTTTCCAGTGTCCACTGTACATATGGAGTATGAGTTTCATTATGAATTAGGACAAGACTGGAAAGAAGCAAAAGCATTAACAGTGATGGTCTGGGGACACTGGAAGTTATTAGTGCGTTTTATTGTTTTCATTGTAGACTTTTAACTCATCAACATTAGTAAGTTAGCCTTTAGAATCAGAAAAAGTCATAAAAACATAAAAATTATTTTGAAAAGTATAGGTGAGATGTCAACCCCCTCTTTAGCCCCAAGAATCATGGACGCCAGTGGCTGTTGCTGGGCAGTGAAATGAGTGATGTCATTCATCACGCATTACTTCCAATATATAATATTTCCTTTGTACATAACAAAATAATGAGAACAATGAGGCTCTTTTGCTAAACAGAAAAATTAGATCTCAAGGATGATGGCTAATGGCTGTCATATCAATTTACTTCAGGTTTGTTTTGACTTTAGATGTATAATCAGAGAGATGTAGTTGATAATGGTAATTGTTTCTATAGATCAACTTGCCATCTTAGGATACTCAATTTTCTTCAATTAAATAGACATATAGGAGCAATGAATTATGGGAGCAAAAATTTTTCACTTTGGTAGTAAAAATTTTTAGAATTTGTTACACAATTTTTCCAATTTAACTCCAATTAAACATGTATAAAAATACTTTCTTGAGTTGTGTAAAAATACAATACGTGTGTGAGTATATAAAATGGTGTTTCGTGAACAATAGATTTTGTAGGAACTGTTTGAAAACTGCTAATTCATGGCAGAAAAGAACCTGCTCACCCCCACCTTGTGGGTGAGAAAAGTGAGGCCCAGAATGCTAAAATAATAACCCTAGGGTTGCAAACTTAATTATTTAATGCCCTTTTTGCTGTTCAGGGTCCTTCCTGGTCTTGACAGTCAATATACTTAGCTATGAGAACGGAATTTTGCTTATAAATAATAGCAACTAGGCTAAGAATCCTAGTCTAATACACAAAAATGAACAGATCCCTCAATGGCTGGAGTAATTTTTTTTTTAAATTAAAAACTACATAGCTTTGTACTAAAAACAGTGTTTATGCTTTTGGGGATTTCTAATTTTGGACACAAAGGCACTGATTTAATGTCATTGTCTCACTTTTGACTTTAGACAATTAAACCTATAGTTACAAAACAGTTCCTTGAAGACTTGATTCTGCTATCTCTGATGAGAGGATGGAGTCTCTTTATCTTCATTTCTTAGACCCATTGCCTCTTATTTTTCCCATGAAGTTCAGAAATGTTGCTTTCATCCCAGGTATGCAAATGAGTTCAATGAATTTCACAGCAATACCAGTGTATCATAAACTCAGAGTGGTATATCTATATTTCCTAAAGTAGTTTCCTTTAAAATCTCTCCTACCGGTTAAGTCTTAATTTTTACAGCTTTCTCTAATTACCTCTGCAATAAAAAATTTTAAAAAAGCTTCCTGACATTTGCCTCTAGCTTATTTAAAATTTCTCCTTCTCTTACTTTTCTTTCTTTTTAAATAGCCACCTGTCCTAACATTTATACATGTACTCTATTAGATGCTTTAAAATAACACAGGACACAGAAAAAACATACATTTTGAGGGAAGTCCTTTGAATATAGAATGGTCTTTTGCTTTTGGATAATAAGAAATAGGCCAAAAATATTACTCTGAGAAGGGAGGTAAAAACCAAATGCCAGAAAAAACGAGTTAGTCTTTTTTTTTTTTCTGACTATAAGTATTTTCTTAAAATTGTTAACAAAATGCTTTTTACAATTGTCTTCTATGATCATTTCTACATTGAAGTTTTTTTCTGAGTGGGAAAAAGCTTTATGCAATTATAGGAAGCAAATCCCTCATTTTTCTTGGAAATACACAAGTTTTCATGGAAGTGTGTATAAGACTTTCACATTATCCCTAAAGCTGAGCAGACCTGCTTTTTCACTTATTGGTCTTTGTGGTAGAGATAGGAGTAAAATGTATAATAAGCAATATAATTTTAAAATGAGATTGAATTGCATGAATTGTAATTATCTTGGCTAAACAGACTTCATATTCTTACTATTTCCAAAATAAAAAAGTCCAAGCAAAATTTTAACACCTCATTCAGCTTTTATATTATTTCCAATTTTTTAGACATAATTTTCTGGTGTAATATGAAGCTAAGCTAAACTTCACCTAAGTTTTAAAATTACAAAAAATCTATTTTTTCTTTTCCTTTAACTAAAACCTGTTATACTGAGTTCACTTTTATGAGCTAGACATTCTTTTAAGTTAATTAATTACTACAATTTCACATCACATGTAGAATTTAGAATTCATGAATGTAAGGCAGAAAGAACACAAGAAAATGAACTTTAAAAAAACTGACAGCAAAAAACAAAAGCTAAAATTGCACTGCCTGCAATTCAAAGGTAGAACGCTTTTCATCCATATTGCTCAGACAGTTTTATTCAACATTTTGTTTCGTGCATGTATAGTGAATATCATATGCATAATTAATTAATTTAAAAAATTAAACTGAAGCGTTTCTCAGAACTACAAAGCTCTTGGGAAAGGGGTCTTTATCTTTTGGCCTTCCTAGTTAAATTTGTGGGGGAAGAGTTTTCTTATATCTTCTCTCAGATGTTTAGCACGAACAAGCTTAATTAATAAGGTGATTAACAAGGAAATGTTGCAATAAAAAAGGCAAAGGTTACACTCATGAAAAAAGTCTTGACCTGCACTTTTATGACTCCTTGTCACCTGATACATTTTAATTGTCAGACTGATTCTTGATCCTACAAATAATTTAGGACTAATGGGTTTTTAAAAGGCAAACAAAGCACTTTAAAACTTTTAATTAAAATGGCTTAAAAATCTAATAGAAATAAGTTCTTTCCCTTTAGCAAAGGTTGAACTTATTCAACTGCAGGAGCTGTTCTAGGACTGGTTTTGATTCTGGTTACTCAGTGTGGACCACTCAAGTCTCCAATGGACCAACTGTGACCCTGGATTATGATCTGTTCTGATTATGTCACTGACTAGGTGACAGAGCAAAGATGGAAAGAATCCTGAGCCCATTGTGCCATTCCATTTGTTAAGGGCCATCAACCTGGGCCTTGTTCAGGAGATAAATAAGTAATTAGAATGAAAGGAAATTAGAAGAGAAAATGAGTCTAAAGAGTGCTTCATTTATAGTTTTACTAATGGAAAGTTTGTAGACCCCCTTCCACCCCCATCCCAATAGCACTAACAGAGCAGCAAGAGCAATGGGTATGGGTACTGATAACAGATGATTAGGCATGGACACTGGACAACAACATTTATTTTTAATTCAAAAAACTTAAGACTCTTATTTGGAACTTGATTTATGTTTATCATAAGTGAACTAGTAAATTGGACTGACCTGGCTGGACAAGGATCCAGGTTGCACTCCTGAAGCTTTGGTTTGGGTTTGATGTTCTCCGGGTAATAGTGACAGTACTGATCAGCAACCACACGGTTGCTCCGGAGATCATAACATTCTGCAGACGTCAGCTGGTAACCTGCAATGCCAAACCATTCAGGCAAGTTCAAGTGCACGTCAAGCCAATATATTTCTTTCTGCCTTTTTACTACTTCACATTACTGCAAATCCTCCCCCAATGCTCCAGTCATTTGCAGGACAAAAGACAGATAAATAGAAGGCTCATTCATGTTGCAGGCCCTAAATACTGTTTTTTTCACTAATAATCCACTCAAGTTGTAAATAAATTATTCCATAGGGCTTGCACTATGGAAAGGCATAGCTAGATTATAACACTTTGTGGTAAGAACTATCCTTATTTATCATATCTAAAATATGAGGATTCTGTTTTCAAAAAAGATCAACATTGTTTATTAATCAACCATCTCATGCAAAGATACCAGTTTGCTTCCTTTGTATCTGGGGTACTGGGAAGGATAAACTCCCAAATTAATGAGCCCCAACACTGATCCCCTTTGCCAATAGGGCACAATGGCCTACAGCACAGTATCCGGTCTTGTCAGCTGCCTGAATGGATTAGGCTAACTGGATGATTAAGATCTCAACAGTAGCCACATTAATTCCATATTTCCCCAGAGAACTAAAAAAATAAAAAAAAAAAAGTTCTACTGTTCAATTTTTGTTTCACCCAAAATCTTTTCTCAATTCTCTTTAAATTAAGTGCCTAGTCAATATTTCTGAGGTCTCCATGCACAGAATTCTATTGCTTCAAGAAGTCTCTTAAAAAAAGTTTTGTTAATTCCACTCACACTGTATTTTACCATTCTTTACCATTCTTACCTGTTTCTTGTATTGTGGATTTTTATGGGTGGTGGTGATGAGGACTTACATTCTTGGGGTAAAAAGTAAATATACATAGAAAATTTCCTAAAAATTAGGCTTTTGGTATATTTTTAATCCTCACCAACCTCCAATATATAGACCCCTGCAGGTGGCTGAATATTGTTATTGCTAAATATAGGTTAGAAAGTGAAAATCTTACAAAAGATTTTAGGAAATCGAAGGAGTCTTATAAACCAGATTTCCTGGCTCAAGGCTATTTTCTCAGACCACCCACAAAAATTAATTGTTCATTAAGGACCAAGAAAAGAGCTTTTAACAATTTTACTGTAAAGATGAAAAGTGTGGAAAGTAATGGGTAAGAACACGTGTTCCATTAAATTTTTTGTCTTATTAGAAAATCAAAGAGTAAAATCCTATTTTATATAAATATGCTTTCACTTTTCAATTGCAATATACTCTAAAACAGATAATTTTATGAACTAATCATTTTAAAACCTCCCATATAACAATTTATAATTGTTTATAATATAGTAAAATGTGTACAATCAATAACTAAATTATAAATCTGATATAATGATTTTTAAAAACCACAATTTATCAACTTAAAAAGTTTCTTTGATTCTGTGATAGAATGTGTGGAAGTTTGGAACAAAAATGAAATAAGTGACTGAATTGGTCAGATAGTTTTTTTTTTTTTTAAATAGTTTTTGAGGTACTATTGGTTTCTATAGTTGTTTCCATTACAGAAGTGTAGGGCCTCCCAACCCCCCTTAGAAATTAGAAAGTTATTGGGAGTAGTAATTCTTTACCCTTAGCCCAGTGGTCAACCAGTTGACTCTGGAACCAAAAACATGAAAGGGGACTTAGACTCATTTCTTCAGTCATTTTCAAACTGTGATGCATGAAGGCTGGTTCCCATATCACGCACATCTCTACCAAGCAGCATTCCTTTTATCTGGCTATCTGGTAGGATTTCCTTTGAATACTTGATATTTGATAACTCAAAACGTTTGAAAACTACTGATGGTTCTCCTTCTTCATTTAGATGCGGGGAAAACCCAAAGGGGCTGGATATATATGAATCTAACATTAATTGCCTTATAATATAGCAGACCATTGTCAAGATTACTGAAATTACACTCCAGAAGCAGGTATATGTGAAACTGACATAGAAGGCATATTATTGATTGGCTACTTCTCACAGAGAAAGGTTTTCATTTAAAAAGGAAGAAAGGGCCTTCCCTGGTGGCGCAGCGGGTTAAGCAATGCACTATGAAGCAAACCGCAACCACTGACGCACAAGTTGGATTCCTGCTGCTGACCAGGGAGGAGACCCACATGGTGCGGCAGACCTCTCCTGCCTCACCCGCTGCTGCCCTCGGCAGTGTGTTTCAGTCCATCTGCCTGTTCTGTTTCTGGCTCTGTCTCTGGTGAATCCTCTCACCTCCCTGGACTCTGGCCTGTACCCCAGCTCTTGTATGCAGTAAAAATAAATCTTTAAAAAAAAAAAAAGGAAGAAAAAAAAACACATTTCCTTGGTCTTCTTTCTTTGAAACTGGCTCCTGTGCTAATCATGAGTATGTATATCAAAAGAAGTTCACACAAAAAATTAGTGATTGGAAGTTTATTTTTTTAAATAGTAATTTTATATTTAGGGTAGGTCTAGCAACTGGAAACACTATTTTGCTGAAATGCTTAAAATGTATTAGTGGTATTTAACAGCAAGGGCTTGATGATAATTTTAACTGCTTTTAAGCTAAAATCCAATATTGCTCTATAAAATCTCATTTTTGGCGATTTGTTCTCATTGTATTGACACAGATGATGCAAATAAAGATTTGTATAACATGTTCTTATGTTTTACAGAACTTGATGGATAATCACTTGTCTTTCTCTTGAGGTACCAGTCTTCTTTTCAAAATAATTTATTGACACCTATGTGGATCAACTATCTTAAGTTATCCAATAGGCTTCTTGAAGCTGGAGCTAGAATTTATTTGATACACTCATTCTTAAAGGACTATACATCCAATTTTATATTTGTTAAATTAGCAAAATAAAAAAAGTGATAACTCACAAATACTGACTCAGTTGGCAATAAAACTAAAATATTCACACACTACTTATTACCCTTCTGGAGAGAATTTTGATAATGAATGCCAACAACCACAAAATTTCTAAAACTCACTGTTAAAAATGTATTCCAAGGAAATAATGTTAAAGGAGAAAAATACTTAGGTATTAAATTATTTGTTACATTAGAATAAGAAAGTCTAAATGAACTAAAGGATTTCTATAGGGGTATAGCTAAATAAATTCTTATGAAGTAACTCAAAGGAATTTATGTAACTATTAAAATTATGAAGAGCAGAAAATGGGGGAAGGGGCTTTTCCAGTAATACTAAGTGCTATCTATATACAGAGGTGGTAGAGCAGAGAGAGTAAAGCATTTGATGAGAAAAGTTTTAATGAACAAAGTAGCAGGTGGAATTCCTTTAAATAAATGGATGATGAGATACAGTTCAAAAGCAACTGAGCCTAAAACTACAAAGCAGTGTTTGTTTGCTTTTTTCCTGATAATAAACTATTTTCTTTTATCAAGTTTGTCTCTGATACTTTTATTTTTCAGCGTGGCTTTCCTGTTTATTTTCTTTATTATTATTATTTTTAATTTATATATATTTGACCCCTGGATTTCAGGTTAAATAAATTCAATTTCAACCACATGTGTAACTTATTCTCAAGTGAGTGTAATAAGCTCAAGACACCATACTATGCTATTTTCATCCTTGCCTTCCACGCTAGACAGGGAAAGTCTTCACAGACACTTTTCCCTAATAGGACTTCACCAAAACAAAATGTCCATGGTGCATGTAAACTGAAGTAGATACCTAGACTTCCAGGAGGGATTCAGGGTCTGGCCCCATTCAGAATATATGATCAGATCCAGCACTGAATTTCTCCCATGTGGAAGTGACTCATAATAGCCAAGTCTTCTGTTGCAGAAGCCAACAGTACCTAGGCTAAGTGAACACCATTACCTCCTCCACAGGTTGCTGAGCAAGGAAAGAAATCCGTCTCCCGCCATCGGTGAATAATAGGCTGATAGAAGATAAACTGGACAGTACTGTCAGCGGGTCCCACGTTGTGGATCTGCAGGAGATAACAGCAGAGCAGAGAAACTAGTGTGACAGAGCAGTTCTTTCGAAGTCCCTTGCAACTTTCAACAAGGATGGAAGGTAGTACTGTGGTCCTAGGCTACTTGAGGGACTAATTTCGGGGCAAAACAGCAATGGTAATATCACCTGTTTTTATAATTTAGCCAGAAAATGGTCCCTGCATATACCATTATCATCACCTTCTCAATTGTTTCCACTGAACAAGGGATACCAATGTTGCTACTTTTGAGTTCAGTAGGATTTTAGTCCAAGTCACATTTTACAGTACCTCTCCCCCCTTTACTTGCGACCTTTCTGGTAAAATTAAAAAAATAGGTTCAGAAATGGACAATCTGTTCTTAGAAAAGGATAAATCCTTGAGAAGAAAAGAAAAATGCTGGTTTTGATTAAGGGAAAAGAAAGAGTTAAGGAATGAAGTAGCTCTTCCCACTCAGGCATACATGAAGTTTCCTGGTAATTTAGTGATTCATATATTTTAATGTGAAAAGTTACCAAGTGGAAGCTTGCGAAAATGCAAATTCCTGGGCCTATGTCCAGAGAGTCAGGCAATTCAGTTTCAAATCCAGGCATTCACATGGTCCAAGAACCAAACTTTGAAACATACCAACTTAAATTATAAAAGCAATTACTTCAAATAAAACATGTGCTTATGGAAATTATAAGTCCTTTGCTTTTTTAAAAGAGTAGATGTGAGGCAGTAATTCTTTAATGGTTTTTAAAAGTACAAGGTTGAGAAAACATACTCAAATTTAAAGAGAAGGAAAAAGTACCTAAGAGAAACAGTGCCTTGCTATTGAAAGATAGGCCTCTCCAAAATGTTCAGGTAGGTTCCCCAAGATGTCCTGAACAGGCCTTCCAAGACATATGGGTCGTTTTGAGCTCAAGTCGATGGAGGCTCTGTGGCTGCCAAGAAAAACTATTAGCCCTCCCTTACATATAAAGAAGAATGACAATTAGGGATATATTACCCAGAGTTAGGGTTATCCAGAGTTAGAAATAAGCTTTGGTATACAGAAGAACCCATCTATAGGGCAGGACAAACATCCTGTTGCAGAACATCTTGTCGTTTTGTCTTATGAGTCCACCTCTTCTCTCACTGATGCCCTACACACTGCTATGCTGTTCTGTTAGCTCATGATAAAAATGCTTGGTTTGTTCTCTGTAGTCTAGCATTTGCAGCCATGCAGATTCTCCAAATGTATCTAATTAAATTTAATTTTTCCTACAAATCTGTCTGATATTAAGTTGTTTGTTTGATGAACCCAAGATAAAAAAACTCAGAGCAGTAGGGTTCCCCCTACCATTTCATGAGGACAGAATGACATGCCAAGTGACATTTACATGGGTAGGTGAGACTCAGATTTATTGCACTAAGGGAAATTCCATGGGTGGCAGGAGAGGCAGCAGTCAGCTCAATCGTGTGGCTTTAGCTTTTACTAACGTTTTTCAGGCCTTTGCTGTCCCAAATGCACTTTATCAAAGATAAATTGATTGATATGGCCTTCAGTTTTTAAAGAGATAGCCCTATTTTTCTTCCATAAAGTTTAACAACTAGATTAGACACATGAGTTAGAGAAGAAAATAGAAGCAATGAATGAACAGAGACTAAGTGCTAAGCCCTAGATGAGTTTGTGGCATTTACGAGAATGTGGAAATGTTGCCCAGAAAGTCAAGAAGAGCTGGGAAGGAGAAAGAGAAAAACTACAGAATGTCTTCTGGATTGGCTGCAGTTCTGACCCATGAAGCATCCAGGTCTTTCTTAAGAATGGCGATACGATTCTCCACTTAAAGCAAAATCAGCTGAAGTAATACAGTGTCTTTCACAAAAGGGGAACATGGCATACAGATTAATATTTTGTAGTCCTATATGTCAGATACAGGATATCTAATTGCTTGCTTAGGCATGTAGTATTAATCAACTTCTTTGGAAAGCTCTCTCTCTCTTTTTAAGCTCATAAAAGCCTGAACTCTCTTGGGATGTTTAGATATATAATGTTGGAACGCTATTAGAAGATGACTTTGATTTGAACACATGCTCCATGAGAAAATAAAAGAAGAAAGCAACTATCTAGACCTAGAGATTGAGCTCTAAATCCATGCAAAATCAAAAGAATCAAGGAGAAATTTCAAACACACAAAAGAAATCCTCAAAGGCTTTGGAAGAGCCTTTGTGAAATTTCCTTGCAGTTGGGAAAGGACTAATTTGTGGACTTGGGCTGCTTCCCTGAGACTCCTTTCACTAAGGATGTTGTAGAACCTTTGCCACAGACAGGCTAGCAGGGGGCTTATAGTCAGAGTGCCCTTCCCTCTCCAGCATCTATCTCCCCAAATCCCAGCTTCATATGAGGCATTGATCTGGCCCAAGAAGAGGTGGATAAAAAGAAGCTGTGGGTAGAACCTTCACTGTGAGCCTTTGTGCCAGGATGCACGGTGATATTCCAGGCAGTCAGCCATTCTCAGGGCAGCTAGAGATGCTATATGTGGATGATGTGGGAAGGCTGAGAAGATGTACAAATGTCACTTTGCCTTTTAGGTAGGGAATAAAAAACAGGTGCATCTGTTTATTAAATGACAGTGTATATTATACTCAATATTTTAATATAATTTAGAGAGTCCAAATATGCAAGAATCTCAAGTTCTTCCTTAGAGTATAACAGATGTGTTCAGAAATACTTATCATTGATGTAGCTGTTATTTATGCCATTCTCTTCCATAAACTCCATGAAAATAGTTACCATTTATTTTGCTCACCACACTTCCTTCAGCACCATGGACAGTGTTAGACACACAGTAGGAGTTCAAACACTTGCTGAGTAAACAAGTGTGTAAGTGCACAAACAAATGAATTGTGCTGATCATGGTCCTTTTAAGTACTTTTGAAATCGCAAACCATGATTCATGATAAATTCTTAGAAGAGTTGTCATCTCTTGCTTTATACCAGCTAGTTTTCTAGAAAATATCACTGATGATCATTTCCACCAAACACTGATGAAAATCATGTTTTGTGTTTATTAAAAAACATCACTCATCTGGGGTCAATTTCAACTTTCCTTTTGTTTCTAAACTTTAGTTTTATAATCCTTATAGGATATGGTTTTCTAATTCTTCCAGAACTCTAGACCACAGTATTGAAAGATAGCGCAGGTGAGTCCACAGGTTCCTGGCTCAGTGTTGCGTGAGAGCGGCTGGTCATGTTGAAGCTACATGGTGCAGTATATCAGAGGCGTGTTCTGGGAGCAGCGTGTGTAATGTTGGCAAAGTCACGAAGAGGGGGACAGAGATGTCAGGAGGGAGAAATGCTGAGAGCAGACCTGAGTTATTAGAAGGATGATCTCAATGGTCAGAAAGAGGGAGAACAACAAAGAAGTGACCATTTAGAGCCAGGATTGGGTAGGGGTCTGTGACTCTGAGCCTGAGACAAAGGTGAGAATTTGGTTCTCTGATTTTTAAACTTAGTTGTGCAATTGACAAAATAAAGCGGAAAGTTAAATACCATGTATTCTTATTCACTCAATACTAAACTCTTGGACTCTATGACCATAAAGAACACATTTATTGAGGAGAATCATACCTTTGATGAATAGGAAAACAAATGGATATTTATTACAAGCTTCTTTGCCATTCTACAGTTAACTTAAACATTCTCAGGAATGCTTGGCTCACAACAATGATTTTTCTCTTTTCATGAGCACAAGTGGACTGCTGTGGGATGACCATCTAGAAACATGCTGAGAGTCAGGGTGAAACCAACCTGAGATCAAACATTTGCCAAAGCTCAGACATTAGTGGAGAAAAAGCACAATTTCAATCCAAGTTTTAAAGGTTACCCAAATCTCATAAAATCTTTGTTCTTTTTGAATATTGGTTTACACCATTGTTTATGCTTAAGAAGTAACAGGTCTTACTACGTCAAGACACCCACAGTCCACCACCAGGTCCACTGTGTTCCATCCCCACTCACAAAGGCTTTCTTAGTCACACTGGTCTATACAGATATAGCAAGTATCTATGACTTCTACTGTCAGTCCATTTTATTTTAGTACTTAATTATATGCATCATTTTTAAAATTTCCAATCCAAGAGCTTATCCAAATGGCATTGTAAGCTAGGAGAGGGCAGATGCCATACACAAAGGTCAGTTTGCCCCCATGCATCAAGCATCTACTAAGGGAAGGACATACAAGGAAGCTCCATGAACTCATGTGATAAAGTGAACACCTACAACTTTACATGTGTGCTTCTCTCTAGGAGCAACTTCTATTGCTTCCCCTCATAATTTTTTTTGGGGTGCTGAGTTATGTATAGGGTTATGCTCAAGGTGACCTAGACAGAAAAATGAAAGCATCAGATCTAATTATTTAACCAATGCAAATGAAAATCACGAGCTTTCTATTCTCTCAAATCCTTAAATAGGCTACTCAGGCACCAGCTGGCTGATCCATATCTTACTAACCAAATTCCCCAACTATAAAAATGGAATGAATTTAATAAATTACTTTGTAAAAAAACAACTGTGCTATAGTTACTAGAGCATGAATTGTGAGTCAGTGTTCTTAGCTCTCAGTATACTTATTGTGTACTATCCTGTGTATTTCTACTTCTTTGGCGGCTTAAGTATTCATCAACCACCTTTTGCCCTATCTAATTATGGATTTCTTCTTTAATTTTCCAAATGCACAAACTGAACATGTATGTGCCTTAGTTGCTTTCACAAGTAAAGCTAAGCTGGAAGTTATAAAGGAAAGACTGTAACTGAAAAAGATGCTTTTCTCTCTGGAAGTATCATTATCTTTTACTGGGACTACAGCTTTATTAAAGATACACAAGGCATGGTAAGCAGGGAAGAGGATACTAAGTCGACTATGCAGTCATTCAACCAATAGTCAATTGTTCTAATAATTGATGTGATGATGGATGTCAAAGCCAGTCTGTTCTCATATCCATTTGTCTTAATAGCTAAGCCCACTCAATTGTTCCTAAGCATGCAACTTGTAAGTTTATCAGCCTCTGATCAATTTCAGAGAGGCAGCTTTCTGCCATTGGGTAGACTCAGCACTATGATAGGCTTCACCAGAAGTTAAAACATATAAAAAAAATGGAAGGGAATAAATTTAATTCTATTTGCTTTTATATATACTTTCTCATTCAATTCCTCACAATGATTCTAGGGGGGAAATAATTTGTTGCCATTTTACAAATGAGGTTCTAGAGGTAAAGAGAAGTACTCAATGTCATAAACTGAGGAAGCAGGAGAACATACCAAACTCCATTTTCTTATCTTTCCTATAACATTATACCAACCATGCTCAAAAATGTTGGTACAATGGGTGAATTTTAAATTTCTGAAAGAAATGCTTCCCTAGAGAAAAAGATGAGAATTTAGTAATTTTTAAGGGTAGTCAGAACAGGAGATTTCATAACACTATTTTGAACCAATGGCAATAGTCTCAGAGTCAGGAAATTTTCCTTTTGTGCAAAAAATGTCTTTTCCTTTTAAATAAACAAAAATTGTATTTGGCAATAAATTGCCATGGGGAGGCTGATTCCTGTATATCTCATTCATAATGGAAGCTATTGTTTGAATTAAAGAGATTATATTTTGAACATTAAAAACTGACTTACAAACTATACATAATTTTTAATCACCTAAGTCATGAAAGATGACAATCAAAGAGCAACCTTTTATTTTCAGCTATATCCTGGGAAAAATAAACAGATTCACTGGAAAATGTTATTTTATTCTCTAAATTATTAAATTATCTAGCTTATTTCAAGTTTAGTAAGTCAGTTTTTAAAATTATAAACTCTATCATAGGATAACTTTACATTTATTTGATTCATGATGTTTTCTAATAAAACCCTGACTTTGTCTTGTAACCTAAAGTTAGGCCACCAAACAGGGTATGTAATATGGTCAGCACTAACGTGACAGCTCAGCCCATTGTTGAAGGATGACATTTATGAGTGCTAGGGAAGTAGAGTAGTGTCAAAACTCTTTTAAACTCTAATTTCCTTATATATATATATATGTTCACATAAAAGGAAATCCTTGATAGGAACAGAATACTGCAAAGAATTCTGGGTTAGACTAGAGATTTTTGGTGCTGGTTTAACCATGTGCGCTTGAACCTGTTTCCCAGCATTCTGGACACTGTTTCCTCAGACATAAAATGAAAATGTCAGCATCTATTATCTATTGGCACATAGTACAAATCCCACTTTTACCCAGCACTTATTATTAGTAGTTATTGGTTTCTTCTTTTGGAGATGTGAAGACAATTAAGATTCTCTCCCTGCCCACAAGGAACATACATTGGGAAATGTAATATAAACAGGAATTTGGGGTCAAGTCACAGAATGCTTCTTGAAGAAGGAAATCCTGAAAAACAAGTATAAATTAGAGAAAAGCATGCAGAAAGAAATGATGAGATCACTGAAAACAGGATGTTGCATTACAAAAAGTTAATGAGCTATGATGGGGCAAGATGTTAGGAGACCTGCAAGTCATTCAATTAATTGAAACAGTAACAAATAGTGAAAAACAAGATCAGAAAGGTAAAGAGACTCTAGATTACCAAAAGTAAGGTGCTATGCCATAGTCTTGCATTTTAACTGCAAAGCAATTAGCTGAGGGACAATGCAAAATTATTAAGAGGGGAGTTGTAGTTTTAGAAAACTCACCCTAAAGGCAACATAGAGAATGAATCTGAGGCTACAAAATCTGACTCCATGGTAACAGTTTAAGTGAGAAAATACAAAGGCTTAAACTAAGACAGTGGCAGCAAGGACAAAGAGAACAGTCTAGACAGATGGTATGGAGGTGAACTAGCAAAGTTTAATGTCTGCTTCAGGGCATAAAAGAAAGGCAAAATCAACATGACTCAAAGGTTTCTGCCTTGGTTGGGTACATAGTGTATTACTATAAGATAAGAAAAAAAAAGTCAAGGAAGTTTCTGGGGCTATGCAAATTTCATTTACAGCTTCCAAGTGGTAATGCGCAGAAGGTAACTGAATACATGAAATACATTTGATGATGCTGCGAAGTATTCAAACGTTAATAATGCTACTCGAATCCAGTTCCATATTTTCAGAATGTGTATTAACTCTTGCAAGGCCAATGGTTTATTCAATAGTAGTCTAAGGGTTTTAAAAAGTGACTTCTCAATCTTTTAAATGCATTTGCTTGTTTAAATGAAATTATTCAGTTACCTATTGAATTAATTCAGTGCGAGATATCTGATGGTCATTTATTGCTCATATTCATGTGGCTGGCATCTGGTCTGGATTAAAAAGAGCTACCAAGCAGAGGGAGAGAGGACAGCACTCTGGAACCCTCCTTCCATCCAACCTATCACATTTTCCTACGTGCATTCTTACTTCCAGCCGCTATGGGGTCATCAAGGCTTAGCTTAAATCAAATGTCCTCTGGCTCCAGGTCCCATGATGAAAAATTTATGGAGTCCTGGACACATTACAAGTTTTACAGCTTTACAGCTGAAATCCTTCAGGTCCTTCTGACCTACTGAAGGAAAAAATATGTTTTATTTTATTGTGATTCCCAAATGTTCTTCTAGTGTGTACATTTTTCCTAAAGATATGTATGTTGATTCCAGCAATGTGTTTTATATTACCTTGAAGAATAGGGAAGCTCCGATAGAAGGAAACATCTTAGTCTTGTTGCCAGAACAAGAGAAAACAGAACTTGCAATAGGAAGCACGACTGAGCCTACAGATCTTCAGTTTGTATTTTTTTTTTTTGACTAAGGACCCCTTATATAAGTCAATGATGGTATCCTAACTTATTTTAAAAATACTTTATATCCCCCAAATATTGATTTGAGTGGGGTATCTCTTATAAAAATACTCACATGTATATATGTATATATATGCACACACACATACATATCACATGTGTACCTTAAAAATATCACATGTGTTCTTGTAGACTCCAGGATGTAGCTCAAGACCCTTTTAAAAATTATGTTTATTGAGGCAACAGTGATTTACAATACTGTATATATGTTAGGGGTATAACATCATACTTCCACAAATATATTTTATCATACCAAGCTCCACCCCCTTCATTTAAGCATTTAATTAAAAATCAGGGTTTCCAAATCTATGTCAAAACTGAAGTTTTTCCTCTCTTCAAGAGATGGTATGTAATATTAATTTGGATGTGATTTAAAAACAGGTAGCTAAATGGACTCACCTTGACAATGAAATCTGCTGTGAGCGGTCCAGCCATTCTTAGTATCTCTTTGTCTGGAAACTTCTGGAAGTCCACACTAGAATTGTCCACAAGAAATGTGCCTGTGGAGCTGAGACTGTTTTCACCTTTTGCCCCCTGGAGACTTTTGGTTTCCAGATCTATGGAAGGAAAACAGACAGATGTTCCCCAGGCTACCACAACTAAGCACATTTAACGCAGTGAGTAGTTGAGAGCTACACAGAGCTAAAAGTATCATTCCCTACATGACTGACAACATTGAAATTGTGATGCAAATGAAAATATACATATTCTTCATCACACAGGCATTTCTGCTGCAAACAAAATTGGTTTGAAAACCTATTAGCCAAGTTTAAAGATTCCCTGTGAGAAAAATCTTGACTCTCAGATAACTTAAGGTGGGCATCTGCCTAAAGTGGGGTGCTGCTACAATCTTATTCACCTCAATAAACCACCTTAGTCTAGATAGCCTCTGGTTTTTCTTTATGTTCTATGATATCCAGGGTACACCTCTGAATTCCCTTAGTATCAGTGTGACTTTTTATTCATGCATTGTATTATTTATACTTTATGTTCTTCATGATGTGTGTGCTCTTGCTCATAATGAAGACACTATAGGGAACTAAGGACAGAGAACTAAGAATACTTTTTCAGCTCACTCTCTTTTACAAATCATTTTTGGTACTGAACTCAGTATTGTGTATACATAATATATTTCTTAAAATATCTAAGACAGAAAGGAGAATGGTTTTAATACTAGAATATTCCAATTTGAATTTGGTCAATGTCAGAAGCTATCAGCCATAGTTCATTGTAGGAAATCATAGCAAGGGGGGATGATGGTAATTATGATGTATAGTTCAGAGAAGATTATGTTCTATGTGATAGAGAGGTGATTTAGAATAACTGCCCTCTGCATGAAGGGGGATAGAAAAAATTTAACAAGTGTCCAAACTTGCATGGGAACCCTTGTTTTGTCATTAGTTCCTCAGGAGAGAGATGCGATGCTTGATTTGGGTTCTTCAACCCCAACCTCACATTTACTCAGAATGACTCCCCGGTGATACAGGATGAATGAGACATTTATGGGCACTGGGAGTACTAAATACCCAAATATTTGTTCTAAATTATTCAAAATATCGTTTACTACAAGTTCGCTACCACATACAAACAGGTGTGAAATGCTGATGTCCATTTACATGCTCTTGCGCCTCAGATGGAATCTGTATAGAACTTCTTTGGGAGGAGGTCAGCTTCCCTCTCCCATCCCAGTGCAAAAAGGACCCCACAGAACAACATACAGCCCATCAAGGGAATAGTGAAGTGGAGGAAATCACAACTGTTGACATCAGAGACAAGCCTGGATTTCCTGCTCTAGTCTTCACTCCTTGAGCTGTCTTCTATGCATTTGTACTAATTGTGGAAGTCTCTCCAGACATAAAATAATTAAGTTTTAGAAAACTCCCAGGGGGCTAAGCATGCTCTGAGCATCTCATTCAATTTTATCACCAGGCCTCCCAGCTATCCTTCTTAAGGTACACACATCTAATTAGAAATGAGCTGGGGCCCTCCCATATTGCCTACTCTTGTGCTGGTTGTTCCTTAAATATTTAACGTTGGTCCCATATTGAACCAGTTTCTGGAGTGAAGGGCAAAAGGAGTGCAAGAGAACAGGATATCATTTTTTCACACATTCATTGCTGAGTTATAGTCCAAATACAAACAAATAATAAAACTGCATCAGCTACACATGTTATGAACAATATATCTGTTGGGGGGAAAAGTAGGTTCCATTTTGCTTTTCACCATTTCTGAATATCATTTGCAGCTCTGCCTACCAACCTCTTGAGGCAATTAAACCAAACAATGACAACTTTCAGTTTTTAATGATCACATGAATCTGGGAAGCTACTACATTTATAAAAATCAATTTCCTCTTAATTCTATTTGTTCATATTTTTTTCTTTTATAAAAAAGGTCAATTCCCCTTAAACCCCCACCCCTGACTTGGTGATGATCTTGGCCTGAATGTTATGTTTCGTCCTGTCACAATTCAGAAAAATGTTTTTGAGAGGGGTTATAATACCGGCAGTTACCTATGTCAAATTCTCAAGGGGATAAACAAATCATTTGAATGGCAATAGTGTACATACATACATCATTTTTTGACATGTGAACCCTATATTTTGGAGGGTTGTTGTTCCCGGTTTGAAAAGAACTTGGATTCAAATAAGGTGACTTGTCAGTATCTTGGCTTTGCGTGAACTGTGACTTACTTAATTCTTTACTTCACGTGATCCTTCAAATCCCACCTCTTCCATGAAAATTGTTTATTTTTATGTTTAGAAAGACAGTAGGCTATGTGAACTTTTAGTTATGTGACTCTAATTTGTCTTCTTGTTTGTCTTTCTAAAATGATTTCATTCATAATCCAATTGTCAAAAGATAATACTAGCTACTTAAATTGATTTCATAGGCATGTGTGTAGAAGGGAGAAAGAACAGAAAATGATAGATGCCTCTATAGGAACTTGGGAGCAATCACAGAGGTGGGATCAAAAATGCTCAAGGGGCCAACTGAAGGGAAATCTTTCAGTGAAACTGAGTTTTACAGAGAATACTAGCCTATGTTGTCCTAGTCCCTCCCCTGGTTGCCAGTCTATAATTTTATGCTTGTAATTTACAGATCCACATCTAACCGGCCCTTTGACAGTATTGAAAAAGAAGTGGCTGTATACTGCTACCTCAGTGTGACTGAAGATCAATTTTGCACAAATTCTCTGAGACATGCTACCATTTGATTTTTGAGGTTATGAATACCCTTCAATCCTGAATCCCAAGAAGCTATTTTCAAGATATTGTTGATTTGTATTATCCTTAATACATGGACTGCCTAACTAGACCAACAGGGCTTTCTTTAAATGCCACAGAGTAAGCTTGTTTGGTATTTCAGTGTTTCGTAATTGATAAAATAATGGAACATGAGAATAGGAAGAAAAACTGGGGAAAAATGTAGAGGAGGGAGGGTTGGAAGGAATTAAAAAAGGAGAGGAAAGGCAAAAAAAAAAAAAGGTTGAATGGAGAGAATAAGAAATAGTGTTCTCATAAGCATAAACATGTTCTTAACTCATTGGAAACATTTGTTTTTTATTTTTAAAAAATGACTATGGTTAGAGATAATTACCATGCTGGTTTGTGCTATCTCATCAGGCAAAGGATAAACAGAAGCACTCAAAATATCATATTATGATAGAGTAGGAAGATTTGTGCTTCTGTATTTTAGCTCTTCTGGGAACAACAAAATAAATAATAATGTCTAAAATCCCCTATCCCTAAAGAAAAACAAGTGAGTTTTACTTACACAGATGATCAGGTCCTTTCAAGACCAGGCGAATATGTCTACTTCCATAAGGAATAGCAACCACAGTGTCATCCACTAGAGAAAAACAAAGAAAAGTCTTAAAAGCACATAATCCAATACAAAATTACTGATACATGTCTTTCTATATTTCTATATTCTATATTTTTCTATATATCATAATTACCACTCTAACACTGGAGGAATTTAGTTTGAATAAGAATCTTAACATTAAAATCCTTTCTTTGGGAAAATTTAATTTCAATTAAAGAATTTCAGAAGTTCACTAACTTCTCTGATCCTTAGTTTCTTCATTTGTAAAATGGCAACTATTGAACTCTAATGTTGTGAAAAGATATAAATACGAATGTTAATATGCAGATGTACATCTGAACACAGGAGGTATTTTGTAACTATTACTTTCCTTCCCTCTATTCCAAATGTCTTTCAGGACAAAACTGAAAGTGTTTGTTTTTCAAAGCTTCAAGGCATTTGCCAGCTGAATGTGAAAGAAGGATCCTATGCTCTCAATTCCTTCTCTAAAAAGGTTAGATTTCTCAAGTTCTCTGCCATCTTGAATAATCTACACACACTACAACCTTCTCACTGTTTTTAATGCCATCCATTAATGAGGAAAAGACTGAATCTCAGATAGCTAAGAATGTGTGTCATGTAAGAACACAATTTATCAGGGGAACATAGGGAAGGAACAAAAAAAGTTCAGACTGGCCCAGAGAGCTTTAAATGCCTTGCATAAAGAGATGGATTTTTATGTTTACAAAAGAAATTCAAAGCAGTTAAAACAATGAGATTTCTAGAAATAGAAAGTCTTTATTGTTTATCTATGGGTCAAGTAAAGTGCAAGTAAAAGGGAAGCTTTCTGTCTGTCCCTGCACTGCTCAGTGGCTGTTTTCTGCCTCACACATTGCTCAGGCGGCCTGCCTTTTGTTCTGGTGACAAGTGACTCAAATGCCACAAGCTGGTGACTCAAATCCCCTAGCTTCTGACTGATGTAGCAACCTTCATAAGCTCCTACAAAAATGGGGAGGAAGCAGAAATTTGTTGGCAAAGAGGCAGGATGGAGAGAAGTGACTAGGCAAGAATGGTCTGTTTCCAGATGCCCCCTTGCACTTGCCCAGTCAGAGAATATGGAGCACCTCAGGCTTGTGCAGGTTTGGTCAGCAGCAAGAGAGGCAGGAGTCACAACCTGTTCACCTATGGTTGTCTAAAGGGCTAAGAGATAATTGGTAGGTCATCAGACAGTAAACAGTTTTATTCTTCACACATTATTTTTTGAATGTCTCCTAGCGTCAAGCTCCAAGAGAGATTTAATGAAAAAGATAAACAAAGCATCAAAGCCACAGATGGTTCCTGAAAATTAGACCTAAGAAGGAATCTGTGGAGAATATTCCACAGTCTATCTTGCTCATGCAAATTCCCAAAGCACATTAATTCATTTATTAGAAGCCCTGAACTAACAACATCCATCCCACTCAATTGAACCCAGTCTCTTGCTACTGTTTACCCAGGGAAACTTCTGATGTGTCATCAGGTAAAGTCAGCTGCTACATCTCAGAATATTCTTTCAGTAAGTCTCTGGATGTGGAAGGTCTACAAAAAATGACTTGAGCAGCCTCTGATTTAGGTATTTGAGAGGGCTTGTGAAACCAGTTCTCTATGGGTAACTAGGAATGACTGCAGTTATGTTTTAGGGAGTCAAAGGTACATGTGGAAATTTTTTCTGCACTGGGGGTTGGCACACCTAACTCCAGTGTTGTTTGAGGGCCAATTATATTTATAGAACTATAAATGTGTCTGGTATCCAAAATGAAAAAAGTTAACTGTCTAGAGTCAATTAGAAAATTATCAAATTATCAGGGCCACCAAGAAACCAAACCAAACCAAAACAAACCAGACTATACTGGAAACAAATACAACATCAGAAGTTGTTTAGTCATTAAGGAAATTAAAATAATTATTTTAAATTAAAAATAATTAAAGCAAAGATGAGCTAGTACTACACACCAGTTAGAGTGGCTAAAATAAAATATCGACACTATCAAGTGATGACAAGAATGTGGAGCAAGTGAAACTTTCAAATGTAGATGGTGAACATGCAAAATATTAAGCTACTCTAAAAACAGTCTGATAGTTTCTTAATACATTACACACACACACACACACACACTCTTATCACATGATCCACAAATTCTCTTAGGAATTCACACAATTGAAATGAAAGCACATCTTTACAAAGACACACCTAAAGCTTTATTTATAAGTGCTCTAATGTGAAATCAATGCCAATGCCCATGAATAGGTTAATGGATAAACTGTGGTATTTTCATACAATGGGATTACCACTCAGCAAAAAACAATAACATCAAATGGACTATTGAGACAAGCTATGGCATTAATAAATCTCTAAATAATTATGCAGAATGAAAGAAGCCGAATGGGAAAGGGTGCATAGTTACATAATTCTATAAAATACAATCTAATACATCATGACAGAAAGATGACTAGGGCTTGTCAGGGGACACAGGCAGTGGGAAGGAGGAGGGCAGGATTATAAAGGGCAAAAGAAAACATCTGGAATAATGAATGTCTTCATGATCTTAATCATGGCTTCACAGGTGGATGTGTATGTTAAAACTATTTGAATATTCAGTTTCTTTAAATGCCCAGTTTATTGCATGCCAAGTCTACCTCAATAAATATGAAAAAAAAAAAAAAAAAAAAAAAAGAATCCAATATCAATGAATTTTGTTTCTTTCATGGATTCTTTTAAAATGCAGTATCGTAAGAACCTTGATGACATGTGGAAATTGACTAAATCCAAGAAGATCAAAAAAAAGTTGATTTTGGAGAAAATGCTTATCAGTTTTATTTTTTTTGTATTCATAAGAGTAATTAACTAATAAAGAGATCTATCTAAATAGATCTACTAAGAGCTATCACATAAAGCCCAAAGTGATCAAGTGGCTTTGAGTAATAGTCTCTTAATTTCAATGGTAGCTTTTTCCCCCTGTCTTAGTACTGACTAAAATGATGACACATCTTTGAGTGATGTCTTAGATTCAAAGAACTACAGTGTACACAGAATAGGGATACTTCTCATTATCTGAAACCACAACAACCAGGGTCCCAGCTTTCACTGTCCCTTGTCCTGCTTTTCTTACTTCTGTAGATGGATCCAATGGAGTATATCCTCAACATGGAGTAAGCCATTTAAAAAATCAAATCAACACTTTCTTCTGCTCAAAATTTTCCAGTGACTTCTCATTTTATTCAGACTAAAAGTCAGTCTTCGCACAATCTTACAACATTTGTGTCAATCTTCACCCTCCACAACATTCATGTCTTCATCATTTCCCAGTCTTCTTTTTATATTTTTCTTTTAATATTTATATAGATATATTTTACATCATTGTCCATTTTTGTACACTGTATGCTTTTGCTTCTCAGATGTAGTCTCTAGAATTCCTACCAATTCACCCATGAACTGGTCCCTTGTGCTCTTGTCTCTCCTGTTTTTATCCCTCTGCCTCCCCCTCCCTTGCAGAATGTCTCCGATTTACAGATGCTGCTAATTTCATTTATTATTATTGTTATTTCTCCCCTGATACCTTATTTGGTTCCCCTATATTCCTCCTGTAAGTGAAGCCATCTGATATTTTTCTTTCTGACTTATTTCACTGAACATAATCCCTTCTAGCTCTATCCATGTTGCTGTGACTGGCATAAGTTTATCTTTTTTTGATTGCTGAATAGTATTCCATTGTGTATATATACACACATCTTCTTGATACAGTCATCTAGGCAGTTGGGTTACATCATTTCCCAGTCTTCTTTAAGCTCACATTACTTCAATCACACTAGCTTCTTTGTGCTTTAAGAACTATGTCAGTAACACATCTGCTTCAGGACCTTTGCACCTGGTTTCCTCTATGCTGGGTTTTCTTTTCCCTGACTTGTGTGTGATAGCCTGAGACCCTCGGCCATCATATAAGTGAGCTCTTCTCTCACTAATGGAATTGCAAGTCTCCTCCAACATGCATGGCATGTGGCCCACATACAGCTCTCATTCTTCCCTCATTCACATTTTTTCTGTGATCTCTATGACCATATTA
This sequence comes from Galemys pyrenaicus, assembly GCA_019455555.1. NCBI lineage: Eukaryota > Metazoa > Chordata > Mammalia > Eulipotyphla > Talpidae > Galemys > Galemys pyrenaicus. Next base: position 5,044,674 of record JAGFMF010011478.1, on the reverse strand, counting down.
CATATAGAAATTTTGTTTTGTCTGTTTCTCTGTGTGCCCTTCATACTCGTATATGATCTCCATTAGAAAAACACATTTCATTTGTTTTGCTGTTTTCTGTGTTGCCAGAACATAAAACAGTCCCTCAGCACATAGCGATTACCCAAGAAATATTTTTTTGTTGAGGAAATGGATGAGTGAAAGTGGCTGAGTGAATGAATGAATGAAAGAATTAATGGCTTATGAGTTTAGTCTGAAGTCAGGCACAAGGTAGAAACTTCTTTAAAATTTGTGCTTAGAACAATGCTGATGTGTATGTTTCACTTCATAGCATACAGCTCTGTATCTTATTCTAACACACTTGGCCTCAAAACCTTTGAGCCAGAATGATGGTCCCATAATATACTTACACATAGTCATTATAAAGCAGCATAAGCTGCAGTCTCAGCAGCACAGCCAGGTATTAGGAGCTTCATATTATCTTGGCAGATTAGCTTATCTGGCCCTTGCTACTTAAGGCAGATGGGAGAGAACTTTAAGATACTAGGTGATTTTAAAACATACAGATAGGTATGAAAGGTTTGCAAAGCTGGAGATCTCAAATTGATAGCAAACGGACTGGCTCTGGGTCTAAGTATATTCTGAGTACACTTGAAAAATACCTAGTAAGGTATAAGGTAATAACATTTGTTGGAAAATCATTCTTTAAAGAATCAAAAACAAGAGATTGTTAACTAGCTTGGATTCTGTTTTGATGAGCTGAAGTAGAAAATTAGTGATAGAAAAAATAGAAAGAATACTAAAGGGCACACAATGCTTTGCCTCATAAAAGGGGCAAAGGGTGCTTTGATCTAGTGCTGCTTCCCTGGTCTGCATTTGTTTTGGGCAACTAAAACATCTTTTAATACAAAGGCAGTTGCTTTTTAATTTGCCAGCAAATGGTATTTATTTGACAAGTCCCTCCTTTTCCTTTTCTTTCTGGCATTTTCCACCGTGGTCTTTCTCCACTCTCCTGTTTTTCCTTTGTTCCCCTGAGGCTTGATAACATTAGGAAAAAAATTTGGATATAAGTTCAGAAAGAAAATGAGTTCAATGTGGGGAATCTGAGAGCGAGGTGTTCGAAAAGAGCTGGGGACTGGCTTACTGAGCTCTTGGCAAAGCTCAGAGGCCTGGCAGGACTCCTCCAAGCCTTCACGGGTAGAGAGCACCTCACCTGGCCAGGATGCTAGGTCCTGCAAAGCAGCCTAATCTTCCCTGCCTCTGGGTCACCTCACAGCTTGTAAATACAGGCTGGAAGGTTCCTCCGAGGTGGAGAAAACATAAATAAGGCACTTTGTTCAGCATCTGCTATAGATTGTGGTGAGGTACCTGCATTTACTGGGCTTCACTGATATAAATCATTTTGTCATGAGGCATCGTCAGTGCTAAAGTAAATGAATCAATTGCATTTTGTCATTATGGTTAATCATCAGGTTGTGTATCATATAATTTACCTACTATTGGTCTTGAATAGAGCACATTTCATTGAGCTCTCCTGTGGCAGACCTGGGGGTGACTTACGGCTATCTATTTGCTAGTCTGTCCCTTCAGAACTTCTCTACCATGTTCCAGTGATTCAGGCCCCAAAGGACACTGACAGCCCCTACCATGAGTGAAGAGGACTATCTATTAGAGTAGAATGTTCAGGATCCTCTATGAATTGGGGGGCTGTAGGAGGAATAAAGGAAGGCTTCTTATCACAAAAATTTTGCCCTCAGAAGTTGTACAACAGCTACTCCACAAACGTGTGCCATCTGTTTTTGCCCTACAGAAATTCCTAGGTTCCTAGATAACTGGCACTCATTTGACTATAAACACAAATAATTAGAAAAATTTTAACTCTTCTAGTTTCTGAGTTCTATTAAAGTGACCTTTTCCATGTAACTTTCTTTTAAAAAGTATCTCGCCCAGAATTCAGAGATTTACCAAAGAATTATGCCTCTCTCTGGATTCCATCATCTAATTTATTTAATTTTTCATCTTACCATGATGCTATGTGACAAAAAAATATCTTACTGGAATTCACTATATCAATGTCCAACTTGCCTCATCCTTCATTCTCTCTGCCAGAGTCTTTCTTTCTCCCTTTTTAGAATCACATTCACTGACTGGAAGTGTGTCAAGTCAGGATGTTGGGAGCTCCCGAAGTTAGCACCTGCAACATTTCATGTGTTTAAAAGTCCTTTGTCTTTCTCCCATTCCCCTCTTCTTCATGAGGGTCTAGCCCTTTTGCCAAACTCCATTTCCTTGACTTCTCAGAATAATTCTTCAGTACACACTGCCTTTCCTCCTGATCTACAGGCCCATTCCCATATGCCAATTGTTTTTCTGCAGCTGGTCAACAAGTAAAGAGAACAGAATCACACTAGATAAACGCAGATATTCATTCTCACTTCCCAATCCACGGAAGACATGTCAAAAGAAGCAAATGCACTCCTTCTACTGTGTAATCACATGATCTTTATTTACAAAGCGACCTTTAGTATGTGCTGGTCACAGTGTTTTCTGTGGAAACAAAAAGGATTATGGAAATTGCAAAATCTAGATACAACATCTGAGCAAGATCAAATCATTCTAAAATCCTGCTATAGTGCCTAGAACAGTGATTGTTACAGAAGAGAGTGTATTATAAAATGTCCTGGACAGCTGTGTGATCCTGTGGTTGGTTTAGATTATCATGAGAACATAGACTATCTACTAGCAGGACCCGGCCGGGCAGACATCTGGGTGGGGTACTCTGCCTTGATCCATCTATCTGCTTTACAAATGTCCTAGCCAGGAGGGTTGTGGGACTTTCCAAACAATGAATAAGTGCTTAGGATCTGGAGTATGACTCTGGGCTCAAATCCTGGCTCTCCCACTTTATAGATGTGTGACTGAACAAGTTCAAAATCTGTCTAAGCTTCAGTTATGTCATTCATAACATGGGGATAAACAGTACTAGATGGATTAAATAAGATGATCACATAAAATTCCCAATCACGCTCATGTATATAAAATGCCTGGACTCTACTGTGCTGCAGTAGAGAGATTAGGACACAAACACCAATAAATGATGTGACTCAATCACTGTCCAACATGAACTCAGAAAACACTGTGACCAGCACATATCAAAGGTCACTTTGTAAATAAAGACCATGTGATTACACAGTAGAAGGAGTGCATTTGTTTTGATGTGCTTACTCAGCCTGCTATATTCCATTAGGCGTACCAAAGTAGGTCAGATAGAGGCTGTGGCTGCCAACTGTTGTCCTGTTGGACAGCAAAGCTCATGTTTGCATGCACAGTGTATCAAAATCCATTTTAGTTCTTTTACTGCTTCTCAAAGGCTAGGACCCTCTCCATGGAACTGCAACTAGTGGTATGATTTGTTCCACCTAAAGTAATTCACAAAGCAGAAACATAACACTCTGCACAGTATTTTCTGATCTGTCCCTCATTTTGGTGGAGATGTTATTCTGAGCTGCTGAGGGTGACCAGAGCTGAGCAAGGATAGTAACAGTCAGCAAGCCCAAAGATTGCCCCAACTCTGCAGCATCTTACATTTAGTTGCGGAGAGCTGGGCCTTATACTGCCCTCGGACCAGCCGGCAGGTGGACCCATCTCCATTGCAGACTCCACAGTTATCTTCCTTGACAGTGCTTCCCAGCTGATGATCGCAGCCAACAATCTAACAAGAAAGAGAGATGTGTAATTCAACCAGGTGCCCGCTGATGGAGGGCTCTGCCATGAGGTCCGTCACCAAAAAGTGACCCTTCCTCCACCCTTTGGAGGCATAAAATATGCTTCCTGTTAAAGGGACCAAATTCAGTTGGAATATCAATCAAACCATGGAAGAAAAAAACAGCATGGCTAAAGATGTTTTTATAGTTCAAATCAATACATAGAAGGAAAGGTAGAAGAGAGAAAAGTAGAGGGAGGGAACTGAGGAGAGGGAGACAGAAAAGAATCATGAGGAGGAGAAAGAGGGGGAGAGTGAAGAGGAGGAGGGAACAGAGGGGTAGGGCTTTTATATCTTGGGTTCGCTGCTGTATTCCAAGCAACTAGAACAGTGCTTGGCGAACTGTAAGCCCTCAATAAATATTTGCTGAATGATAATGAAAATACCTTTTCTTCTAGCTAGTATTTTAACTAAGAAAAGAGAAAGGGAATAAGCCAATAGAAACAAGGTCTGTGTAAGTGTGTATGGTGGGAGAGGGGGGGCGCTGGCATGGAGAGCAACAGAGATAACTGACATTAAGTCTACATGATTTGCTTGGTGCTACCCTGTACCAGGCAGAGTACAAATATCTCATTAATTTTCAAAACAATCAAGTATAATTTCCTCATTTTTATAGTTGAGGACATGACTCTTGCCAGGATCACTTAGCTAGTAAGTAGCTGAGCTCTGAATGCATCTAATAAAACATTTATTCTTACTCTAAATCAGACTTGAAGTCACACGAATTTCTTAAATATATGGATAAACTTATTTGTATATTTTATCTCTCCTTTCCATTGCTTAAGTTAAAAGCAAAAATTGAATCCAAATTGTACCAGGTTGTACCTCTACAGGTCAAGTTACATCCAATATCAAAAGACTTACTCTACTCCCAAATGATTTCAATCACTGTCATGGAAAAAATAAAATGCTAAAATAAAACTATAGTAACATTTCAACATGCTTGTTTCCACAAAGTCCCCACAATTTGTTCTGTCTTTCAAAAAAAATGGTTGCTAATACATTTCTTTGAGGTTTGTTTTTCCTCTTTGAATCTTTAATTAATAATTGCAAACACATGTTCAGGCAAAAGTTTGAAAAATACAACTACTTAGTATTGTGTTATATCTGTGCTGTATTTTTTAAATATGGCGAGGTGCATGTTTTCACTAAAAGCATCCAAGCATTTTCTAAAACAGATGACAAAACAACAGCTCCTTCAACAGTTACACATTTTCTGAAATGCAAAGATATCAGGGAAATAGTGCCTAAGTCTTAGCCCATGAACAAACCTGTACTGGCTCTGTCTTTTGGGGTTCAATGCATTCAAGCTGCAATTCCCCATGACCTGTTCAGAAGCTTCAGGGAGGCTAGTGTGGATTCAGCCACAATTCATTCAGGCAGAGCCAAGAAAGTGCTGGATTAAGACTCCTTGATGTGCCTCTACGTAACGTAACATCAGTGCAATTATTCTATTTTTTTATTAACGTAATGTTGATTTACATTATTGTTGGTATTTGAAATTATAGAACCACTCCTCACTCCATCAAGTATGATTTCTGTAGCATTTAAAAATTGTCCTGTATAAATGACATACTATTTAGCAATCAAAAATGATCAACTCATGACATTTGCAGCAATATGGATGAAGCTATAAGGGATTATGCTCAGTGAGACAAGTCAGTTGGAAAAGAAAAACATTGGATGTTTTCACTTATAGGAGGAATATGGGAAACTGAACACAGTGTCAAAATAAAAAGATAAAACTTGCAGGCAAACTATCTATCTGAGGCATATAGCAGGGACGGATAGGGAGATGGGTCAAAATAGGAACAGGATGAGCACAATGGAATATGGTGATGGCTTATGGGTAGTGTGGTGGGAATACACCTCAGTGGAGAAACCAAATATTGGACAAAAGTAATCAATGTAAAAACAAAAATGAAAATCCCATACATTTTAATAAAAATATTGACTTATAAAATTGTACAGTGTAGATGAACCCCCACATGAAATGAACAACTCTTTCATTCCCAGATTTTACACACAGTATGAAATGAGTGTGAAGGAAACTCATCTACATACACACATAATTACTGAATCATTCAACCAACAGTAATTTAAGATCTGCTATGGGCCAGAGACTGTGCGAAAAAAAAACTCCCCTGTGAGTTTAAGTTCAGAAATTCCACTCTGGTTGCAGTTGCTCCAACCATCACACACAGTGAGTGTGAAATAGCAATTAGGATAAAAGGTCTAAAATACAGACACATGGTATGCTGAGAGCAAACCACATGGAAAATCTGACTTGATCAGAGAGATTGGAGAAGATTTTCCTGAGTAAGAATCTTAAGCTGAGATAAGGAGGAGGAGGAGACAGAGGTAACCAGACAAAGGAAAGGGGCTGCTATGGGGTCCACTCCATCTTTTGCTCTTGCCTTGATACTAGCTAATTAGAAAGTAAGCAAAAACCAAAGTTGACACAAAAATGTTACCAAGTATGAGAAGACCAAACCACCTGATTGCCTTGGTAGAGCTGAAACCTTTGAGAAGACATGTATACTCATTTAGGCAGTATTCAGAGGATCATTGACTACTGCTCTTGGTGGTGGAAAAGAGATCACCCTGACTTTGTAAGAGACTTAGAGCTGTGGAGGAATAGGATGGGCCAAGGGCATGGGAATTCACACCCTTGGATGTCTCAGACCTGACTAGATTTGTTTTTTTTTTTTTTTCCCATTGAGAAAGCATAGTCTTTATTGATAACATCAGCAATCTTCATTTTATACAGACTTACTGAAAGGACTACATCATATTTTCAAAATTCAAAAGGCAAGAAAAACTTGACAATGTACTTTTCAGAGCTGGAATTTCCCCTTTCCTCCCATTAACTTTACTATAAACCTATTACTTGCCTTGAATTAACAATTAAAGAAGGTTCACCTTGTTTTGTATCTACTCCTAATATTTGTGCATATGACAAAGTTCAAACATCATTTTCTAGATTTGTTTCTTAAAGGAACTTCAGGGTTCCCAAAGATTTTAAGTTTCTCTAGCAAAATTTTAAAGGGTTTTGATATCTCTAAAGGAGCCCAAAAGAAGATAATCATGAATACCATTCTGATCCTGAAGATTTCTTACAGTTCCAAAGCCACTGCAGAAAAGAACAATACAACTTTCCAGCTCAGATTAAGAACAGCTAAACAGAAGGTGACACGATTTAGGGCAGACCTGACCAGACCGCCAAGTGCTCATGATGTGGGTTTAGAATCCCAGATATGAACCAAGTCAGATTTGACTGCAGAATTGAAAAGACAATATCTCCCTGACACAACTGTTTTTTCCCCCCTCTGTATCAATTCCTTTTGGGATGTCAAAATATTCTCACTCAATTATGTTTAAAATGTGGAGTACTTCATCATCAGAGAAAATGTTCTTATTTTGGTCCATGTAGAAAACAGTTTGAAGTTTGATCAGGAAAGTTATTGTAGACAAGTCTCAATCTGTTGCTCTTGAATCATTGTTAGATTGATGAAAAATAAACTTTTACATTAACTGTTAATTAAAAACTAAACTAGCTCTCATTAATGACAGAAATATATAGGAAAACAGAAATGGACTTACTTAGCAGGTCCAACTCCAGACCCCTTTGTGCCTTCACTATTATTTCTACCTGGAATGCTTTTATGAATTCTTTATCCAGAAAATTCCTACTTGTCAGTAATTGTTTTCTCCTCAATAGAAAAAAAATCCCTTTCCAGATTCCAGAGTTAACTATTGTGTTATGCATCCCCAACCGTTTGTTCTTAACTGTGTGGCAGGGATTACTGGTTCCCAGCCAGTGTCCACCTTTCCCATCTTTTTTTTCAAGATTTTTTTATGCATACAAGCACTGGGGTACAGGCCAGAGGTGTGGGGAGGTGACAGAATCCACCAGACAGAGCAGGGGGCAGAACAGGCAGATGGACTGAAACACACTGCTGAGGGGAGCAGCGGGCCAGGCAGAAGAGGTCTGCCTGCGCCATGTGAGTCACCTTCCCAGCCGGCAGCAGGGATTGAAGTCATGCTGCAGTGGCTGTGGTTTGCTTCATAGTGTGTTGCTTAACCCACTGCGCCATCAGGGAGGGCCCTACCTTTCCCATCTTTCTCAGTAAGAGAACTCCAGTTTTCTTTGGGGTGGCAATATATCAAGTTTAAAGAATACATTTGACTACATGAGCTGTGTGACCAAATTGTAATGTGACCAAATTGTAGTGAAATAAAAGTGGAAGTATGTGGAATCTCTGGGTGGGTTGCTTAAAAGAAACTGACTTATCTGGGGAAAACCCTGGCCTTCCTTTCCTTTTACTGGCTCCTCTAGTTGCTATCTTGGAGGAAAATGAGTCAATCAAGGACTAGAAACTGTGCACTAAGGGTGGCAGAGTAGGAGAGAAAGCATCTGCTCAGAAGCCTCACCGGACTGATTTCATCTTGACTTTTTTCTTTTTTGGTGAAAGTGTGCTTAAGCCACTATTATTGGGGGTTACTTTTATATAGATCCAATTCAAATAGTTGCGTAACCTGTTAACTTTAATCCATTAACATGTTTATTTTCACACCAGATCATAGTTATCTGAGAGTCCCTGATGTATTAATATTTATATATCTGCTGCTTAGTGCCGTGTTTGATATTTGAGGTGCACAATCAATATTGGTGAGTCAATTAAACATGTGATAGTTTGCTAATAATTCTGACGTGGGACAGAGATAAACAATCTTACACTGCTGTCATTGATGACAGACAAGTATACAAAAATGTGCATATGTGTATACATTTGTTTATGTATGTTTTTGTGTGCACACATAGACAAATATACTATAAATGACATCTAGAGACCAAATGTAAACCTGTGTCCTAACGCATGAACAAGAAGAACTGTACAGGCTTAGTCTTTTTCCCAAATGCACCTACACATGTTATTAGTGATGTGTCATGGAAGGAAATGTTCAGGTCACCGAGTTCCCAGACCCACCCTTTCTGAACAAATCAATAAAGTGAGATAATGACCACTCACGATTTTGGCAATTGCATGGAATTTTTTGTAAAGGGTGGAAAACCAACTGAACATTTTGACCTAATGCAACTTACTAATATTCTGTTGCTAGGTGGAGGTATCCTCTGTACCCAAATGACTACACAGAGTTATTCATTTTTTTAAAAAGAAAGTTTTTATCTCAGGTGATAGAAACAGTGAGAAGTTCCAAAATGTTTCCGTTGTTCAAATGCCATTAGCTGATCATCAACTTTTGCTTTTGCATGCTTTGCATCACATGAATATGCATGCACATGATACACTGTCCTTCCTCTTATTTTTGAGAATACACATGCTCAATAATGCAGATTTTTCTTCACTCTCCTTCAAGATTTATAAAAGCAAGGGGGGGGGTCCCTCCCTCAACAGAGAACTGGGATGATAACATCTAATCCAAGTTGGCTCACAGACTTTTAGCATGTTGAACAGATTTTAGGCATCAGGCCTATAATATATGCTGATAAGGGTTTCATCCTAGAGCTAATAGCAAGTGAACAGGCCGAACACAAGACTAAAATTCTCTAGACACTAAAATAAATGTCTTTCCTAGAAGCCACAGGAGAAAGAAAGATCGCCATGTGAATAATTTGGGGAATGTAAATAAACACAATTCATAAGCAGATACCATGCCCCAGACTGACAGGCTTAGATGGGTTCACTCTGGCCACATTTCAAATGGTTTCCCATAAGGACCTCAACCTCTAGCATCAAATACTGAGTCAGTGATGTCAAGCTTTGCTTGATCCAACACCATGAGGTAAGAAACTTTTAAATCGCTTTATTTTCAGCACTGAGAAAGAGAAATATGGAAAACTAAACTCTGAAAATCTGAGCACAGCTGCTCTTATTTATAATTATTTAATTCACAGTGAACTTTATGGGAAAGTGTGTGCTTTTACATACATTTTACTCATTTACTATTTATGATAATAGGAAGACAGTATATCTCCAACCTCAATCTCAAATGATTTAGATACTGGATAATTTGTTTATGCTTTATCATTTATAGCATACACACATGATGCAGCACAATAAAATTTTCAAAAAACAACTGGGAAAGTGGGGCAAAGCGAATAAGTAAAAAGATGAGTTAAAGCCAAAAAGGAAAGAACTACACAGAACGTGCTGTGAATCTTATTATTTGCTAGCTGTGGGTTTCATATGTAGCTCTGAGCTCCCTAGAAAAGAGGATAATGTGAGCAGTGAAGGGTCACAGAATCTGCTGGATCTTTTAGAAAATACATAGGATAATGTACTCCTTGTGGTAGATACAATAAATATCTGTGTAACGAATGAATGATAAACTGTATTAGTAAAATTTTAACTGCTCAAAATACCAAAATCCTAGATATATATCTGCTGCAAGTTTTCTGAAAGATAATGCCATAGAACAATGTCTCCAACACATCTGAACAATTAAAGACAAGAAGTTTTAAAGAACGGGCTCTTCAATAACCCCGGTGAACATAGATGGCCAGGAAACAGTTGGTATAGCAAATTTCAAAACTTCAAACATATCATCTAGGTACAAAGCACTATGTTTCAATTTAATCTAAAGGTAGATTTTGGGGCGCTAAGGGTTGGGCTGACATAAATACGCACACACGTGTAGCTGTTTTCCTACCACAACCCATGGCAGGCATCACTATTCCGCTGCAGGGCTCTGCCACTGACTTCACGGTGTCCCAGATCCTCTATGACATTGTTCTCTAGAAGCCAAATACAACAGACCACGGTTATCATACAAACACACTACACTGATTTACTGTTCCAGAGTTTGTAAAATGAATTGATGGATGATTTTTTCAATGATTCTTCACAAATACTGCTTTAAAGTCTAATAATTCTTAAGATGTGAGTGAGTAAAAGCACAGGTTACAACTTCAAAGTTAAGAGAAGATAAATAACTTTCTTAAGGTTACATAGCTGGTAACTAACAAAGCCAAAATTCCAACATGGGACTCCTGACTATAAATTACAGTGGGATGCCTATGAACACTGCAAAGACACAGACAACATTTTCGATGGGCCATAATGAAGGGGGATAAGACTGTTAAACAACCTCATCCAGATCACTAGCAGTGGAGTCACACTTACACACAGGAATGAAAAGGCAGCAGCTTCATCTGTCACAAGCGACATAAGAACAGTAGGGAAAGTAAATGGGAAGGGGCCACTCCCAGTCTACGCTGTGCTTCACGCCTCCTCAACCCTCCCTGTCCCCACAAACCTATACACCCTACACCTCTTGTGCTTTCTTAAGGGTGCTCTAATTTCTCCTTTATTTTTGTTCCTTTTGTTTTCAACTATGAATTCCAATGAGAAAATAGGGTCCCTGGTCATTCACAAAGGTGCTAATAGTGGTCCATGAGCTATGTTTAGTATTTTCAAAAGCCTGATGGAAATATATTTACCAGCAATAAAAACACTAAGGTCACTGAAACACCAATCATCTCATTATACAAATAAGCTAAATCCTGGTTTTTATTACATTTATTTTTAAAATTGTATTTGGGTCATTAAGTCATAAAGTGGGAAACAAATTATTACTTAATATATGCAGTGTTTTCAGTAGACGGAAACTTCCAAAACACAAGACCCATAGGAAAAGATAATAAAGAACTCCTTTGTGTTAAAAAAAATTGGGAACCATTGCTATAGTCCTTTGTTTCTTGTTCAAGTACCCTTGGGAGGATTAACACATGAATTTGTTGATTACACTTAAATTAAACCAAATCAGCTGAGCACAAGGCATTATACACTGGCTGTTATGGTGCTGTGGGGAATACACCTAAGCCCTCGGCATGGTCCCAGTGAGAGGGTTTAATCAGATGATTTCCTCAAAGCAGGTGAGAACAGACAGGGAGGAAGGTCACCAAGATGACAGGGGTACAGAGAAGGAGAAAGAGAGGAAACCACTAGGAGAAGGGAAAGTAGACGAGTGCCAAACACTCGATAAATTTAGTTAGGTACAATATCTAACTTCTCACTTACTTTTTTGAAAATCATATATAAGAGAGTTTTCCAAACACTCGATAAATTTAGTTAGGTAAAACATATATTTTCTCACTTACTTTTTTGAAATTGATATATAATTGACATATATTAGCTTTAGATGCACAATACAATGATTTGATAATTTACTGCAAAAGGATCACCATAAGAAGACTAGTTAACACTTAACTTTCATAATATCCCTGAAAATTAGCTAAAACTAAATCAATATTTTGCAAAAGCTGTGACTCAGGAAGTTTCGACAACTTGCCCAGGAACATATCACTAATATCTGGTGTTGCCAGACTTGAAATCCAGGTTGAGTAGACCCACGTCATCAATGAGTGATCCTTCTACTCTGTGGGATACTGTGCTCCTCCTGGAGGCTAAAAGGGCAGTGAAGAGATGGGGTGGGGGGTGAGACACAAGCTTGTCAGGCACATCTTGCTGTCAAAAGCAACACCAGCCTGCAGCTCTAAGTGTAAAGATTTGAGCATCAGGGAAAAATAAGTGAGATCACTACATTCAGTTGTTTGAAAGCATCTCTTCATTGGGAAGGACTTCTTTCTTTCGAGGAAAAATCAATTGAACTGATAAAAAATAAAATCAGTCCCGCATACACCACAGGGAAATACCAGGGAACATTCATTATGTTGTTAGGCTAAAAGATGAGCTTTAACTTTCCTATACTCTAACCACTGTGTGAAAAAAATGTATATGAAAGTAATATTCTTTGTCTTTCTTTTAGGCAAAGACGTCCCAAAAGGATCCTTTCCACATATGATGTTCTATGTTCTGGAGTTCACTAGTCACTGGGAAGACTACTCAATTTCCTCTTGAACTCAACAGAATCCTTATGACTACTCACAAGGCCTTCTATTACCTGAGTTACTTCTCTGACCTCATGTTTCTCTGGCTTACTCTTCATGCTATTCTTCAAACACACCGAGCACTTTCGCTTCTCAGAACAACATCAGTTGATGCCTCTGACTATAACAGCCTTCCCTAAATATTTCAACAGTAGCTGTCTTATCTCCTTTATGTTTCTGTTGGAAACTCTCACCTTTTTAATAAGGCCTACTTTGACTAGACGATTTAAAGCTCCATCTCTCTTTAGACCTAAGTTCTTTTACCCTGTCCATATTTTTTATTCTATAGCACTTATTTTATAGTACAATACAATTTTCCTATTAAATTTTTTATTTCCTATCACCTCCTAGAACATAACACCACAAGGTCAAAGGGTATAATAATATAACAAGCAAATAATAAAAATTTGTTGAATGAATGAATTCAGTATTAGACAAGGCCACAGGGGACAGGCATACATTATGGTTTCAAAGAATTTTCCTCCTTGTCCCAAACTGGAACAAAACTTCCATCACTTAAACTTTCTGCCACTAGTTCTGAAGACCAAAAAAAGAGCTCTCTGTCAGAAAGAAAAAGACCTCTATGAATGTATTTAATAGCATTGTAATCTGAGAGTTTAATTTCCACTTGTCATTTTGCCTGTTATGTCTCTAGTTCTGTACCAACTACTTCAGGATTGCCTTGGGGGTATAAATGCTTAGTATTTCTGAGCGAGTCTCCCTCTGACCTTTTTTCCACTAGACACAGTGCTCTGGGCTTCATGCCCTAGCTCTGGCACCAGCTTTGGACCTGGAAATTCACTTTGTACTTGATTTCCTCAGTACCTGCTTCTTGCTTTTTCTAAGGGACTTCAGCATGAATGGTCCCTGTCCGAATGTCACCCAATGCAGTATGCTGGCTTGAACACTCTGGCTGGTCATCTGTCAGACTAGAGCTACAATTATTCTCCACCTCCAGCTCACCTGGCCCAACTCTCATCAAAGAGTAGAACCCTAACAACCTCTGCCATTAGAGTCTAAAACTTCCCCTAGAACGAGATTTGATCAAGTGCTAAACAGTGTCTTATTTCTATTTTTATTGTTTGAGCTAGAGATATTTTCCTGCAATTATTATTAGCTTGCTTACCCCTTATTTCAAGAGACACAGAAAGACTCCCCTGACATTTCATTAGAAAGCAAATGGAAGAAAGGAACATGTCAATGATAGGACTATGAAACTGTTGATAGAAAGAAGGATCAGTCTAAGAGACTGCAAACATTTTAAAGAGCTTTTCTTGCTCTGCCTTTCTTAAGATCAAAAATCTAACCCATCTAATTGCTGGATAAACTCCTTAAGAGGGCAAAAAGAATAACTACATCTTATTTCAACATTCATTAAAGTTCTCAGGTGCTTTCAGTTTATTTTGTTCCTCTTCTTTACTTCAGGGTCAGGGCCAAAGTCTTACTAAAAACATCTGTTTTCTTGCATATTGTTTTCAGTTAAATTTGTTTGTCTAGTAGTCCTCAGCAAAAATCCTAAGAATTAACTCAATATAGTCATTTGTGCGTACAGACACCAGAATTCATTCTCAGCACATGGTTAGGGGACTTTTCTTTAACAGGCTGTCTTTTCCCTGCTCTGCTTCCATAATTAGGGTGTCTGGAGAATGCGAAACAAAATTATACAAAGGCCTGACCTCTGGCCTTGCTTCTGTCTCTCAGACTGTGAAGTACCCAAGAGGGAAAGTGTTGAATTTGGCCCCACTTCACATGGCATTAACTGTAATTCTTTGTGAACTGCGGTGACATCACAGCATATTTTGACATCACTGCTCAGACTCCCTTCGGCTGCTGCGCATACAGTACATAGTTTTTGTTCAAACACAAGAGTCCTTTGTCGAGAAGGAAGGATAGCAGCTGTCTTCTGCCTGGGTCCATGAGTGGATCTCACTGGGAATGGATCTGTTCAGGAAGTCACCACAAAGTAGCCATTCTGCTAGGATGGCTAGAACTCATTCACACACGGAGTTCTGGAAATTTTTGTGAAAACTTACATCTGAATAGTTCAAAATTCCAGATATGGGCCATAATTCAGCAACATTTCTACATAAAACAAAGCTTTCATTTACATGTCTGCTTAGGTTACCTGAAGTCAATATTTCAAAAACAGATGTATACTGGTTGGATGTATCAAGGCTGGAGGTGAAGAAAAAAGGAAGATAAAGAGGGACATGCCCATCTCCTCAAATGGTCTCCTGCCATTATAATAGTTCAAGAATCTCAGATCTGCAGTGCAAGAGGGCTTTGCCTTTCAAGACATTTTCTTCCCATAATACATTTCTTTATACTTATTTGAAGCTTTTGGATGGTGCAATTTAGTTTTCTGCTTTAAAATCAGTCAAAGATGTCCTTAATTGATACATTTATTTCCTATTCTTTTTTCTGAGTTCTCTATTGTTTTGATCTTAAAGGAAAGCCTGTGAGAATTGATTCAAACAAAGTGTGTGCAAAAATACCATCTGCAAACTCCAGACTTATGTCCCCAAGTGACTCAAAGTCTGCAAAGTGGAAAATTATTAGATCGACTTGAGACATTTAAGATGGTTAATCCAAGTTTATTCCCAGAGGAATAACTCATTGCACAGAAACATTTAGATGGGACAGCAGACTTTTCTTACTAAAGAAAAAAAGATTCTTTTTATCATTTATAGAAAATGATTTGTCACAGAACAAACAGACCCACAATATGGCCTTAACTCTAGGGAGCCTTGTTATTACTAAAAGTAATTTCCTCCCTTTAGAAATGTTACACTTCACACAAACCAGTCATAGTGTCTCATCTTAGCCTTTTGTCGACATAGTTACATTCCTGGCCACTTCTTATCTTGGAACCTCATGACTTATACCAGGACTCTACATGTTGTATAGTCTAAAGCTATGAAAAAGGCAGCATGACACTATAGGGGAACAAATGACACAATTGAGGGGGGTGATTTACTACCACTCGCAGAATATATCACATTCTCTCAGTATGTGATTCAGTTCACTCATGAATTATAAAGCCTCTTGTAAGGATTTGACTTATATAAAAAGTCTATATAAGAAGATGGAGTCCAGGGTCCAGCACCTAACAACTCTGACCATCTATCTTGAAATATCCAGGACAATTCTATTTTCAAATTTTCTATTTCATTGTGCCCATAATTATCAGAGCATGTGTGCTGATGACTTTGGGGGGATCACTGCGTACACAGGAGGGGTAACCTAGCATGGATGTGTGTGAAGTTGTGAAGGCGAGCTACCTTAGTGATCAGCACATGTATACTCACCCTCCGACAGGTCTAGGCACAGACTTAAGTTTGCAAAAGCTCAGACAATTCAGTTCCTCTGGATTTAACAAAAGCAAACATGAAGTAAGAGTACAACTAACTCCAGCCCCATAGAAGAAAACAGATTCTCCTTTAGAGGACAGAGTAGGTGGAACTTTATGGGATAATGTGTTTTTTAAGTGCCCTCTATTCTTTGAAAGTAGCCACTGAAATAACAGCAAACCTGGCTGACTCTGGTAAATAACCCCTTGGAGTTAAGGATTCTGTTAGGAAAGGGGAAAAATAAAAAACAAAAAACAACCCAAACAAAAATCTCTCTGGAATTACCGTGGGATAGCAAATCAACCCTTCTCCAGCCCACTCAAATGAGAGAGGAATGCTTAGGATTCTTAAAATATCCATCTTTGGCTCTCCAATTCTAGACTACTAATCTGGAGTTAATTCTGGGGCCACTTTCAAATATGCACCAGAGACTAACAATCAGAAAATGTATTAGTACACACAGCATAGAGATTTCTCAAAATCATTCTTCTAAAACCTGCAGTCTGTGGGATGATAAAATTTCAGGTACCAAAGCAAGAACTTGTCTTGGGGTCCTGTTTTCTCTATGGGAGTACACACCCATATGGACGTGCTGATATGGCAGCTGAATTTAATGAAAGGAAATGAGCGCCCAACAAACCCATCTTGGAATAAGCACTATTTGAAATCTAATTTCTTTAAGGGGAAGAAATCCTGAATATGAATATGCCAGCTATACTGAATGGACCAAAAGTTTCCTGAGCTGCTAAATATGATGACTAAGTTGGACTGGAAAAAGGCTGAAGGTTATCAATTTGGCCACCCTTTCAAACTTTTGGCTTGTGGGTTTAGGAAAATCAGCTGCATTTTGCTGAATCATTGCTATATGAACACTGGCAAAATGAGCTGCTTCTTCTTTCATTTTAGTAAAAAGCAAATTCATTTATAGGCTCTGAGAAAAAAAGAAATGACTACATACATTTTTCCCATTCAGAAGGATTAAGAAAATTCCACTAGCCACCTACTCACATATACCAGAATTCTCTATCATAGCCCTAGTTTAAAACTAGCTGAAACTATAAATTTCAAAAAATTCAAAATCAGCATGTCTCATTAGAGTAAAATTAATTTCATATTTAAATGTAGAAATACTTTATAATTCAAGTTTCTATAGTAGCTATAACTGATTATTAGTTTTCTAAGAAATCTTAAATATAATTACAGGGTGCTTATATAGTTGATGACCCCTGAATAACCTGGGATTAGACACTGGTCTCCTCCTCATGCTGTCAAAAATCTGTGTATAACTTTTGACTCAGGGTCTTCCCTGGTGGCACAAGGGGTTGAGCGCTGCACTGTGGGGCTTCTGCAGTCACTGCAGCACGAGTTCGATCCCCAGCCAGGGAGGTGACCCACACTGCACAGCAGACCTCTCCTGCCTTGCCTGCTGCTCCCCTCAGCAGTGTACTTCAGTCCATCTGCCTGTTATGCTCCCCACTCTGTCTCTGGTGGATCCTCTCACACATACACATACCCATGCCTCTGGCCTGTACCCCAGCTCTTGTATTAAATAAAATCTTAAAAAAAAGGAACTCTCGACTCACCAAAAACTTAATTAATAGTCTACTATTGAACAGAAACCTTACCAATAACAGAAAGTCAAATAACACTTATTTTATATGTATCTTATGATAAAGGGAATAAAATGTTATTAAAAAAACATTGGTAAAAAAAAAGTGGTAACACACATCTGAGAGGTGTGATCCTATACCTCTGAATTATATGTTGTCCAAATGTTACTTCAATTTAAAAAAAGGAGAAAAGAAGAAAACCATAAAGAATAATGTATTGCATTTATTGAAACCATACGTTTGTCATCTGTTTACAAGAAAATCAACATTTCAGTGACCCACACAGTTCAAACCCATGTTGTTCAAGTCTCAACTGGATATGTGCCATCATCCAACCTCTCTAAAGGTATCCAAATTATCTGCATCACTAGAAGGTGCTTCCTGGGGGGGCCATGGCAGAGAAGAGATTTCAAATTTTTATGATTCGTGAAAGAACCATCATTTGACTATGCTGCATCATATAACATTTCTTCTGCATGTATTATGTATAAAGTATGTGATTTAAGATAATTGGTTTGTATTATAAAATTATACATTGGTCCTTATCAATACAGCTAGGTGAACCTAAAAAGAAAAGTTCCCATATTCTGTAAACTTGGGTTTATCAAATGCTATATCTGCTAGATTGTTTTAAAGTTTTCAAGCTTCGTCATTTCAAAGGGATTCTTTCTGTGGCTCTGACCTAGTCTTCACTCCATTTTTCAACATTAAAATTTGACTGGTAAGTTGAAATATTTTCTGTAAGTACAGGCATATTCAAAGGTATCATTTTGGAATAAAAAAAACCCAGGGTAGATGAAAACATCTGTTATGATCAGTATGAGGACTTTGTGAAAACGGTGTTTCTCACAATATCTGGACTTTGAGTTCTCTGATGATTTTCAACCTCAATTTTTAAATTCTAATTACTGTGTCATGAGCAAGGACATGTCAATTTCCCTAATATAGGAACCCTTTTCTTGTCCCAGGGAGGTGTGGTTTTCCTAGCTGAATTTCAGACAGCCTCTTGTTTTGTGGCTAGTGAATGGCAGTTATACATTAGTTGGTGGGAAGGTAGGAAACAAATACTGTCAGCAACAATTATTCTATAGATGGGTAATTATATTAGGAAACTACAGACCATGGCAATCAATAATACTTATTAACTGTAATGTCAAGCACAGACAACAGTGAAGGGGAAACGAAGCACCTACTGCAGGCAAGGTACTGTCAGGTGTTTGCAGAATTCACGAAGCCTGTACACAAACTCGGACTGTGCCAGAGATAAACCGAAGCAACTTCCTATGACACCCACCTAGAAAGTGGCAAAAGCAGGATTCAAACCTCTTTCTAATATTCTATACCTATTACAGTGATCACCGAATATACTAGAGAAGTAAATGTGTATATTGAAAAGAGCAGAACTGCAGCACAAACACAAGTGGTACCATGCGAGAGAATACTGCTTAAGAGATGGTTTCTCTGGGGATATTTGTGCCAATCTGCTTCAAAGCCTAGTCCACCATGTATCAATAGTGGTCACCAAGCTTGTTTCTTAGCATTCAGCTCGAAGCACTCAGGAGATCAGTTGCTTCCAAAGGGCAGTTTATTGGGAAACAAAAATTTCCATGAGAGAATCCAAGGCTTTTTCCAGTGGCATGAAGATAAGTCCCTGCAAATTTATTTTCAACACGTATCTGTAGCTTGCCTTCAGCACTAACTCCATTATTACCTTAAATAGAGGGAATAACATCTCTAGTAGCACTTGGCAAGATGAAGGAGGAGAGCGAGGGGAGGAGAGAGAAGAGAATGGAAACAAACTGAACTCAGTGCAAACACAGCTCACATCTGGGCGGCCTAACCCAGCAGAGACCTTACAAGGCTGCCAAAGGCCAGAAAGTATGACCTCAGTGTGAACGTTTGATTTGTATAATGCAGTGTCAAGGACGAGTCACCCAGAATGACACTCAGCTCCACAGTGTGCTGACTAGAAGGCAGCCTCTGCTTCCCCCACCTGCTTCTGGTCACAAGGCTGAAGGCCTGAGGCAAGAGTGCCCAGTGCCCACTACCAAACCACGTTTACTCTCAGCGCAGACCCTCTGCGTAAAAGGTAAAGCAAAAACGTTTGCGAAGCCTATGATCAGAGTATTTGCACATCAGTCTTTATCTGAGAACTTCATAGAATTCTAAAATACAGAAGCATTTTCAAATTTGGGTTCCAAAAACATTCCAGATTACAGTAGCAGAGGTGATGCTGTAACAGGGTGGTCCCCAGGAAAGGGGGAAGTTCCAGATCCTGGTTCCACCCTAAGCTGAGTAGGGATAAGAAGATGTTCGAGAGAGGAGACAGGAGGACAGAAGAAAGGGAGAGAAGGAAGCAGGATGGAGAGCAGCAAGGAGACCTGTAGCAGAGTTGTAACAGGGTGGTCCCAGGAAAAGGGGAAGTTCCCAAAATCCTGGTTCCACCCTAAGTGGGTGGAGCTGAGGATAAGAAGATTTCTGCAGAGA
>JAGFMF010011478.1:5003978-5024397 GCA_019455555.1 Galemys pyrenaicus | reverse complement strand
GAGATGGGTAACTTTGGATGCTTAACTTAATAACTATAGTCTTTGTTCTTTCTTTATTGTACCCTAGTTGTATTAAAGTTCCTTTCCATTAAAGGTTTTGCATGTTTGTCTTAATGCGGCAGATGGCAGAACCCATTCAGAGAGGGCAGGCTTGGGGGTTCTGAGTGCTCCTCTCCCTGCCGTGTAACAGAGTGACATGTGAAGAAACCACACTTGCTTTTTGGTCTTGAACTGCTTAGAACAGATGTGGGTGAGAGACCCTTGGGGAGGTTAACCATGGCAGCTTTCATCTTGATTTTGATTTTGCTCTTTTCCACTCGGATTTGTCGACTCTTTCTGACCCTTTTCTATGGGTCTCTACTGACTTGTGACAGGCTTTTGGGCCTTGCTTTGGGCCAATCCTATTTGCCTGGACTTTTGCCCTCAAGGAGATGGGTAACTTTGGATGCTTGACTTAGTAACTATATTCTTTGTCTTTTCTGTATTGTACCCTAATTGTATTAAAGATCCTTTCCATTAAAGGCCTTATATGTTTGCCTTGGCAGAACCCATTCAGAGAGGGCAGGTTCGGGGGTTCTGGGGTGCCCCTCCCCCTGCCCTGTAACAATGCTACCATGAGGAGAGTTATATGAGAAACTCACATCCACACATATTCCTGTTTCGAGGTCTCAGGCAAAAGTCCATTTTGGTTCAAATTTCCTAAAGTGAGGGCAGAATCTGCTGATGAGTACAAATATGTTATTGCTTTAAAATGGGTATCGTCCACGTGACTTCCCTGAAGGAAGTACTTATCTCATAGTTCCACAAGGAATAACTTATTTTGCAATGGGATATGAACCTCGAGATGCAGCACCTCTCTCAACTATAGTTAGTTCTTGGGTATAACTGGATATTAAAAAAATAAAAGACTCCATTTTGTAGGTTGTCATTTAAATTGCAGATGCAGATTCCTGCCTGGCAAATGTATACTAGTTATCTTAAATCAATCCATGCATACATCTCAGGCTGCTGTTTGCTGAGACATTCATTGGTATGCAAATAGGCACAGTTCGACTTTTATTTCTTTTCTGACTTCAGCATCTCACTATTTTCAGGGTTATTCTCTGAGCTTGGGAGAAAGGGTAGAGAAGAATGCAGTTAGAGGAATTCCATGCCCAAACATTTGCAAATTGCCTAGAGAAGCTGAAGAAGTATCTGCACCATGATCTCCATCATAATGAGCAAGTTCTTTACTCTACACTTTTTGTGGGACTGGCGTTTTACTAGCTCTTAAAGGGGAAAAGACTGAAAAGTCAACCCATGCTTGGGCGGGCTCTACAAGCTAGAAGTATGGGTGTAAGAGCAGGAAGCAGGTGGGAATGAAAAGTAGTACAAGTGCTGTTGAAAGCAGTCAATTCCTCAAAAAGTTAAACACAGAATTACCATATGATCCAGCAATTCCACTTGGGAGTATATACCTAAAAGAATGATAGATAGGTAAAGATATGAACAGAAATTTGTATGCTTATGTTCATTGCAGCACCATCCACAATAGTGGAAATGTAGAAACAACCCAGTAGCAGGTAAACAGTCAAAATGTGGTGTATGTTGTGAATTAAACAAGGATGCCATTAGGCTGAGGAGGTTCCAATATTGTGGTGACGTATATAAGAAACCAAAATCCGACTGTGAGAAGGCCAATCTGAAATTATAGCCAATCAAATAATTTCCTTTGATTCCACACTTTATGGGACTTTCCCTGGCTTCTGTCAGCAGAGGCCTCTTAACCCCTGCCAATTTGACTTTGCCCAATTTGAATCAATAGATTTTCAAACTCTTAAAATTTTAATATGCCACAGGTTATCTCTTAATAGGCCACATCATGGAATATTACTTAGAGATAAAGGGATGAAATTCTGACATATGTGAAGGTGTGCAAACCAGTTGACCCCAAGATTCTCGGTACTGATCTCCTCAGGATGCCCTCCTCTTAGAGTATTTTTTGGCATAAGGGCAATGACATCCCTTGAGACTGCAAAGCTTACATTCTTGCAAAAGTCCTTTACCCTTCCCTAATCAAAGACAGGATTATCATGTCCTAAGCTTCTGCCCTTTTCCTAAACTGGAAAGTGACAAAAACTCCCCCTTTATCACCTAGAAGGAGGTACTTTGGGAGTCTCATCCAGTTGGTTTATCAGTAAACATGTCCTCTTTCTTAGGATCTCAGTTTTACTCAGAGTAAGGATGAAGTAACATTTCTGCTTTCTGGTCTATCATGTAAAACCTTACCCCACCTAAACACAGGATAAATAGTCCTGGTCTATTCCATTGCACTTTAGGATTTATGACCATGTAATTTCTCCATACATATATTATTAAATTGTGGATTTTTCTCCTACTAATCTCTCTGAGGCTAATTTGTTCATCTTTTCCACCTTAGAAGACTCTAGAAGGGTTCAGGGTTTCCCCTTGCACCCTGAACTATACTACAATCTGGGTCAACCTTGAAGACATTATGCAAAATGAGATAACTAAATACAACCGAACAGATAATATATGGTTTTGAACATATACAACATTTAAACTAGTCAAATTCATAGAATGAAAATGGAAGGCAGCAGTTACTAGGGACTGAGAGAAGGGAGTAATGGGGAGCTTTGCTTCATGATTTATGAAATTTCAATTTGGGAAAATGAAAATTTCTTAAGAGAGGTGATGGTGATGGTCTCTCTTCATGTCACTGAACTGTACACCTACAAATGTGTAAGTGCTAAAAATTATTTATGTTTTCCTGCAAGAAAAAAAAAGGCAGAGAAATAACAGATATAAATAATTAACATAAGGAGCAAAGAAATGAAACTGGATAATGAAATATACAACACTGGTTGGTCCTATGGCCTCCTTCTACCTGGACATGGACAAAGCCCAGTGTATTTGCATTCTCTGTTCTTCCAAGAGTAAGGTTTAAATGGACCCAACCATACTACATGGGGGGTCATAATTAAAGCTTTTGGGGCCAATGGATCTGATTTTGAATGTTACTTAATCATTGCATAAGCTGTCCCTGTTACCCCATCTTCTGATGCTTTGGTTTCTTTGTACAATAGTACCAATCACACTATCAAAAATTGTTCTAAGAATTCATAGTAAGTATGTAACGCTCTTAGAGTTTACTAATAGGAGCAGCTACTACTACTACTAATTATAAGAACAAATGCAACTAAATGAGTAGAAGAATTGGAAAATGAGAGAAAGCAGATGCTAATACGTATTTTTAAAAATTGTTCTCTGGGGCCCCCCTGGTGGTGCAGGGGTTAAAGTCTCAACACTATCAAGCTACTGACAGCCACTGAGATGTGAGCTTGATCCCTGTCCAGGGAGCTAACCCACATGGCCAGGCAGACCACTCCTGTCTTGCCTGCTGTTCCCTTCAGCAGTGTATTTCAGTAGATCTGCCTAGTCTGCTTCCCACTGTGTCTCTGGTGACTCTTCTCATCCCCTGCACCTCTGGGCTATACCTCAATTCTTGCATGCATAAATAAATCTTTAAAAATCATACATAAAAAATTGTTCTCTGCTATTCTTCGAAACTCAAAATAAGAACACTCATTTTACATAAAAATTGTTATTCATTATTCAAGTGACTTAATTTTCTCTCTCAGAAACTGCCCAGTGATCAAAGATGAGGAAGGAAAAGGGATAATTGAGAAAGCGGGTACCAAAGTTCAGAGAAAATTCACCATCTGGAAGCTCTTGGCTGGCCTTCCTGTCTTGCCACTTCTCAGTGTCCACCCTACATCTCTCCATGTGTCCCACAGCCCTATACAAGGAAGAAAGTTCTCCACAGAGGAGATGTAACAACAGACTATCTACAGTTACACATCCCTTTATCAATATGGATAACTGAGAATTGTCTGTCTGTATTTGTCTGAATGGGAGAGTAAATGGTTTTATGTACTAGATTGGGGGGGACAGATGGAGCCACTTTCTCATCAGCCTGGGAAGGGTTGATGGAGGAGGTGAGATGTGAGCTGTGAATTAAAGAATGGCAGCAATACGTTGGAACAATAAAGGCAGACTGCCAAGTCCCCTCAAATCGGAAGCAGACTAGAAGCCTGGTCTGGGGCTTGAATCCAGGTGGGCCCTGATTCCAGTGCTAGTACTAGACACATTCCTTCAGACTGCAAACCAGAAACTTCTTTCTTAACAGCCCCACAAAAATCTTGCTGGAATCCATTAAGACATTGTTTGAACCCTGGTGAACTTTTGGCTGAAGAAGAGAGGAGGCTCATGTTTGCAGCAGAGGGTTCATCTTGTCCTAGTACAGAAAGATTTTAGTATGAACCAATGCAGAAGTTTTCCGTGTCTTGTCTATCAGCATTAAATTCTGAGCATTTCCAGCCCATCAGGTTCTCCCACCAAGGGAAGAAGCAAGTTAGTTGCTCACTACTAGAGAACAGAAGAGCGACAACAGTCTCTCCTGGGCAGCAGGAATAGCAAAGTCATATCCATTTGTTAAGACATTTTTTCTGCATGAGCCTGTACAACAGCACTCTGTTGCAATCACTAATACCCGTGAAGATGGCAGATGTTCATGCAACTTGCAAACCATTCCCTTAATAAATTATTTCCTATTATAGACAAAGATCTGGCTATTTCACAGGCTATATTTCTAAGCAGCTAAAATTCTGAACTTCTATAAGGTCTAAGAAGCTTCTGTTAAATAATCTTACTGTATTTCACAGAAGCTTAATAAAATCTATTTCTATGTAGATGGAAGTTCTGATTTAGAAATCAATATACAAGAAATCCAAATATTGCAGACCTGGTAGCATACCCACCGTCGTATGGCATCCCTAAGAAGCTGCTAGAGGCCGTGACTGTGTTAACTGCTCCATCACCTGGCCATGACTAATCTGTTCAACGTTAGAGATGACTTAACTAGGCTAGATTCTCTTCCCTGGGAATTTGAAAACTGGAGAGAGAGACGGAATATGGTTGAAGCTAAGTTATCTTTCTCTAGACCTTTGCAAAGTGTTCCTGTGAGATTTACATGTTATGACAAGGGCTTGGTGGGGGTGCTGGCATGGTTTTGGCTCAGTATATCCAGGGAATTATTTTATTATTCTTATTACCAGAATGATGAGTTTCACTTTTTCCCCTTTTCTTTGGAAATACCTAGCAAACAGGTATCAAGTTTAGGCAGAGCAGGTAACAAAGGGGACTTGAAGTGAGAGTGCTATCTCAAGACTAGGGCAACTATTCATCTCTATGGCTGCTGTATTAGAGCACAGCTGAATGTTGTGAACGTGTTATGTTTTTTTTTTTAAGGCTATGCTGTGAATCTGGATTTTTACTGGAAACAGTATTTTTAAATACTGGCAACTAATCTGAATTTTTATAAAACCGCACTATGTGTACTGAAAAACAGTTGTCCGAGGGATGAATATATTTGGCTAGAGGAGCGATAGTTCGCAACCTCTGCTTCAGAGCCATGAAAATCATCTGGAGAGAAAACTAAATAACTATACTCCAAGTTGTAGTGGGAAACCTGGGGAATAGTGGGAAAATAGGAGGGTGAATCTATAATACATACCCTTGATAAAACCATTCTACCTACTTACCACTTGAGAGATCATGTTCCAAGTGTTAAAATATTTCTGGATTAAAAAAATAAAAGCCTGTGCATGAAGAACACGGTCCTCTGACCTGGCAGGATCATACGCTTTTTGTACACAACACCCTTCTCTACTTGCCACATATGCCTGTCCCAGGGCTTACATGCATGGGGCTGGAGGGGAACATGCTAAGTGAAATAAGCCAGAGGGAGAAAGGCAACAGTGAACAATTTCACTCACATGTAGACTAGAGAGAAACAAAACAAAGGAACTGACAAGCATACTAAAACAAACCCAGAGCCTTCTGAAAGGGGAGTGTGGGGATAAAGGAACCAAGCGGGGAGGAGGTCCAATGGTTTATGATAGAGGCATATGGGTGCTCTGAGGTGGCTGGGATGTGGTGGTGCACATCTGAGGTGGTGTGAGCCTATTCCTCTGAGTCCCATACACTGATGTAAGACAATGTTACCTCAGAATAGGAAAAAAGGGAAGTAAGAAGAGCTATACCTGCTTCACTGTTGACTGTGTTTTGCCTAAATAGCCAAAGCTTATCCTTTACCTAAGTTAAATACTGGCTTCTCCAACTGTCCCAGTGTTTGTAGGTTACTTTGGGATCTGGGAATGCTCAAAATTTATTTTCCATATAAACTAACGGTAAATGAAATTCAGAGACCTCTGAAATAGCTCATGCAATCATATAAAATAGAAATGGCTTTCAGATAGCAGGACAAACTTCTAAATCCTTGCTACTCCAGCTCAAAAAAACAAAAACTTTCATCCTTAGTGAGGTCACATAAAAATACCAAATGGAAGTGACTACACAAACATTATACCCTGTTGCTCAATGGATAAATCAATCAACAATAATCAGATCTTTCTTTTAACCAATAGGAATATCGAAGCTTCTACATTAGAGACTGCAAGTCACCCAAAGGGAAGAATTCCTCCTTCACCAGGAAACTGCAAAAGATGGGAGGACAGTAGTCAAGGAGAGTCGAGGACTTGGGAAAAACAAGATACTGGCTATGTTCTTTCACCTTACTGTCATCTTGACCACTGGTTTCCAAACTTCCCTAAGACCCTCCTCACACCTTTTACTTTAATAAATATCTCTTAAAAAAGCAAACAGAAAAAAACCTGTGTGCACTGACTGAGACACCAACCCATACTCCAACACAGTTGTAACCTAAGGGCACGTGGGACCAGTCGGCCACCAGCCGGCGGCGTGTTCGGTAGAGCACGCAGGTGTAAAAGTTCACATTCGGCGTTTCTGCAGGAATGGAGGTGGTGTGCATTGTATTTTTTTAGAATGTTTATTGTTGGTCAATTTTCCACTTGTATTTTCTTTTATAGTACAACTACTTTTCAGTGAATGGAATGTTCTGTGATGATTTGGCCACAAGGCAGGGGAATTTAACTCAGGGATTGAAATGCACTTAGTAATGGTGAAAGAGTCTAATAGAATAAAAAAATAATCCAAATCAAAAGAAAATATTTTAAACTCTTAAAGGTTCTTGAAAGCATACATAAGAAAAGCATTTGCACTTAATACAGATTATAGAGCACTGAACTGGGAGCCATAAAGAGCTGGGTTTGAGTCTTGTTGGCTCTGCTACTTACTTGCTAATTGACAGACCCTGTGAGGGTCTCATGCCTGCCCCTGGGCTCTTGTGTTCAGACACTGGAGGAGGAGGCTCAGTTGGAGATCTCCAAGGCCCTTTCAAAAACAATTGCTTTTGTGATTAGCTTTGCAAAGAGGTTCAAATATCTCCTGAGCCCTCTGAATTTGTTTTGGCCTCCTTGCTCTATTAGCCACATAGATCATTTCTTGCCTTTTCTCTCCTGGATTTCTCAGATTTGTAAGTGTTCTCTTGGATCACAAGTAGACAGCCCACAGCAAAAACATTCTGTTCCTTCTTGGTTTGAGCAACTCATAGCAATTTAACCAAAGTAGCAACAGAAAGGACAGGTGAGGTTTATTACACTAATTTTAGGTGCTGGGGTGGATTTCCCAGATGCTGGCAAGAGGCCCTTCCTATGAGTGTTCCAGGAGACTCTCTGGCAACCATGAGTGCGCTAAAACTTGAGTAAAACTGTGTTCACGGCTGAAAACCAGGGAGGTTCCTGATTCTTTACATTGTCTTTATATAGAATTTTGATAAAGGACCCATGACATTTTTAAAATGATCCCTTTACCTAACCTGATGTTTCCTTGGAAAGATGCCAGTCAGTCAATATATAAATACTTTAATGTTTGGGATTGATTTTTGAACTTGACATTTAAAAAATTTATGTGAAATGTCTTATGGAACCCAATTTCAAAAGGACTTTCTCAGCTTTACTATTTTAGCTTCTCTTTCTAAAAACCTAGGGCAAAGTTTCAAATCTCTCAAATTTCTGATGCACTTAAAGCTTACATTTCAAGTTTCTGGGAAGGTTATTATTATGGCCAAAGCCTGATGATCATATTAATTATGGGGGGAAATGGACTCATTGAAATTATGTCTGAGGAGCATCTCATTTAGCTATGGAACATCTGTAGAAGTAAACAATCTCTAGATCCGTTTTCTACTTTATGGTTGGAAAAGAAACGGCATCACACTAGATTCCTGATTAATATGAATAAGTTTTGGAGACCTTGCATTTTGTTTTTATTCCAGGAAGGATCTAATGCAATAAGGATTTTGGCTGATACTAAACACAGGGAGAAGGTTCTGTGTAGATTTGGGCCACCTCCTACACCATAGTAATAAGGAGTGGGTGGTAGGAGACTCCCATTTCCAAGTACTTCTAACCTGCTATTATAAAACAAATCAATTAAATTCATATAAATGGGCTCTATTTCACAACTGAAAGAAGTGTGAACAAGCTCCAAATAAATGAACGGAAAAAAAAATTATGATGACTAACTTAAAGAGAGTTCAGTTATCAAAAGACAAAAACAGTCAACAGAGAAATGTATTGAGTCCATGAGTCATTCATGCAATAGTCTTCTATTGAGCAACTCAACATAAAAAGTCAAAAGATGAGTAAGATACGGTCTTTGCCAGGAAGAAGGTCTCAAGCTACAGGTTCATAAAAATTAATATAAGACAAAGGACACGAAAGAAATATAGGTACAAGAGAGTGAGTGAATGTCACTTCCCCTTGGATGTTGCAGTGAAGAACCCCTGAGTGCTGGAAAGAGGATAAGGCTGGAGAGAAGGGCCGTCCTCCTCAGAACCACTTTGTCATGCTCTACCTATTTGCTCTTGCTCTTCCTACATTCTGTATTAGCTTGCATTCCTACTGATTAGCATAATGCCTTATCACCCAGTCATTCATTTTAGTACATAGTCACTAAATATCTGTTGTGTGCTAGTTTACAGACCAGTTTGAATACAAAGAAATATTTAGGTTCAGGAATGATCCTAAATAATGGATGAAGGGATAGAAACCTACCAGTGGGGTTAGTCACATGAACTCTGTCAAAGAGTTTGGAACCTTACAGTTAACACAGTCTTTAGAATTAGTCCATAGACTTCTGAATCTTTGTACTATATTTTAAAAACATCTTGAGATTCAATTTCATACCATAAAATTCACCCACGTAGAGTATACAATTCAGTGATTTTAGTATATTCATAGAATTGTGTCAGGATCACTAAAATCTGTTCATCAGATTTTCACCTCCAAAAGAAAATGCATCCTCATTAGCGGTCATCTTCCGTTCTGTGCCAATACCCAGCCCAACCACTACTGTACTCCTTGACTCCATAATATTGCCTATTCTAGACACTGCATATAAATTGAATGCTATAATCTGTGGCCTTTTGTGACTGACTTCTCCCTTAACCAAATATTTTAGAGGATGTCTCATGTGATAGTATATATAGATATCAGTATTTCATGCCTTTTTATTATGGGATAATATTCCATAGTGTAGCTACACTATCTTTTATTAATCCACTCATCAGCTGTGGCTATTTGTTTTTTTCTGCTTTTTGGCTGTTGTGAATAATGCTGCTATGAAGATGTGAGTACAGGGTTTTGGGGTTTTTTTTTTTTTTATTTGCATGTGGCTATATGCTTTCATTTCTCTTGGCTATATATACCTAGGAGTGGAACTGCTGATTGATGATAAATCCAAGTTCAATGTGTTGTGAAAATGCCAGACGATTTTCCAAAGCAGCAACACCAGTCTGCACATTTCAAGGTGTGTATACACACACATACACACACACAGACACACAGAGAATAACTATTTGACATACATTTTAAAGCCATTCTTACAGAGTCTCTCAGAGATGATAAGGTGATCCTCCAAAGTTAGAAACAGGAAATAGGGGACGAGGGAGGATAAGACTTTTTCCTCTTTAGCTATGACTACTGCAGAAAGCTGCGGGTTATATGCTCCATGAGGTGAGGGCTTGAGCCTTTTTAATTGCAACATACCTCGAAGGGTAGCCTTCTGACTAACAGAAAGCATTAGATATTTATTGAGTGAATAGCTCCAGAAATTCACTTGTGCAGGAAGGAGAATTTTGCTCAAAAAGAGGGCTGGCTCTTATCCTTGGATACTGGGAAATAATCTCTAAACTCTTCTATTTTTCTGATACACATATCTTTGTCTCTCTAAGGGATCTCGGACCATGCTAAATAGTGTACTCAATAATGCCACTTAAAGTAAGGGAATTGGGAAAATGATATAAATTCTATCTCCGGAAGGTCTAGTAACCAAGGTCAACAAGTGATCAGCTTAAAGGTGATCTCACCTTTAGCTATTGAGGTGGTCTCAATAAAAACTCTAGATAGCAAGATAAGGACAAGTTTCCCTAGTTGGCAATACTCCATGATATTGCCATACACTATTGCTGGAAGAAGTAACCACAGTTCATAGAACTCTACCTCGAAAGGACAACTAGAAGATCTATACTTGTTCACTCTAGGAACCTGCTCTATATCCCTGGTCCTTTGGTTGATTTAATCAATATACAGTTGCTGAAATAAGCTGTAACTGTAGGTATAATAGCTATTGTTAGTTGTGAGTCTTTTGTGAATTATCAAATGTGAGTCACTCTTGCACATCCCAAGCTTCAGTTGATGTCAAAAGTGAGTTGGTCTTGTGGAATATCAAGCTTTGTAGTCACTAGCAATGCTGAAAAATATCCTTTAAAGACCATTAGACAAAATTTAGCACATTCATTATTTTTACAAACAAGTGACCCAAAATTATCACTCATGAAACAAAGAACCAAGGGACAAATCAAAGGAGTCACTGGACCTGGGTAGAGCTTTATTTTAATAGAATGCAGAATTGCTAGGCTGTAGAGTTTCCTACCTGAACTATACATGTACATTAATAATGAGCTGTGCTTACTCATACTAAACTTATTATTTAAAAATATCTTTCAAAGAAAAGTATAAGATATAATAAAAATAGTATTTGAATTAAAGCTTTGCCTTTTTCTAGTTATATGACCTCTGAGCTTTCATCTCATTTATTTACAAAATGGAAATAATAAAGATACTTCAAAGAATTAGCACAAGAAGCACATGGTGACAGGCATAGTATAGTCAGAGAACAATACAGCACTAAAAATGATCACATTTGACTTTTTTTCCCCTTAATTGTTCACTCTGCCTTAATCTATGTCACTGATTCTTTCTGGGAAGACAAATCAATGATTGTGTCTTTTATGCCCAGGCTTAATTTCAAAGGCAAGTTAAGAATAAGGCTTTCAAATTTTTTTTTTTTATGAAAACTGTGGAAAGATAGCTTTCTCAACTGATAAATTGAATATCAAGATGGCAAAGAATTCCAACACAGCAAATAAACCTGTTCCATGCATAGAGTTTATAGAAGAATAAACAAAAGACCAACTGGGGTAGCCAGAAAGAAACATTATGAGATGAATGATTCCTCATGGAATGTCACTTTCTATATGACTTATTCTATATGACTTATTATACCTCAAGAAACTTCAAAGTATTATACACTACTTTGACTTGTTTTTCTTAAGAGAAACATTTAAATTGACTTGCTATCTAACTGGCTCATGGTTATAGAAAAGGATAACCCACTTTTAGTTATACTAAGAAGGCCAGTGGCTACACAAACTTGATGGAAATACATCTTTCAATTAAAATAGTTGCAGTTAAGAGGGAGGAAGAGGTGACTGCATCTTCACTGAGTGAATATCCATGGCACACAGTGCACTTATCTTCTCATCCCTTACCACTGCACCAATCCAATGCTGAAACTACTAAGTGCTACATTCCAAAGAATGGCATCATCATGCTTTGCTCTAACTAGAAACCCAGGCATCATATTCAACTTCCCAATTTTTCTCTCATATTTAACCAAACCCCAAGTCCATAGATGCTACCTCCTGATTTATTTTCATATCTCTCCTTTTAATCCCACTACTAATTTTTGTCCTCACTGAAGACAGACTACTCTTTCTAAAGTAACTTACCTTAACTTTCATTTGCTGGAAGTAGTTTAATGACACTCTTGCCTTTAATATTACAAGTTCCCAACCTTCTTAATATAACTTACACAGCTCATGACATAGGCCCTGATAACCCTTAAGCCCTCTGTCTTCACTCTCTTTCTCCAACTGTAGACAAATCAGTAATTGTCTACAAGACTAGTTAGGTCTTTTCAGCTCTCTCCCTCTGAGTATTCCTTGATACCATGTATCAGTTTAACATCTCTCCTATGCTAATTACCACAACCTAAATTTCTTCCACTATGACTCCTACACAAGATTCAAAAATATGCTATACATCTGTGATCTGTGTATGTGTAAATTGTATAAGCGCATATGTTTGTACCATATACAAGTAAACAGGGGTATATGTTATTGTGGATTGACTGTCCCCTAAAGATAGGCTGATTTTCTAATCTCCCAGTGTCTTTGGTTGCATCCTTATTTAGAACTATGGTAAATAGGGTCTTTGCAGATGTCATCTAGATGAGGCCATGTTCAATAAGACTGGGCCTAATTCAATTATCGTCAGTGTCCTTAAAAAGAGAAAACAGATACACTGAAAGGATAAAGAAATGTAAAGGCACAAAGACAGGGAAACTGGTCAGGTGAAGATAGAGGCAGAGATGGACGGCCGCCACCAGAAGCCAGGAAGGACAGAAGAAAACTCTACCCGGAATCTCAGAGGAAGAATAGTTCTGGCAACACATTGATTTAGACTTCTAGCTTCCAGAATTATGAGAGAAAACTTTCTGCTGTTTTAAGCCACTCAATGAAGGAAGCTACCACATATTTGAGCTCTCTTTACCTGGAAGACAAAATAGTGCCAGTTAAATGATTCATGGAGAAAAGAAGTAAAATATGTATTTTACAAATAGTACCCTGTTTACAGTGAGGACATATATAGTATAGAGACTAGAATGCACTTTCTTATATATGTTGAGGGGAATGCTCCAGGATGATAGTATACTTTGCTCCATTTGTTACAGCTCCCTTCAAAGTACAGATTCTGGGGTGAAGTGGGGAGGGGCTACAGTATTTTTTCCCCCGTCCATTTGTGTATTTTCATTATCTAGCACACTCCTAAATTCTAATTAAATGAATGAATTTTTTTAAGTTACTGAATTTTTCAAAATAACCCTATGAAAGTATCATCTTCCATGCAAGAGATTGATTCAACTTTGTATCCTTGGTATCCAACACGTAGACAGAACAAATAAATGATATCCAGAAGCTCAGTAATTTGCCACAATTTAACTAATATGTAGCCAGGCAGTACATTTCATGTTTATAATGTACAGGAGAGAAAGACTATGCATTAAATCTTTTAAGCAATGCCATGCTTTTATGTGAAATTACATTACACAATATAGAAGGAAAAATTACCAACTCCTTACTTCTGACGTCACTTTTAGTATTACTGGGAGAAATTTGATACAAGTGACTTAGGTCATAGACAGCAATGGAGAAATAATCATTCCATTCAACTCATTTCAAAGTATTTACTACAGGAATTATTAAAAGTGGAAAGAACTTCTTTGTCAGAAATATGGTTCATTTTAATGTTGCCAAAGTATGAAGTCAAAACTGCATGATCCAATTTATTGCTTATTCCTTTATTGTATAATTCATTTAAATACTATATAAGGCAATAGTTAAAAAGGCGTTTTTTTCCTTTATGCAATGCCTTATTTACTCAAATAGCGAAAAGCAACATTATAAATATGCAGATTCGTTATAAAAGAGCTGGTTCATAATTGTCTTTTGATACACGTATATTAAGTACCAACTGATGAATCTCATTAATTATAAAAATAAGACACATCTTTTCTGCATTTGACTTGAAAATAACCTCAAAATTATTTTCAACAGCAACAACTGTTCTATCAGTACATTTATGGTACTATTTAAAAAATATATTTAAAACAGAAACTGGCTTTGTGCTTTTTAACAAATATAAATGGGGTAATTTGGATAATGAAAATAAATGAATAACAGCAGTACTAATAGGGCTGATCCTATTTGTGATGGCTCATTAACTCTATACAGGATGCAATTCACTGCTCTAGACCGGGACTTGATAATGGCACAATATGGAATTATTAGAAAAGAAGGGTGTAATGGGAAATTATCAGCACGTCTGTTCATTCATTGGGAAGTCTGTATCCCCTTTTGTATGTATAACCACATTAAACTATGTACAAAAAAGGTAATAGAGAGGAAATTTGGATACTACAACTGCAAGATAATGTTTATAAGTTCACATTAAGTATTTAAATGCATGTGATTACTTCATGCTCCTAGCAAGCCTATCAGATAGTTATAAAATTTTCCTTATTAGGCATCTGATAACTGAGGCTTAAGAAGATGTTCAAAGTCACACACCAGTGAGTGGTCAAGCTTAGATTGCAAGCCAAGCAATGTAACTTCAGAGTTTTTCTATTGGCTGTTCATATTATAATAAACTGACTTTTCAGTTCTGCCTTATCTCCAGCTTCAACTAATCCAGAATGATGATAAACTAAGAAAAATCTTGGTGTTTCTTAATCTGAGATGCAAGGTGGGAAGAGACATTAACACAATGACCCCCTAGGGACAATGATCAGATTGTAGAAGGGAGGAAAATGGGAGAATGTGGTTTGAAAAGATATGTCCCCTATGTCTATTGTTTTCACATGTAAGTGGCAGGATTAATGCTAGACATAATTTTTGTCCGTGGGAGAAATTGAAGAAATAAAGCAGGGGGCATACAGTTAAAAATTGTTGATAAATATTGACATTCTTTGACCACTAGTCTAACTTTAACTAGCTGTAAAATCCTGGGAAAATCACAAAACCCAGCGTAGCAATATTTCCTGGGACAGGACAAGATGATCTCAAAGGCAGAGCTTTCCAATTGCTGGTCTGTGAAGCACAATCAGTGACAATTTTTGTACACTGGAGAAAAATAAAGGATGGTAACTTTCTCATGAGGAAAATTATATTCAATTTAAAGGATTGTTCTCACCAATTCTTGTTAACATTTCAATTATGAAATGATGGTGATGAATATACATGATAAAAGAGCTTTTTTTCCCTTTATGCCCTCACTTAGCCAAACAAGTTGATTAGTTTATCTCATTCTAGAAACTTTTTTTGAACTGCTAACAGGGCTATGAATCTCTAACTACTTCCAAATATTTACAGCCTGTTAAACCTTTTCAGTTGAATTCTTTCTCTATTAGACAATCTTATTTTCCACAGATTGAAAAAAATGGAACTTAGGAAGGTGAATCACTTAATCAAGATAATACAGATTATTAAAAAGAAAGATTCTAATCCATGTCTTTGACTTTAAAACCTGTGTGCTTTTGAAACTATTAAGTGGGTCATAAATATGGTAAAACAATAGACTAAGGAGAATGTTCTCAAGACAAGAAGTAGAAAATATGAATTTCAGTGGGAAAAAGTAAGAGTTCTTCTGTCTTATAAGAGCTCCCTAAGTGATTCTGGTATGCACCAATGTTGGGGTACCCACCTCTGTCCACCTGGTTTCAGCTGAAGGAACAGA
This sequence comes from Galemys pyrenaicus, assembly GCA_019455555.1. Lineage (NCBI taxonomy): Eukaryota > Metazoa > Chordata > Mammalia > Eulipotyphla > Talpidae > Galemys > Galemys pyrenaicus. The sequence goes on along the minus strand of JAGFMF010011478.1, from coordinate 5,008,777 downwards.
AGAAGCTTTGGAAACAGACAGATCTGGGTGTCCCAGGCAAGTCACAGAAGCCATTTGAGCCTCAATTCTTTATCTAGAACTACTTTGTCTCCTCTCTACACCTATTGTTACAGGGCAGGGAGAGGAGCACTCCAGAACCCCCAAACCTGCCCTCTCTGAATGGGTTCTGCCATCCACCACATTAAGACAAACATATAAAACTTTTAATGGAAAGAAATTTTAATATAATTAGGGTATAATATAGAAAGGGCAAAGAGCATAGTTATTAAGTATTCAAAGTTATTTATTCTTTTGGGGTAAAAGTCTAGCCAGATAGGATTGACCCAAAGCAAGGCCCGAAAGCCTGCCACACGTCTAAAGGACCTTTAGTAGAGATCCATAGAAAAGGGTCAGAAAGAGTTAGACAAATTTGGGAGGAAAAGAGCAATATTAAAATTAAGATGAAAGCTGCCATTGTTAACCTCCCCACGGGTCTCTCACCCACATCTGTTCCAACCAGTCCAAGACCAAAAAGCAAGCACAGTTTCTTCACATGTCCCTCTGCTCCACGTGCCTCCTCCAGGTTTCCTCGCTGCTCACCATCCTGCTTCCTTCTTCCTCCCTTCCTTCTGTCCTCCGCTCTGCAGAATTTTCTTTCCCTGCTCAGCTCCACCCACTTAGGGCGGAACCGGGATTCTGGAACTTACCCCTTTCCTGGGGACCACCGTGTTACACTATGACCTAAAGATAATGCTGCCTAGTGTGCAGATTTGCTAATATGTTAAAAAATGATGTGAAATGCCTTGGTAAGATTTTCACAAAAAAGGGAAGATATTATTGCTTATATTATTACCATTATTATTACTAGATTGAGTATTGCTTAGAATGGTGCTCTGATATTACTAAGAATAAAATATTAACTTATAGTGATGATTCTAGAATTTTACTGATACAAATTCACAACAAATACAGATTTCATGACCTTGAAATAGTCACTAGGTGTCAGTTTTCACCTCTATGAAATAACAATATATGTGAATTGCTAAGGTATCTCTTGCCTCTAAAAATCTAAGAGTCTATAGCTTTATTTAAGCATTAAAGGCCTAGTTTTGAGGAAGTGTTTTTTTTAAGTATTAAAAAGGTGTAACTAAAATAATTGATACTTAAAATGACAATTCTATAGTTTTGTTGTCATTTTCTATCAACAAAGGACTATGTACAAAGCTAAGTATTCACTCCTTTGCAGCATATCTACCTAGCTTCAAAAATATATATATATATAAATAAAAATAAAACCAGAGTTAAGAATCCCCAGTAATTGGGAAATGAGACAGATATAAAAGAGAAAGGAAAATAGGGCAGGGGAGATGATTTTTTTTTTTTCAGGAAAGTAGTTGCAACTATTTGTAAAAACTGCACAATTATGTTAGTTAGCATTAAGACTTTTGACAGTTTTAAAAATTATGAAAATAATGGATTTTTTATTAAAGCATCTTACCAAAGACTTAAAACAACCCCCAGTATACAACCTATATAAATGCATTTCTTCCAAGTAGAGTCTAATTTATATAGTAAATCAACCTTAATGTACTATGTAGTTAAACTTTATTCACCTAAGTATTAAGTGCTCCAACTCACTACTTTTGGTGACTAATTTCTTTCCTGTTGTTCTAAAAAAAATCCACTACATTTTAAATATTCCATTTTTATTCCTCTATCTTCTTGCTATCTTCTATACGGCTATACAAAATTTAGTATTTTCAATATTCAAAATTCAGTAATTGAAATAGTTTTTATTCATGAAACCACAAGCTATTATGGTAACAGTAGCAAGGTTCAAAATTATATTCCTTTCAAATTCATATTAAGCTGTAGTATTTTATCCCTGAGCAAGATTAATTTGATTTACTGCTTTCTGCCATCTACTCGAAGTATAATCAAAATGAAAATTCCTTCCTGGCTTTAAATTTAGTTTGCTTTCTGCTTCTACTGCTGTTCCCCAATCAATGCAAACTTACATTCAAGTTTCACCCTGGGTATTGTAAGTCTCCTTTTAGTTCTCTTTACCTGAAGGACATTTCAATTTAAGTGTCCTTTAACTGCAGCTATCTTAATCTTTGTGAATCAGAGCTAATTATGTATTTTTTCCACTAAAACGCCTTCTATTTACCACAGTCCCATCTGCCATTCAAATCCCCATGATCTTCTCCCAAATTGCCTCTCCTTACTGTGTACCTGTGGAAGAGTCCCTTACTTTCCAGCTGAATTCAACTATCTGATATTGCTTTAATGCAATCTGAGCTTTTCATTCTCCTTTATCATTCTATTGCTTCTAACAAGGTCAGTAAATGAAGAAACCAGTGACAACTGATCATAATTTCTTTGAAGGAAACAGAATTATTTTTCTAGCATGCTCCAATTTACATTTTCCCCAATTTAAAAGAGTTGCACTCATAAGAATCTAAGTAAAGGAGGCATCTTGTACTTGCAACTTGAAGTCCTGTACTGACACTCCATGTTTACTCAGTATTAAATTTATTTTTTCACTGTTGAAATAGGATTCCCTTTCAGTTGCCAGCTACATGAGCCCAGCTTGCAGAGTAGGAGAACAAAGTGCCACTGAAACCAACAAAACCTAATTTTCTGACCTATTTTGTTTATTTTAGTTATTTTGGCAATGTAACATAGTACAGACAACTTTGGGCTAGATATCTAGTAACCTGGAATTTGGCCCCTTTTCTGCCATGACGTTGCAACCATACACACAACATTCATAAAATCATACCCCTTTTCTGGTTCTCAGTTTTTTTCATTTACAAAGTGGAAATCTGTTTTGCTTTACTTAATGTGCACAAAAGAAATTACTATTATTTTACTTGCCATTCCCTAAAATAGAGCCCATTTTCTATATGTATCTCTTTTATAATTCTCTAATTCTCAAAGTTTTTGCATATTCCATACTTCTACTGCAATACTGAGAAGCTGAGAAAAAAACAATTATACCAAATGTCACAAATGATGTTCAAATATATTCCTTTCAGGATATTGATGAGATAATCTCCTGTGTCTTTCATAGGTTTAAAATTATAAAATTCTACATTCAAATTATATCTGACATTCACATATCTCGTGTATATAAAGAAACATTCATATATATATGAATTCTCCATTCTCCTATCTGAGAAGCATTTGGACATGACACAGTTTCCCTCTCTCTGAGTCTAGACCTTATAAAGGTTGAATATGCCTGCTTCCCTCACATATACATAAAACTCTGCAGGACATCTTGCATCTCTTATACACATCTTACAGCTTTTTATGTATGCATGAACATAAATAATGTTTTTAATAAATGTATAAATTTGAAACAAATTACTGAAACATTTTATGTTTATTTTTATTAAGAAAAAAAGGTCTATTCCACAGTTTAACATAAGATACAACACTGTCAATTTAACTAAAATTATACCTCAATTTTTAAATTTGTCATTAATTATATACTCTAGAAAAGGTAACATAATGATTCCAATAGCAAGATTATGCAAAAACTACACTGAATTGTAAAATAGAATTAGAAGAATTTGGCACTTACTTGGCATAAACCACTGATGCACATGTCCAAAGATTCTGTGTAGCAACGAGTCCCATCTAAGACCTTAGGTGCAAGCTCGACAACCAGGGTTGTTCCTTTGGCCTGGCACTTGAGAGAGCATGGGTTGTCAGGGTCGTTGGACACAGGAAGCCACTCATAAAACTGACCATGGTGCTTGACATCATTATGAGCTGAACACTGTTGAGCTCGGAAATCACCTGCTTCTGGTGGACAGTCCTGGAGAAAAAAAAAGATGGGCACACACAGGTTAAGGGGACAGCCCAAACAAAAAACAGGAGCACAAATTGGTCCATCAAAGCCATTGAAAGCAAAGTAAATGTTCTGGTCATTACAGATGGCCCTTCTCATTTCTAGTGAGAAGTCACTCAATTACTTAGTTCTAACTGCAGAGCTATGAAAAAGTAATCACCTTGAAATATATTTCCTGATTGAAGTGGGAATTACCCAGCTCAAATTAGGCACAGTTAATAATAGCTGGAGAAAGAGCTACATTGATTTATAGTTTTCCAAAGATGTTTATTGGTTCAGGGGTTCTTCTGCGTTGCATTATCATTTTAATTTTCTTGTAATTTAAACAGAACTTGGTAAATCAGAGGATTAGATGAAAACATCTCTGACACTTTAAGTTCTGACAGTGAAAGCTATGATATGCTTTATTTTAGCAACTTGCAGCAAAAGTTCTGATAATTCCATCATATGGAGTTATCTGAGTTCTTCCTAAAACTTAGAATTAAACATTAGAACACAGAAAAGAAAGCAGCATTTACAGGTGAATTTCTTTAGTTTAAGGTTTGGCTGGGTGAAAAGGTATAGAGTCCTCCTCTGATGGAAATGTGGCTGCAAACTGGTGGGTGTCTGTAAGCCGAAGTTTCCTTGTGTTTAAAATAGAGGCAGTGATCATAATTAGCTCTCAAGGTCATTGTGAGAATTTTATGTGTTGATGTTGGCTAAACACCAGCATAAGGAAGATAGAACAAAGTAGCTACAGCGATGATCATTTTATGAAGTTGCTGAAGAGAAAGTGTTGAGGAATTAGGTTATTCTCTACTTTTGATTTTTTTTTTTTTTAAATATACCACATTTTCTTGATCAGCAACAATTTTTTTTTAAAAAGATTTATTTATTTATGCATACAAGCACTGGGGTACAGGCCAGAGGTGTGGGGGGGGTGAGAGGATTCACCACAGAGAGCAGGGAGCAGAACAGG
>JAGFMF010011478.1:4960997-4991692 GCA_019455555.1 Galemys pyrenaicus | reverse complement strand
CTATTCCAAAAAATCGAAAAAGAAGGAGTTCTACCAAACTCATTTTATGAAGCCAACATCACACTAATACCAAAACCAAACAAGGACAACACAAAAAAAAAAAAAACTACAGACCAATCTCTCTAATGAACACCGACGCAAAAATCCTCAACAAAATTCTAGCCAACAGAATCCAACAATGCATCAATAAGATAATCCACCATGACCAAGTGGGATTTATCCCAGGAACACAAGGATGGTTCAATATTCGAAAGTCATAAGAAGTTCTTCTAACAATAAATGGATGAAGGTGCTGGCAAATATACTCCCCAAAAGTTCTAAAACTTGTTAGCATCATTAAGTAGATGATGAGTTGCCTCTTTTATATATTTTGGTCTTTATTCTTAACTTCCTGTTTCTTTTATACAAAGGTTGTATGAAACTATACACTAAACAGTAAATATCCACTAATCCAATCTAATCAACCTACAATGTTATTTTCTCAGAACCATAATCAATTTTCAGTTTCTATTTCCAATCCAGACTTCTTCTGAACTCGACACCTATATACATACAACTGCTGCCTTACCATCTAGCTTAAGACATCACAAACTCAACCTGGCCAAAATTGAACTCTTGATCCTCCCCTTCTTCTTCAAAATCTGTTTCTATTGCGACCTTCACCATCCCAGTTAATGTCAACTCTAACTTTTCTTAAAGCAGTGGTTCTCAGACTTGAGTAGGGATCAAAGTTACCTGAAAGGCCTGTTTAAAACACAAGATCACAAGGGCCCTTCAGAACTTCTAACTCAATAGATCTAAGGTGAGGTCCAAGAATTTATACCTCTACAAATCTCCTGATGATGCTAATACTGCTGGTTGGGTGACCACAATTTTGGGAACCATTGCCTTATGATAACCCTGACTCAAATTCACTTTAAAAGCAGGTTCATTCTGACCACAATGAACATTAAAGCAAAAGCAAATTGTGTCACCTTTTTGCTATATCTCTGCAATGGTTGCTCACTTCACAAAGATTAAAGTCCAAAGCCCTCATCTCAGGAAGAGGTAAAAGTCTGGCCTCATCACTTCCAATTTTTTTCTTTATTCACCTGACTGCAGCTACATGGTTTTTCCAGCTACCACTTGAACATTCCAAGAATACTCTTTAGGTTATGTGTCTTATCTATCCCTCACTTGTACTTTTTTTGGCTCAGATTTCAAGAGACTAATTACCTCGATCAAACATTTGCTTGAATCTCTCTTGCTTAAATGAGACCTGCCCTAACATTTCTACGCAAAACTGCACCACCCACTCCCACTGCACACTCTTTTCTAGTCTCTCAACCTTATCCCACCTAACCACTTTTAAGTTGGCCATATAATTTATTGTGCTTATTTTATATCATTTGTCTCTTTCTATTGTGATCTTTGACTATTGGTCTTGTTTTAGACCAGTACTCAAACACTTGCCTTTGAAAAAGAAAGAACATATCAAATTGACAAAACAGAGTTCATGTTTTCCCAAATCTCCTAGGAAATCTAAATCTTGATAGCTTTCTAATAAAGCAATCTTGGAAAAATTGATGAGATTTTTTTATTTTTTAAAAAAAACAGATTTATAGGAATACTTGTACATTTCAGACACTAGGAAAATTGAGTGGGGATTCTTGCCTACTTGTTGAATAGGCAGATTGATATTTCCTCTTCCATGTAAACAAATTTAACAGGGCAATACTAAGAAACATAAAATGGGCCCAAATAATTTATTATTCAATAAGTAACCAGACATTTGTAAATTTTATATAACATCAGTGTTATTATATACATGCACTATAAAGTAGTAATGGTAAGCTATCATGCCTTATCCCTCCAATTTTGGCCACCTGCTCATACTAATATCAACATCATCATCAAAAGCATTTATTTGTGCAAGACTCTTAGCTGCTATGTAAAATGAAATGAAACAGACATAGTCCCTGCCCTGTCTAGACAGTCTGTATAGACACAATTCTATTATATCTCAAGAGCATAATATTTGAACCCCTCACATATCACCAAGAGTGCAAAGAACAAAATGGGGTTGATTTTAGAGGGAGGTGCCATGGTAGGTGAAGATGATACTGGCTCCTTTTTAAAAATGCCAACTTCCTTGGAATACTAATTTTCATGCATACAAGATATATTTAAAAATCTTTGTATTTGTTCTTTTTTTTTCTGGTATAACAGTATAACAGATTTTCTTTATTTTTCTTCCAACTATCACTACTTTTGCAAATCATGTATTTCAGGGAAATAGGTGTCCATGAAAATGAATCATTAACTATTTGAATGCCTTATAGTCAATCAGGTTCACAATCAATAAAACACCTTTACAGTTTGTGACCATGTAAAATAATATGGAACACTCTAGTTTCTTCAGTTTTTGGGTGTGCCCTGTTCTGTGCCTTAACTAAGGGAACACTGGTTAACAGGTACACTTCACAGCACTAAACAATTCCAGTAAGTTTTTTCAGGTCCAGGCACAAGAGATACAAAAATCTGTGAAGTAACAAATCATTAACCCCACCCTACTTACTTAATTAGAGCTTGTTATCTGAAAACTAATACTTTGCCTGGCTAGTTTTTAGTCTCTAGGCATCTGAGAGCTGATCTAAGTAAAAACATTTAAAACATTTAGTTTTAAAAGATCATTTTTTTTCCTCTGGGTAGATTTTATTTCAGTGCTTTTATTTTTTCTCCTTTGAACAATGCAGACTTTTGGAATCCAATTCCCCGGAGGAATTTGTAGGACTGGTTGTAGTTTGTCATGTTAGACTCTTAAATTCTCTCAATTTTGAAAATATTCATTCCTTGAGGGCTTTTATTATTTTTAGTCCCTTTCTTTGAATTAGCTCCAATTTAGCAGTATCTTTTCTTAAATCAGCATTTCTGACTTTTTATTATTTTTTATTATAGTCTCAAATAAATATTTTTCCCTCCCTCAAATTAGCATTTTGAAGTGGTAATTTGTAATCCTTTTGGAACATGACATGCTATTTCATTTTATAAGCATACAATTGCAGGCTTTTTGTTGTTGTTTTCAGATCGCATTTACCAAAATATTTGTGGTGGAGGGTCAGATTAGAGAAAGTACTAGTGTAAAGGAAACATTTTAACATGTAAATCCTGAAGCTGTTATTATCACTTGGGTTTGTTGCATAACAAGTTCATCAGTTTTCCATTTATAAAAGCAGGTCAGATAATAAAGCTTGCTATATTACAAAGGCACAGCTATGGAGACTGAAACCGTCTTGTACACATACTGCTTATACCCCTCATTTTAAAGAAAAATGGAAAAAGACCCTGTCTAGAGCAATTTAAGAATGAATACTATGTAGACAATTCAGAAATTCAGGGATGACCCCAAGCATTTTCCTTCATTTTCTCTCCCCTTGGTCTATAATAACCCATATGATGTATGCAGGTTTAGCTTTTTGGCTGTCTGAGTCCTGAGTGCTGTCTGTTTTCTTGGCACAACATCTACTCAATGCTTCTCTGTTGGAGGCACGTAATGCAGTACCATGAGTGACTGGAAATATCTCTGGACACTCTTTTGGTGAAAATTTTGTAGTACACATTTTAGGGTTCTCTTGGGTCAGCTCCTGTAAAACTGAGTCCAGACTTCTGTTTGAATCAGTATCAAGTCTGTTCTATGAAGAATGATACTAGGGGCAGAGGTGCTGGCAGGACCATTCCAGGTCTATGGGTAAAGGGAAAAGACATGTCTTTTTCAATCAATGGAATGGAATAGTCTCTTCTTTTCTGGATTGGTAGACTCTACCGTTAATACAAGTTAATTAACTCTGGACCATTAACAGAAGTCATTCTGGCCAGAAATAACATGTTCTCTGTGTTGCATTTTCCAAGCAGAGGGGAAAAGATGTTCTTAGACTGTCAGTGGCAACCCATGGAGATCAGCTAAGTCTTTCATTATAGGTTTTGGAATGATTAAAACGTGGTAGTTACTATGGGTAACATGACAGAGTTTAAATACCACACCTCTATCTCCAGTCCCTTATTTCTAACTTCTTAGAAGATCAAAATTCCTATTCCATATGCCAAGGGAATGGTTAGAAGTTTAAATACCGTGATCCTGTAAAAAGAAGTATCCTCAGGTTTCTGGGAGCTGCATCATAATATAGGGACGTTATTTTCCATACCAAACATTAGAACCCATGTGCGATATATATGAAGATACTCTGGCAACATGACGAAAACAGTTGAGAGCAGGACTATCTTAGAAAAATCTGATAAACACAGAGTCAGAACAAATCTGTAGGTGAAACACAGTGGCAGTGCAGGGGCTTCTTCTCTAATGAGGTCATGACAGTGAACCTGGTGGAAGGGAGACCCACCATAGGTTTGTCGTAAACTGGACTGGAGGGGACCATTTTCAGAACACATTGAAAAAAGTTCCTAAACAAAAGAACAAGCCCCTCCCTAGGGGCTCCATATCAACCTTGGCCTAAAGATGACTAGTGCTGTGATGTGGTTGCTTTCTACAAAAACAGGACATAAATGAACTAATATAAGTAAAATGTCAAAATCAGTATTGGCACATAGGAAGCACTCAGTAAATGTAAGGTCTTACTACTATTAGCAACACCACAGAGAGGAGAGGCCTTCACGAGTGACACAGCTCTGCGGACTACAGAGGAACCTGAGACTGCTTCATGTAGTTTCTTTCTTCCCATTGCTCTGACACCACTAGAACTATTTCATTTAGTTGCTTAAGCATAATTTTAAAGTGGCGTATAAGAATGTCTTAACATATGCATCTAATCAAACAATATCACATGCCAAATTCACTGGGTTATAAGTTTAATGTATGACAACGCTCAATTTTGCTCATATGTGCTCATACTTCTTAGTTTGTTGATCTTGGATCGTAGATATATTTCAAGGAACCAAAAACAGAGAAATATATTTTCTGACTTCAAACTCCATTGATTCTAGGTTGTCTTTTGAAATTAAAGTGCAACCTGTGAGCACTGGCCTGATCTTGAATAACACCATGCACCATGGTTCGTGCTTCTTTCCTCTCCCAATAGAGCGCCTATTTCCTTCAGAGGGCTTCCCTTAGGTCAGAATAAAAAGGCAAAGTGATTAAACTAATGTAACACTGGATGACTAACAATGCCTTCTACTTACTTAATCCTAATAAATGTTAATTGCATGTGTTCAAAAATCCGAGAGCAAGCACTAGTCTATAGCGAAAAGTCAGGTATATACTCCTTTCTTTCATGATGCCCACAACTGAAAGGAGAAAGATAGGTGTTGAGATCATTCATCAAGTTTTCATCCTCCTGACAGATTTATAGAAAGAGTAGTAGTACCATGTGGTGAGTAGAGAGAAAATTTTCCAATTCAAAATTGAAGGATAATTTTTGGACAGAAGCAACTTCCTCTCCTATTTTATCTTCCTTTAAGGCTGAGTTTGGACAAGGTAGTAAGGAAAAGGATGCCAAAAAAGTTTCTCACTCTATGTCATCAGTATTACTTCCCACTATCTCAGACTGCTTTCTCTGTTCCATATGGTGTGTCAGTGCAACAAATACCTCAGGTTTCTGTAGGGAGCTGACCTAGTGTTGCCTGTCCAATAGCTTCAGATCTTCCTACTTCTCCTATCCACCTCACACCTTACCTTAGAATATTTGCTGTTCCCTCCAAGCTTTGCACCTTTGGTTGACATTACCCAATATGGCCTCCCTGTATTAACCTGGCCTACTCCACTCCTTAAAATTTGAGTAGTACTTTCTGGCATCCTTCTCCAACAACTCTTTATCCTCAGCCTGAGTGAGGCAACTTCCTTCGCGATGCCATAGCACCCCATACATAACTTTATCCTTGGACTTATCACACAGTATTGTATTGTTGATTTACTAAGAGCCTAGCACAAGCCTGGCACACAACTGACACTAAATAAATACCTGTCAAGATCGACTTAAGGGACTGCCGTAGGTAACAATATATAGTACTAAACACTCTGAGTAAGCTTTCCACTACAGACAACCTGAAACATAAATTTAAGTAAAAATAAAACTTAAAAATTCATTAGCTGCACAAAGGAACTGTCAATTAAGATTCCCCACAGAGAAAAACAATGAGAATGCATGAATCCAGAGAGGAAATTGATGGATAACCTAAAGAGATCTGTGGCTTCCTGGTGGTTTAGAATGTTCCATTTTAATAGTGTATGAAAGCAGGAAGCAAGGGATAAAGTCTATGAACTGCAACTTGTGCATCAAGTTCTCATACTCCTATGATCCTAAGGCAAAAATCTTCAGAGGAAGAATAAATTGGAAAAACAAGGAAAAAAGAAGAACACTCAACTTCTAGAAAAGAAGAAAACTACAGAAATAGTAAAGATATGAATGGTTTCTGGATTATGGAGGGAGAGATGGAACACAAAGTTTGGGACTCAGAGGATTTTTATGGCAGCAAAACTGCTGCGTAGGATACCATAATCACAGATTATATGTATGTTTAAACTCAGAATGCACAGGACCAAGAGTGAACTCTAAGGTAACCTATGGATTATGGATGAGAGTAAAGTGCCATGTAGGTGCAGTGATTGTAATAATTGTACCACTCCCGTGTGACTGCTGATTGTGTGTGTGTGTGTGTGCATGTGGTGGGCAGGGGACACGGAGGACATATCTACACTGTGTTCGATTTTGCTGTGAATCTGAAATTTTTGCAAAAAATAAAATTTATTTGAAAGATAAAATGGGCTGATATCAACAAAACAAAACCCACTCAGCTTCACAGACAGGAAATAATAAGGAGACATGCTTGCCCCAGCTTGGCCATAGGTAAAGGTGGGGATATTAGTCTTCTTCAAAGTTCCTAACAACGGGACACATGAAAGTGGAACACAAGTCACACAATGTCAAGACTTGAGAATTTTGTTCAAAGTGATCCTGGTTAGTACTGAATACCACCCCATACCAATATTATCTTCCATAAAAGGAAATTTTCCCAGAAAATATAAATACTAACTCAGGCTACAAGAAACTCTCTCTTAAATCCTCACAATAATGAAACACATAGAAATATGACAAAGCATATGAGGTAATAAGGTAGCTGTGAAGAGAAATAAGTCAGAAGATGACAAATACTGGATGTCTTCACTTGTATGTGGCATGTAAAGAAACAAAACAAAGGAACTGACAAAACTAAACCAAAATAAACCCTAGAAATCTGACTGCAGAGTTAAAGCTAGCAGAGGCAGGGAGGTGAGGAGTGAAAAGAGAAGGGATTCCAACTGACTATGGTGGAGCATGACTGGGGCTTTGGTGTTGGGTATGAACCTATATCCTAAATCATATTCTTAATCAATGTGTGTTGTAAATCAACACTGCCCTCAAACTTAATAAAAAGACAAGAGAAACTAGAAAATCAGACTTACAAAGAATTCATATTTTGAAAAATATCAGACAGAAGACAGAATAAGAAAGTATGATGTACCCAGGAAAGTTTTTAAAATGATGTTCAGAGTAACCAAATAATGTGTGCATTCAAGTTTATTTTTGAAAGACTTTAAATAAGACTTATGTTAATAAAAATTGCAAATGTATTTAGAAACTCAATAGGTGGCATAAAAATATTTTTGATAAATTAGAAGGGGAAACAGATTGTTAAATGGAAAAAAGTAACTAAAGAAGTTATAGAAATGTACCACAGAGAGACGAAGATGTAAGATACATGAAGAACACAATAATAAATGTGGGGTCTATAAGGAAAACTATTTCTTAGAACCTTCCAGAAATAACTGAAAATATAAATCTCTAGAGTCAGATAGTCAAATGAATATAAAACAGGATAGTTAAGTCATTTGTTTCTAGATAGGTGATAGATAGCTGCAGAATGTCAATGACAAAACAAAAGTAATAGTAGAGAGAAAAGAAAACAATTAGAGAAACAGCTGATTTAATCGCAGCTACAATAGAAATTGGAAGTATTCATTGTCAAAATGTCAAGGGAAGAGAATTGTCAACCTAGAATTATTCATAACAAAATAAAAATTTAGGGTAATACAGATATTTCATACAAACCAAAAACAGCAAAGAACATTTATTTCTAAAGAACATTCACCAAAAAGATATATTCCAGACAGAAACAAAAATGAGTCTTAAAGGAGATACCAGGTCATAAAGCAAATCTCAACAAACTTCGAAGATATAGAACAAAAAAATTGGTTTTTAAAAATAACAATGCAATTGGCAGATTAATAGAGATAATTTTAAAAGTTAATAAGCAGACTTATAAATCATAAGTTGGAAAAATCATAATGTGAATTATAAAATGATAAAATGAATGATAATGAAAACTTCTTATCACACAATATGAAACAGCCAGAACAATACTGAATTAAAACAATTATATGTGAATACAAGAAAGGCTGGAACTTAATAAAATGAACATCAAACTTTAGGAATTAGAAAAAGTACAAAATAAATCCAATGAAAGTAGATGAAAAAATATAAAGATTAATGAAACAGAAAAAACAGCAACCATAGACACAACAAAACCAGAGTTTGGTTTCTTGAAAGGACTGGTAAAATAAACTTCTGACAAACTTTCTTAATTGATAATACTAAGAAAAATGACATCACAAACAAAAACTAATATGGATCCGAAAGGGGAGACAACTGTAGATACAGCCAGAGATAAAAAGATAATAACAGAGAATTTTAAGTAGTTTTAAGCCAATACATTTGTTATTTAATTATTTACTTGTGTTGATTAATTGAAAATATTATTCAAGAACAAATAGAAATAACAATTAATGTGAATGCTTCCATAGAATTTATTAACTACCAAGCAGTGTCCCACAAACTTTAAATACATCAATTCATTTAATACTCACAAGGTATCCCATTTTTACAGATGGAAAACTGAGGCACAGGGAGGTTAAATGACTCTCACACAGCTAATAAGGCCAAGCTGAAACTGAACCTACCTAGTTTGCCTCCAAAGTTCATTATCTTGACCATTATGCTTTAAAGAAATTCAATCAATAATTAAAAATTCACAAAGAAAACACATTCCTGAAGATTTTATAATCTAAGTCTATTAACCATGAAAAGAACACACAATCTCAATGTAAAATAAACTCTACCAATGACCAGAAAAAAAGAGAAAACACTTTCCAATTCATTCTATCAGAACCAGGAAAGGCTATAAAGAAAATTACTCATAGTTGAAAAAGTTCTAAGGAAAATATTAGCAAGCCAAATGACACATACACACACACGATATATAAAAATGACTTGGATATACTCCAGGAGTGTACCCACAAGATTAGACAAAAGTCACAGTCAAAATAGCAAGCATTGGCAAGGACACCAAGCAAACACAACACCCATAATTCTAATGGAAGTGTGAACTGAAATAATCACTGTAGACAACTTTGGCATTGCCTTGTAAACTTTGTTCAAGCATTATCTTGTCTTTGTATCTTCTGTTTACTATCATTTTACTTTGATTCTTTTTTCTCTAACTCCTATTAAATTGGTAAAATTCTTTTTATGTTCTAGTATTTCTTTTCCTGGTTTGAAAACTATGGATTGTGTTTCTATTCTTTTAATGAGAACTTAACATTTTTTAAATGCATTTTTACTTAAATTTTCTAGAAATCTAGTTTTATTTTCTATTTCTAGCCTTTACCCTAATACAAAGGGTCTTAGCAAGCACTAAATACTGATGTTAACACACAAGGATTAAAAAAAAAAAGTTAAGGTCAATAGCTGGTTGCTGACTGTATTGGTTATTGTTCCCTTAACAAATTACAGTAAATTTAGGTCTTAAAACACAAACTTATTAGTTCACAATTATGTATGATGTAAGACAAGGTACAATGTGGCTCAACTGAATCATTTGTCAGCGTTCCTTTCACAAGGTTAAAATCGAGGTGTTGGAAGGGCTATGTGAGGAGATGAATCCACTTCCAAGTTCATTTTGGTTGTTGGTCACATTCAGTTTTTTGGTAGTGTAGGGAAGATATTTCCAGGTAATTGGCCACCAGGTAAAGGACATCAAGCTCCTAGAGACTTGAGGTTCCTACCCATCACCTTCACCTCAAAGTCAGTAAAAGTGCACCAAAGTCTTATTGAGTCTGAAGTCTCTGACTTTTGCCATGTGTTTTTCTGCCTCTGACATGCAACAATTCTCTGTTTTTAAGACTTCATCTGATTAGATTAGACCCCTGGATAATCCAGGCTACACTTCCTATCTTAAAGTCTGTAATCTTAATTATACAGGCAAGTTTCATTTTGCCTTGTAATATATATTCACAAGATCCAGGGAGTAGGGTGGGTTTCTTTGTGGGATCGCTCTGCCTACCACTCTGACTGTAATGTCAGGTTAGGTTAGGTGATTCCGAAGATGCAATCTCCAAAATCCCTTTGGTTTAACACAGATTTGTTACTTATATGGTGTCTGATTCTCCAGAGCAGCTGTTATCTAAGCGGTAACTCTGACCCAGACAGAGAATGAACTGTCTGATACATTGTTTCTCAAATGTTCAAGTGCAGATCAGGCATCAGGGGGATCTTGCTAAAATGAAAATTCTAATTCTGCAGGAGTAGGATAGAAGCAGAGATTGTCCAGTTCTCACAGGAGCTCAGCTGATGCTGATGCTGCTGGTCCCTAAAACACGTTGACAAGCAAGGTTTTAGAATAGTCTCCTAGGTGACTACAATGAGAAAAAGAGCATAGAGACCATCAAACAGGCCCTAGTAGATTCTGCCTGAATGGAATTAACTTACATTTTAGGGTAGAGGAGTCCAAATGTACGGATGTGGCGATATGGTGATGCCGAACTTCAAAAAAAGAGAGAAGTTCAATGTCTCCAAATGTTCATAGGAAAAGAGAACGAGGATGGTCAGTGAAGAGAAGCAATGTAACATAAATGCCAACACAGACACTCGCACACCTCTTTGGGCGCGTCATTGCTTCCCTACATGCCTACCTTTCCTCGAGTTCAACTTTTTCTTTCTGAAATACATCCTGTAATTATTTTAGTGAAAGTTCGTGTGTAGTAAAGCGCTTGTCTTTGTGTATCAGAACATGTTTGATACTTTTGATTGAGAGTTTGACTGACAGAATGACAGCTATTTTCCAGTAGCACTTTGAAGCTATTAACTGGTCTTCTGGACTCCACTATGACTAGGGAGTTCCTGCCATAAATCTTTTTCTGGAGTATTCTAAATGTCATTCCCTTCATTTTCTCATCTGCAAAGCCTGTTACATGTAGTTGAAATTACTATCTAAGATCCAAGGAATATTTCATCTCATATATCTGGAATTTTGATGTATACTTGGGTACTTTAAATTGCTCTCTTCAAATTCACTAGTTCTTGCTGTGTGTCCAGCCTGGAATTTACCTTATCTGTACAGATTTTGATTACAATTTCTACGTTCTTTTTTTAGTCAACTTTTATTACTTGCCATTCATTTAATCTTTGGTGTTCCATGTCACATTTTAACAAGTGCACATGCTTCATTTGGTTTCCACCAAAGCTCCAGGGCTGATATACTATCACAAGAGTTTTGTGGTTTTTCTCTACATGGATAGCACAACCCTTGGTTCAGAATCAGATTATTATACTGGGTTTTTGGGTTCAACCTATATTGAAGAAATTGCAGTTGGTCCTAGAGGTAAGGTCTACTTGGGCAGTTTCAGTGCGTGATGTGCTATCTATGTTGACCAGCCCCTCCAGCCTCAGTTTCAGGGAAAGCACGCTTCACAGGCAAACAGTCTTACTTTCAAAACTATTTCAGCTTCTCTCCATAAGGAATGTCCTCTTTCCAACACTGAGCTACCTACCTGGCTTAGAGTCCCTTCCATAATAAAACAGGGTTAGCGCTGGTGATCCCACAGAAATTGAGCTACTACTAATCTTTTCTACACTTGATCTTAGCCAAAAGGCCGAGAAGCGATTACTACTACTAATCTTTTCTTTCCTCCCAAGAGTGAGCGAAAAGGCTTAGGCTATCAGCATTGCCCATCATTTGACATTAATGCTCCATCTGGGTCTATGGACACTTTGATCTTGCTTTTGAACCTGACTTGGTCATTGGCTTTATCAATTTCTGTTTTATCTGGCATTGCTGCTCATTTGAAAATGGAATAAAAGATTGATTCATTGTCCTCAGCACTTTCCTTTCAATAATTTATTTTATTCTGCACTGGATTATAAATGTCTATACTTGTGTCTTGTCTTGCCTTCAAATACAGGATACTTGAAAGTAGAATCCTGTTATATAAATTCCTTCATTTTCATTTGCTCAAAAGACAATGTCTTACATATAGTTAATATCACTGAATTAAATGAAATAGGAAAGTACTGTCTTCCTGGCAACTAGAATTGTACAGAAGATGGAGAATTTTATGCCCTAGAAATAATCAAGCAGAAGCTAGAAGACCTCTAGGAGGAACATTTTAAAGTAGAGACTTTCAAACTTTTTATTGTAGATTTCTTCCCCTCTAAGAAATCTTATGCAGGATGCTAACAAATAAAACAGGTAAAAAGTACAGCTGTTGGGGAGGAAAGAGGGATGATGGTCCTAGAAACCTGCTTGGCCTTCATACTCAGCAGCGATGCCCAGGTGGCAGCACAGAAAGTCCTTTGAAAAGTTGTTTTCAGGCTATAATTCTATAAAGGTGGATATGTTTATCAAAAATACTTCTAAGTATTCAAAGTAGGTAATTCCCATCAATATTTTAAAGAATTAAAAAGAAAAAAGTCAAAATGTTTTAAGTAGCATTGGAAAATAGAGTGATCAGTCATTTAAAAACTGCTGTCTGGGAAGGAATTTTTGTAATGAATTTATCGCCTAGGAAAAGCAGTGCGGTACATTATAGGATGGTGGTACTGAAGCATACTACTAGCTCAGTGAGAATCCAAAGGTAAAGAAACCTAAATAATGCCTTTTACCATTCCTTCTATGAGGACCACATTTTGTTCAAAACTCCAAACTGAATTGGAAATCCAAACTAACAATACTCTAAGCAGGTGGAGCTTCTCCTACAGAAAGGTTGCAAAGAAAGTGTAGTCCAACCTCAAGGATAACCTTTGACATTTTACAACTTCCTTGGAAAATGAAGAGAATGTTTCAAATGCAAAGAAACACATATGAAATACACAATATGAAAATGAGTCAAATAATGACCCCAGCTCACAGATGCCTCTGAATGATCTCTCAGAGGGGAAAACTTAAGTGTTTATGTTGCTGGAGCTTCCACACATCTTGGTGCTAATAGGAAGATTTGATGCTGCTTATCATTGTTAGCCTCGTGGAAAACAGACTGAGCACAGACAAGTATTTGCACATTAGTAACCTATGCATGGCAGCTTGTTCGGTTTCATTCCACAGGGCACTGGGCCAAGTGAAGAACTGCAGTAGTCATTTCTGACTAAGTCACTGTCAAATCCCCACTTCAAATATCTATCTGCTTTTATCTGAGTCACAGAGGCCAGCATACATCTTACCCAACATAGAACCTAGGCCTTTGGAAAGAAGATTTTGATGAGTATTTATTGAATAAATTTATATCCCCCTGACAAGCAAAGAAACTCAAAAGGGAGGGAATTTGGGATGTCTGCATGCAGGATTCTTGGATTGGCCTTTTCTGCTGTATTTAATTTGCACATTAAAAATTCTCAGCAGTTCATATACATGTAGCCTGGAAGAATTATAATTGCTACAGCAAACTTATTTGGATATCTCTTTTCTTTAAAATGAAAGCATATGTCATAAAAAATTCTTGAGCCTTACAGTTTTTGTATGTCAGTTTTGTTATTTGTTAAATGAGTTAGTCTAGATTATCCAAACTCCCTCTTGAAATGAACACGGACTCCAGTACTATATTGTACTAGTAGTACAATGACTTAGCTGTGTGACCTAGAGAACTATCTCATTACTCAGAATGTTTAAATGTCTTTATTTGTAAAGTCAGAGTAATACTCAGTATTTTCAAGGTGTGTATGAGAATTGAATTAGGGAGTATAAAGTCACTAGTATATGCCTGTCACATGTCAAATATACAAAATATACTAGTGTCCCTTTCTCATATTCTATACATAACCTTGTCAGTTATATGATCATTGTTCTAGTCATTTTCAATAAGTGGGACTGTTGCACATAGAGATCAAAGTTTTTTGCCCTCAGTAATGAAACCAGCTGTGAGAAGGAGCTCTTACAAGCTTAATAAGCCCCAACACTCTAGCAAATGATGGATTCATCAGTTGGGTAGATGAAGGGTGTTTCCTTCACAAATCTATTAACTTGCACAGATGTGGAATATAAAACAAAGGAAAGTAACAGATAAAAACTGCACCAAAGCAAACCCTACCATCTTGACTGCAGGATTGAGGCTACTAGGGAGGACAGGGATGGGGATAAAGGAAGGAGGGACCCAGTGGACTGTGGAGGGGGTTATTTGCTCTCTGGTGGTAGGTGAGGTGAGATGACAGACATATGAAGAGGTGTAAACCAATGTTGCCTCAATTAAACAAAGAAAAACCAGAACCAAAGGAAACTATCAAGCCAGTACTGTATGGTTAAAAAGACACACCTGCTGAAGTTTGAGCTGAACGCTGTCCTCAGAGTTTCAATATGGCAGCTGATCATGGCGACATTGAGAGAACAAATTCAGGATTGACCTAGTAGGCATTCCTGTTCACACTAATAGCCTTAAGAAAGCAGCTGCTTGACAGCAGCGATCAGCCCACAGGAACAGAACAGAACTGTTATATGAGATATTTCAATTTCTTATCAGCCAGCATTACATGCCTAAGCTGAATATGTGACTTCATTTAAGGAATGCCAGCTCATATGACTCAGAGGCCATTTGCAAGTATTGCCAACACTACCACTGATGTTGGCAGCACTCAGACTTATCAATTTCCTTTTACATCTTCTCCCAATATGGTAGCTCTTCATAGCAACTTTACTTATGACAAAGAGCAAAACTGTCCTTAATTGGGGAATTTATCTGTTCTAAAAAAAAAACAACAAAACTGTTTCATATTATTGGGATACTATGAACGAATGTCTTACAAGGCTCTATCTTCTATAAAACCATCACTTGCTTCTCTTTACCAAGGTCAGGGGCAGAAAGAACTAAAATGTATTGTTTCTTCTGTATTTACATGATTGCCACTTCACAATTGAGGAACTCACCAACCACACAGTAACAGAGCTCCCAAACTCTCACTCACATTGTACCACTTTAGGATCGAAAGTGGAGGCAGAGGATAAGAAGCTGAGAACACATTAATGAGAAAGGAAAAGCAGAGAGCCTTAGGAGGGATGCAATAAAGACATGTCAGAAAAAGCATTAAAAAAGCAAAGAGAATGTATGCAACAGTCAGGAGAAAGCCTGGGGGAGAAGAAAAGCAGGAGGGCCCAACCCACTAGGGAGGAAAACCCCCAAAACTTGGCGAGCTGCCTGGTAGCAAGCACTGCAGAGAGATCTATATCCACCAGATCCACCAAATGAAGGAATCTGTGAATCATTAAAAAAATGTTTATTTCTTTATGCCACAAATGATAAAACAGCTAGTCATAAAATATGAGGATTTTTTTTCCCAGAGTAATTGCTGCAAATATTTTCAACCATTATTTTAAATGCTCAGTGTTTAAGTTTGAAAGATAAATGATGTTTTTTGAACCAAAATCAACCTCCAGTTATCCACATGGCATGCTGTATACTTGCATTTGGAGACGAATTCACTTGCAAGATGGTCAAAGCTTAGTTAGCATTCATGCTATCATAGGTTAGACAGGGACTTTGCTCTCAGAAAAACAGTAAGAGTCATTTATCATTTCTTACTTCCTAAAGACTATCTTCCTTCATTATCTAATTTCAGCATAAACAGAAATAACTGCACAGCAAGGAAATTAGGATGATTTTGTAAATGTGTTCCCTAAAGAACGTCCTTTTGTTTCAGCAAAAGCAATTCTCTTAATGTTGAAAAGGAAACATATACACAAACCACAAAGCCCTACAAGTAGTTAGGTCACCCCTCTATGTTCATTCTAGCTTTGTGATATGTTAGGCTCATTATGGGGGATATAGATTGGTCCCCTGGGGTATGTTTCTCAGAAAACACAGCAACTCCAACCAAGTATGTGTCTGGCCAGAAAGCCACACTTTATAGCTGCCAGAGACCTAACTGTGCAGCCGAAGCACTGGGCATTGTAGGGAAAGACTGATTTTCCATAGTTTGTCCACCGGAAGGGGCACAGTAAGTCTGCAGTTCTGCCAGAGATGAGGCCTAATGTTCTCGTTCCGGAACACCTGCAACCAGTTACTTAGCAAATTAATCGGGACAAGTTCTCCAGGATGCCACACTTTAAGGCTGACCTTCAGAAATTTAAAGTGATCTAATTTTCACTTTTGTATACAGTGTATTCATCTGGAATGAGTAATTTGCCACAGACAGGGGGGCGATTTAAGAATGGGAGAAGGCAGAGCCAACATTACCTAGTCAGGCACCAGGTTGAATGCTTGTTATGTGTTTTCTCAAAAAATCCTCAGAAAAACCTTAAGCATGGTATTTTTTCCCAGCGTTTCAAAAATGAAATTTTTTCAATTCTTTTCAATGAATTTTAAAATACTTACACCCAACTCATTTTTGTTTTACACCAGCAATAAATATCCTCTTTTTAAAAAATTATGAAATAAAAGTAGAGTGAAAAAGGAAAGGCCCTCATAAATTATTCACAAATTTCTCTGGATTGTGTAGGACCTGTAATCAGTGGGATGTGTGTCTTTCAAAATGTGTCATGTGTTATACTTCCCAGACACGTGCCAGTTTGGGAATTTTTAAAAACTGAGGCCATATTAAAGATATTACTCTACAATTTGCTTTTGTTCTCATATAGTATATTATGGAAGAACTTTACAGATTGTTCCTATAGATCCTGCTTATTCTTTTTTAACGATTATATAGTGTTCCTGATATGGACATACCACAACTCAGTTGACCAGTCTCCCCTACATTTGCTTCTAGTTTTTAAACCACCATCAACATAAAATGTATTAACAGTCTCTGTACATATGTAAGAAAGGTAGTTTTATAAGAAAGCTGACAGAGATTGAAAAAATTTGTTCCAATGCACATAATCAGTAAGCAGCAGCCCCAGTACTCAGAAGTTTATTTCCTTTCTACTATACAATGCTGCTTTCAGTCCACAGCATCCACAGGATTGGAAAAGGAAGTTTGTGTCCTTTAAATCACTCCTCCCTCCTCCCACCCAGACTGCCCAAATGCAAAACGCATGTGGAGTCTAAAGGATAGGTGAGCCTGACCCTAATTTTGTTATATTAATGTACAAATGAAGTCCTAATAAAGTTACTTGGAAAAGACATGTCCTACCAGACTTTAAGATGAGATCACTCTCCTTCTTGGTGAAGATTACAATATAAGGAAAATTCCTGTTTCTTAGTTGGACGGGTCAATAGGAGGAAAGCATGGATGGATCTGGCCAGACGCCCATGTCTTTGTTCCACTGCTGGATAGAGTTGAGTCAGTCTTGGGGGAACCACTAGGATGCCCAGGGTGCCCTCTGGAAGCCCCCTGTACTAGATGGGGGGTTTTGAACTTTTATTAAAAAGAAACCAACATTCTTTCCCTTAGAATTTTTCCCCCTTAAGAGACTTGCTACTTGAGGTTAAGAAATCCCTCTGTTGCCTGACATATATTTCAGTCTGAGATTGACTGGCTCTGGGCCTGGAAGAGGAGAAATGCACAGAAGGGGGTAGTTCAAGCAACCTAGCTTTCTGTCATCCTGCTGTTCTTTCAGACAATGCTTGTAATCCTAGTGAGATGTTAAAGAATGCCCTTGAAAAATAACATTTGGGGGTAAGCTCAGACCCTTCAGCACAGTTAAAAAATACTTTCCCCATAACCTACCTTATACCATTTTTAATAAAATGACCCACCAGAACCTAAAATAAGCTGGGTTATTGCACTCTTGCCCCTCACATACGCTTACCACTCACAGGCCTAGTGTCACCTCAGAATTTCCTTATGGAGTAGAACCTGCCCCTCCCTGCCCCAGTCACTCTTCATGCCATTCATTATCCTACTTTATTTCTTTCTGAATTTTTCACTGTCTTACTTATCACCTGTCTTCTCCCACTAGAATATGCGCTTCATGCGAATAGAGGCCTTAACTTTCTGAGTCACTATTATACCTCAGTGCCTAGACAAGCACTTGGTACAAAGCAGATGACAGTGCAAACTACTGAATGAATCTTGTTGCCATTTTTCTTAACATTCTCTCTCATCACAGCCTAGAAAAATTCCTAGCATCTTGAAAAGCTCAAGTCAGATGTTACTTTAATTTGCTAGTAATTGATCCATTATATGTGTTGAATGCCTACCATATGATAGATAGCATGTTACCAGAATTCATCTACTAACAGCCTCTTTAATGTCTCAGTATTTTTTATGGCACTCTTAAGCCAAAAGGAATATACAAGAGTTCCATTTATACCTATTAGCTAGGTCCAGACTACTTAATAGGAACTTGTGTGCAAACAACTTAGCAACCATTTGAAAAAAGAAAACATGTAACTTTAAAGGAAAATAATGTTATTTTATTTCATTCATAATTTTTTTTTTTTTTTTTTTTTTTACCAATAGGATGGATGTTCTTGTTGGGCAAGACTCTCAAAGTCTGAAATCAGATTGAATAGTGGTGCCCTCATTTCCTGTTCTACATTGATTTTTTTTCTTTCATAGTGTTTGCTTTTTATCAAAGCAAACCCAACTTTGCAAAGATCGTACTTCAGAGAAAGGAATAAAGGAGACTTTCACATAGTGTCCAATAAATGTCAAGTATTTCTGTGTACCCTTGACTATTCAGAGCAGCTCATGGCAACCCTGGCCGTCTGCTGTGCTCCATTACACGCAGTTTCAGAAGCACAGCATGTGATACTCTGTACTAGGCATGAGGGTCAGATGTGGTCCTTCTGTGACCTCTCAGCACTTGAGGCTCCTTCCATACTGACAGTGATGATCACATTTTAATTAACTGTTTTTCTGTATTAGATTTTCCCAATGACAGGCACCCATCTTTTTATCGGTAGAAATAACTCCTAATATACCTAATGCAGAGTGTTGGTTATTTAATAATTTTAAGTAAAACAAACAAAACCAAGAGAGTAAGTGAGCAAAGGAATGGCCCTGACAAGTAGCACAAAGTCTTCTTTTTAGCTACTGAAAAAAGGTCTTGATCACGAGAAATTCAGCCTCCCTTCCTTAGCTGGGTCTGTTGGCTGAAAAATGGCCTAGCATTCAGGATTGCTGAACAAGTCTCGCAGTTGTCGTTATTTACAACAGCATTTGTCTAGACTCCAAAGTATTTACTTGATCTGAGTGTTTTTTTTTTTTTTAATTTTTATCAAGGAAGGCTTGTAGAAGAGGACTACTCATTGCTTCCATACATTACTATTTGACTCTTAACACAGCATCAAATGTGCCCTGACTTTATGCTGTATGAAGGTACAAGTGCATATCTAGTTCAAATGGGCATTTACCTTATTGACCCTTACTAACCACATGAAGTAAGTGTCATGAATCCTTACAACTTTACTGATGAGAACTACTGGTTCAGATGGATGGTCAAGGTCTACAACCAGGGTGAGAACTTTGTTTCTATGGTCCACACTGGCTCCCTTCCCTCTAACTCTACTTTACTGCTGACTGTAAATCTTTTTACTACAGTATTGCCAGTCACTAAACCAACATAGATATCTTCATTAGTCTGCATTCAGATCCAAATCCAGCATAAGCTAGACAAAATACTTTTGAAGTATTATAGATTTGTAGAGCTGGAAGGGACCTTTGGGAACATTTGTTTCAACCCTCTATTGCTTGGGTGCAGAAACAGAAACCTAAAAAAGTTAGGAAATTGCCTAGGAACATTTTGTTCTCGCTGGCCATAATTGTGGCTGCCTTTGTCTCCTGTTGGAATGCTGCACCTAAGATATTTCATAGCAACAATACTGGAGACCAGAAAAGAGAATTTTACTAAATTGAGAATGAAGCAAAATGATTTAGGACAAGACAGTCTACTTCTAAACATATTTCAAGTCTTTCCACCAGTACCAACCTAGGCCAAATCTTCCCAACCAGTACCTAACAAGCATTAGTGCTCACCTGAGCTATTGTAACTGCCTTCTAGATGGGCATTTTCGCTTTCACTTCCTGCTTGCACTCTATTTCCAGAGGGATCCTGCAGCCAAACTTAACTTTTACAATAATAGGGCCAACTCTATTCTCCCCTCCTTCAAATTCTCCTGTAGTTTCTCTTTGCATTGAAAATGTAATATAAACACTCTACATTGCTCCACATGATCTAACTCCTTGTTTTGTTTTGGCTTTTTTTTTTTTTCTTATCTTCCAACAAGCTCTCCCCGCACACTATACTCAAGATGAATTCATCTTTAATCTTTCTCTGAACACACCAAGTTGCTTCATACTTCATGGCTTTTGCACTAACTGTTCATTGTACCTGGGTTGCTTTTCCTCTGACACAGAGCTTGTTCCTTCCTGTGATTCAAACAGCAATTTTTAAGTGTACCTCTTTGATCATTCAATCTGAATAGGCTACTTAATTCTCTGAAGAGCACTGGTTGCTATTTTTTTTTAAATAATTTGTATGTATGTCTGCAATTGAGCTTGCTGTATTAGAATGAAAGCTTCAGGAGAAGTGGTCTTGGTCTTCATCATTGTGTCCCAGTACCAAGGACAACTCTTACCCTATTGTTTTTGGAAAGAATGAATGGTGTTTTGGTTCTGTATGCTGAAGACATTCTTAGTTGTTTCAATCAGCCTCAGAAGATGGAAATTTATGGCCACCAGCATCCTGACTGACCACTCAGAACTGATTTCAACAGAAATGTAGTTTGCTAATTTTGACCTCACAGATATTTTAAAAAACAATAAAATGTTGCAGTGGAGCAATACAATCTTAATAAAGAACTCAGGAGGCCACCAGCTACCAAGGTACCTCATAGGTACTCTGGCCTATTAGGAAACAGTGCCAAAATTAGTAGTCTAGTCACAAATCCTGTAAAGCTGAAGATAGTGATGTTTGCAAGTAATAAAGCATTAGTCTAAACACTCTGGAAGTCCATTTAAAATATCTAAGATTAAGGGGTTCAGATTTGAAATTGAATTTGAATAGACATGAAGATGTGACTTAAGGAGAGCTTTTTGAAAGTGACTAGGGAAGATCTTAGATCTAAATGACCCACTTGAGTGGTTTGCTAGTTTACACCTACAGCTTCCTTCAACAGTGTCCTTAGTTTTTCTTTCCAAAGAGAGAGTGTCTTTTCAATTTCCTCGGAAAGAGGAAGGACTAAAAAATAGGGAGCGTTAGATGAACTATGTCCTTAGGAATGAAAATATTCTGATTTCACCAACAGAAATAGCATAAGAAGTTACCACACCTACAGTAGGATTTCTTATATTGATATGTCAGTGAAGTGACTAGCAATGGAACCTTAAAAATTAAATAAAAAAGTACAGGGGCTGATTTTTTTTTTAAAAAAAATTAGGAATCTGAAGAGATTTTTTTCTATTCCTGAGCCTTGGGGAACAAGAACCCCCCAAAAAATTCTATGTAGCGCCTACAAAGAATAGAAAAAAAGGTGACTATTTGGAGAAAAAGGTGACTATTTGGAGAAGTTCAAGAGCCCTAGGAAGCTGTCCAGGGATGAAGGAGCATCCCTGCCGTCTAAGACAACAAGAAAAAAACAGGAATGTTTTGAAAAACATTGAAAACAGGAATGTAATTTTGAAAAGATCCTTTTTTATAATATTTTTAATTAATACAATTTTTAAAACAATGTTGCTTCTGTCATGGTCAAAAGCCAGGGGGGAAAAGCTTCAAATTATCTGAAGACTCTCAATTCTCATAATAACCCCAGTGTCAGTTTGAGGCCACAAGCTATAAAGAGTTGCCTCATGTAATGCAATGAGTTTTAAGTAATATTAAGTCAAAGTCTTCAGCCACATCTGTCCATGAAAATGCTCATGATGATAGCAGGGGAGTTGTGGACTATTTCTGAAGAGTTTCAAGGAAAGGGTAGGCAAACATATGTTTGTGATTCTTTAGGCATTTATCTACTTAAGATGTTTTGAGCGCTTTCCACTATTTTAATGCTAGAAAAAAAAAGAACTGGAAATTAAGGTAGATTCCTTAATAACACGGGGTGTAATTTTTATAAACAAACAAAACAAAACCTTGATATATAAGATGACATTGCAATAAAAGGGAGAATAAGGAAACCCAATTAGAGTATATTATCTTTGAAAATTTTTTTCATGCCATTGCTAAAGCAGTCAATAATGAACCAAAAGTTGAGAGACAGCAGACAGAGTGTGTGTGTGTGTGTGTGTGTGGTGGAATAACATGAGTGGTGTTAAGTGGTACCTAGTGTCCTGATGGAAATAGAAAAATGAACTTGAAAACATGCTGTGCACTGAACAATTGCTCTTACTCTCAATTATGATGCTTTCTAGTTTCTTCTAATCTCCCTGGTCAGGCATTTATAAAAATACACGTTTCATTCATTTAGATTCTCTCATCTCATCTGCATTCTTGCCTTGGTTCCCTCCAATCTTTATTTTATCTGCTCCTGCTTCAGTGCATCTCAGAATTGCCCGACGAAGTTACAGCACTCAACTATGTTCTCTGTAAGATCAAGCTTTCTAGCTTCAGATGAGCCCCTTCTGCTGCTGACCAGACATTCTTTTATTCTGCTTTGCTCATTTCTACCCATTTTCCCCAATACTTATTCAAGGGCTCCTCCTTTGCTTTCAGTAAATGACCTAGAAAACTTTAGTATGGAGACATTTGAGCCTGGTTATGAGCAGATTCACCTTTCTCTTCTTCAAAATCTTTTTATATTCTCATCCGTACTTTCTCAATTTGTTTCTCAGAATGAAGTGTATGTTTCTCTGCTTAACCCAGCATCCTCTTTTTTGTGTCACCCACCATCTTGCTTGGGACCTTGTGGCATCAAGTATACCTTTATATTCACATAGCTTCATCTCTCCCTCAAGTCCAACTCCTCTCTTAGGCATTGTGCATCATAAGCAAACTGCTGTCTATGCTTCTGTGACTCCACATAGGCTGGGGTGACTTTGTTAGTACTTTATAAGAGTAAACTTATACACATCAGCACCATGCCATCATTAAACCTCTTGACCCCCTGAAATTTTGGTTTCATTCTTAATACACTATAGAAACGGCTCCCCCATTGGCCTTGTTTCAGACTTAAACCTCTTGGTAACATTTAACCTACTAAACATTTAAGGAATTATTTCTTATTTCTTCTATCTGGCCCATGGTGCTTTTCATGGCTTATCTTGGTCTGTGTTCTTTTTCTCCTGAATACATTCACTAATGTTGAGGTTCCCTTCTCTCATCATTACATAAACTCAAGCTAGCAAACTGCTAACAGACCTTCAAATTCTTTTTTTTTTTTTTTTTACTTTGTGTTTCTATGACTTGAGCCCCAATCTCTTTCTTCAGATCAAACCCCCCAATGCCTACTTTAATGTGCCATCTATATTTCCAGCCTGTCGGTCAAACACAATACTGTTCCTAAATAAAGTTTACTATTTTCCTTTACCAAATCTCCTCCCAATTTTCTAACTTCTGATAATTACATTCACTATTCTTTTAAATGCCATTTTATAGTCAAGAAATCTACTGTGTGCTTGATATGTCTAAGTCAACAGTTCTGGGAATCAGAGAGTAGATAAGATGAATGAAGTTCCTATCCTTTAGCACTTACATACTAGAGTGGAGAAACAGGTAAAAAACCAACTCATCAAATCAGATGAATTTTGGTAGCCAGAAGTGCTACAAGGAGAGCAACGTGTTATGAACTTTTGTGAGGGATGAGGCTGGGCAGTGGGACAAACACATCAGAAAAAGTAGTCACCAAAACTTCTCTGAGGAGGTAGCATTTAAGCTGAGACAGGAAAAAGGAAAATGGCAGCCATGAAAATATTGAAAAAAGAACAGTAACAGGAGGGTCAGCAAGCGCAGGAGCTCTGAATACACATATGCTGTTTTCTATTCTCCCATAGATAGAACTCCCTTGGTCTATTATCCCAAATTGTTAAATTTTACAGGGATCTTAATTTGACTTCTCGTATCATTTTCTCCTAGTTTAAGCCCTCATTACTTCTTGTTCCCTTTCTATTTCCTGTTCTAGTGTATTCCTCATATCACTATAATAGTCATCTTCTGAAGTGACACTACACTATCAGACTCTCTCTCTAGAACATGTAGTGACCTCTTCCATTATTCACTGAACTAACATAAAATAGGAAACCTAACATTTCGAATTTGCCCATGGTATAACCCAAACATGTCTTCAAATTATTCTCTCTCAGAGTGCTAAACACAGCCCTACCCAAATTAGTGTTCTGAACACACCTTAAACATCCCTGTTCCAAAGTTACCTATTTTGTCTCCTTCACTTGGACTGATGTTCACCCCCACACCCATCTGGGCCTGTGAGGGCTCTCCTAGTCCTCTTAGCCCTACCTCAAATCACCTATTCCCTGAAGACCTTTCAGCTGGTTGTTTTAACCCACGAATAATTCTATCCCTTTCTTGCAGCATGCAACATATTTTGTCTTAGAGTGTGGTTAGATTCACATCTGTCTTCTCTCTCTACATTCCTTACTCTATTACAGATGTTTTGACAGTGACACATGCTCTCTATCCTACTAGTGTAGTGCCTCACACATAGTTGGCATTGAATAGTATTTGATGAGTCTGTCAAATCTGAGTTTGATTAACTAATTGTTAATTCATCACCTCCCTCCAAGTGGTTTCCCTTATCATCCCTATTAATTATTCTCAAGAGACCTAGATGTGAAAAGTCAGCAAATGGAGAGGAAATACAGAGTCCCTGTTTTGAAGTTATCAAGTCAGTTTCAAACTGGACAAATGTTTAAGAGTTTCATTAGAAAGGACATTTAAAAACCCTATTTTTAAATGCTTCGAAATCAGTATTGTGTGAGATAAATAACTTAGTAAAATATTAGTTGACTTCTTGCTCAGGATACATAGAACTGCCATTACTCAGTGCTTAAAAAAATACATTATCACAACGACAGAACCTCAATACTTACCACATTACTGCATGTTCTATATCTGATATTTCTTCCCTCACAGCTCCTAGGTTACAAAAAGACAAAAACAAAAAAAACAAACAAAAAAAAAACAGCTCATTACTACCTATTACGGGTTCAAACTTATAAAAAAATCTCTTCTTTCACCAATTTCCTCTTAATACTACCATAATATACTCTTTTCTTCTGAATGTGTGCTTAGGATTTACTATCAAATACTAAATTCAGCAGACCTAATGTAGTTGTGCATATAAATTTATTTGTCCATGGCAGTTGAAACGAAGCAATCATTTTGTTTGTGCTTAAATATTAAAGCAAAGATTTCTGAAAAATACTAATATTAAATGAATTCTATCGTAATTATTTCTGTTATAAAACTGAAGGCATTTCATTCAAAAAATCTTGAATATGATAAAAACTGTATTTAATACTCAATGTGTCTCTTTAAAATTATAGGTCTAAGGATATGAAAAGTCACAGTCATTAAAGGATTATGTCCACTTCTATTAAGTACATGCTCTGTGTAATACTTTTGGGAAAGGTCACCAAATAGAAAACAAGGTCCCTGTCGTGAGCTCATCTAAAAACAATCACTATCATTTTGACTTACTGATTTCTTTTAAAAAATTTCTTTTAAAAAATTATTTTACTGATTTATTATTTTTTTCCTCTGAAAAAATTTGGAGAGATTTCCTCACATTATAAAATAATTGTAAGTATATCATTTTGAGAGCTACATAATATTCCATAAAAACATAATTAGTATAACATTTTTTCCATTACTGGTCATTGAAGTAATTTCCAATTTGGGAGTTGATAAAATATAGTGTGATAAACTCTGTCCATTCATATATTTTATCCAAGTTTCTGACTATCTTTAGGATAAATTTCTAAAAAGGGAATTACAGGACTAACAAGAATGAGTTTTATAAAACTCTTGATAAATATTGCCAAATTGCATTCCATTAACATTGTACCATTATGTACTCCCACGAGCAACACATGGGAAGTTTCCATTTTACTGAACTCTTGTGAGCAAAAACAATCAATCGTTGATTAAGCATGCAATGATGACACAAGTACTCTGCTCTATAAATCACATTTTTTAAAAAGCAAGTAAAACTATATTTATGAAATTCAATTGATAATCCTAATACCAAATAGTTATAGGATTCTATTGTAGGTAATTTTCTAACCTTGTTATGTGTATTAACTTATTAAATCTTCTCAAAAACCCTGGAAGACAGGATACTATCAATAACCCCATTTTACAGATTAGAAAACTGAAGCAAAGGGAGGTTAAATAGCTTGCCAAAACAACATAACTATTAAGTAGTTGACATAACTATTAAGTAAGCTGACCTTTGAAACCAGGTTATCTGGCTACTACAGAGCTTATACTCAGCACCATAATGATTTCCTGCCTTCTCATTCATGTCTTTGTTCAACAAATATCCATTAAGATCCTATGATAAGGTGGGCAATGCATTTACTTTTGGGAATATAAAGAAAAATGACTATGACTTAGTTGCTATTAGGAAAATCACTCATTTAACTCAGTAACAGAAATGCTTGCTAGTCTTTGAGAATTTCATTCAAAAGAAAATGCTATCTGCAAAAACAATCACAGAAAGGTTATGGTGTTGCTTTTTTAAAGATTTATTTATGCAAACAAGAACTGGAATACAGGTCAAAGGTACAGGGGAGCGAGAGGATTCACCAGAGACATAGTGGCGAGCATGGTGAACAGGCTAACTGACTAAAATATACTGCTGAGGGGAGCAGCAGGTAACACATAAGCTGCATCTTATGTGGGTAACCTCCCTGGCTGGGGATTGAACTTTTGCTGCAGTGGCTGTGGATAGCATCATAGTGCTGTGACTTAACCCCTTGCACCACCAGGGTAGTCCCTCACACGAAGGTTATCTTAAAGAGGTAGAAAAGTCTTAAGCCTGAAGACTTGACTATAACTATATGGACCGCATGAATACGCATTAGTAACAGAATGAAGCAAGGGAAAGAGCTGGCCAGGCATCAGAATCATGGTAAAAAATAGAATGACAGAGATACATGGTTGTCAGTGCCCGGCGTAGCACTGTTCCAGGCAAAGGGCCATTGGCAAGGTAGTTGTGATATAGATGGCTCATGCTAGCCCAGCTGATTCCAAAGAATGTTTTGCTCATCCCAGGAATACCCTTTGTCATGATGCCACGTTGGCCAAGAAATTTTCTAAGGCTGATGTTTTTTCATGATTGCTGAGAGGCAGAATGTGCTGAGCAGACCGACATGGGTATTCTGGTTCATGGGATACACGGACTTTGTTGTGAATTAATAAAATGGCATTCCAGTTTAAAACCGTTCATGGGACAAGTCATTGTGAGCATACCTCCAAGAGAATAATCCCTTCTTGAAAAAATATCAGGTTTCTGATCTAAAGATGAAAGCTAAACTATGCAAGATATTATCTATCTTCTGGGATGTTATGAAGATTAACCAAGTTAAGATCTGTGCAACGCTTCTGAGTTCCTAGTTCATGGTGAGCATTATGTAAGCATTTGATAAATTTTTAATCAAGTGTGTGACAAATGTAAAAATTACTTAAGGATGTGTGGAAGAGACTGCAGGCAAAGGCATTGAGGTTTGTAAAGATATGGGATGTTTACAAATTTTCAAACAAGTTTGTTTGGTTGAAACTTTGGGTTTATGTGGGAAATTGCAGAAATGAGAGAAGTCCCTTCTAATTTTGAACTTTCCAACAGGCAAACGGAACTACAGAAGGTTTTTAAGCATAGGAGAGACAATGACTTCAGCTTTTAAAAAGTGAACTCTGGTGTTAATCATTAAGACCTGAAAACTGTATTTTCCATCTCATTTTATTTTCTTTTGTTAACTGTAACTCCCTAAAGGAGTAATGGAAATAATTCTAAATTAGGAGTTTAAAGATCTGGGTTAGAGACTTTGTTCTTTTCTTTGTATAAGCCTCTTGTCCTTTCCAAGGCCTTAAGTTTCCCCATCTGTCAAATGGATATAGAAAACACCAGTACATAAAGTTAAGATCATTAGCTGAGATAATTTACAAAAGTTCTGTTCAAATGCCAAGGAGTTAGAGATGTAATTCACCAAAATTAAAAAAGTAGAAAAATAACTGCTTTGATAATTTAAATAAGCCTTTTACCAGACATTTTAAATTATAAATACCTACATAGTTTTAAGTCTATCTTTGGATATTAGCTATAAAAGCATATCATTTAAAAGATGACTTAATGCATATTTAGCAAACACAAAGCAAAAAACAAAAAAATCCAAAGCAACGAAAAAATAAAAACACTTGCCACAATTTCCAAAGACTATCTTAATTGTCTAATACCTAATATTGATTTGCAAATAATCTTCCAACAATTCCACAAGGCTTTATTTCATAGATGAGAAAACAGGGTGAGAAAGATTAGGTGACTTAAAATCATATTCATTGAGAGAAACAAGGACTAGAACCCAGGTTTTCTAACTGCAAAGCACATAAAACAATAATAATAATAAAAAAGAACCAGATATGCTTAAAATGCGTAAAATACTAGCACCTGGTTAAATGAGGGAAACTGAGCAGGGAGTTGGCCTGGGGGTTAACTGTGCCTTCTTATTACATCAATATATCAGTTGCTTCTCAATTCTGGTAAATCCACTTCTAGTGAGTAAAAGATACCTAGATACACATTGTACATTTGGAACTTCTCCAAGAGAACCACACTCGTCAGTAAAATGTAATGTGAAAGCACTTCAGTGCAGAGAAGTTTATGTTTTTTTAAAGTTCAAATTTATTAAATCTGAATATAAATTCTACTAAAGTAATGAAGTTACTATTCCACCACAAGGATTTGATTCTTGCCAAGTGTGAAGTTCCTCATCCAAGGCATTTATCTGGGCACAGAAGTCTCATCTGAGAATTAAGCAGTAAAAAATATTTTCTTCTCTTTTTTAAAAATAGTTTGTTAATATAAAACAGCTGAAGGGTTTCCTTCACATTTAAACAAAACAAAATTCACTTCTGGGAATGAAAACCAACATGAGAAATTTCAGCCCAAAATGGTTTCCGATGAAAGTGACAGACCACTGATAACAGGATTTAAGAAAATGCATCCTCTTGACACAAGTATAAAATAGTTATAGGACTGTGTTCAGAGAAGTAAATACTGTAACAATTAAGGACTTGGTAACTGGTTCAAGAATGAAATGACAAATGTAAATATTAAAATGTTTTCTAAGTCAATCTGTACAGAAAGTTCATTTCTTTATTTCAGCACTTTTCTCCTCATCAATCACTTATTAATTTTGACTTAATTCTTTATCTCAAAAATGGAAACCACCCCAATCATAAGCTTTTATTTGTGAATTATTCAGTCTTTAGTTCACTTATAATGAGATTAGTATAGGCTGGAAGCATATTTTATTGGTCTCTCATCAACACATAACAAGCCTTCCAAATGGTTCCAATTCTTAAAATCCTGATGTTATCATAGTTTCAATTATCATAATTTAACAACCTTAGAAGAGATGAATTGCTATGGAAAAATTAAAAGCTCTCTTTCCTGGCTTTAGCAATTTGTCTTCCCTGTTCCCCACCCCCCCCCCCCTTCTACTTTTATAAAAGTTAAACCTTTAAAAGAGGAAGAAAGCTTCTTTATCTTTCTTTAAACATTTTAAAATCTGATAAAATACATTAATTTTCACTTTAAAATTCTCATCCCTACGCTAAGAAAACAGATTCTGTTGGTATACCAGGCTCATCTTTGGTGTCAGTAAACTCTCCAAGAACACATCACCAGTTTAGGTCAGAAGGACCCTGGGTCCTTGAGACTGGGAGACCTACAACGAGCACAGTTTACACAAGACAAGCAGACTTAGAGCCACAAGGATTCACATAATATGGGAGAGCTGTTTCTCTTCCTTCCTTCAAGTGAGCATTTCAAGATTCTCTGGAGCTACATAGGAAGAGATCATCCCCAGGGAGACTGTTACAAGTCTACATTTCTGGTGCTTTTTACAAAGACCTCAAAAGGAATAACAAATGCTGAGAATACCTGAGGGAATGAAGTGTAAATGCACTTTCAGGATGCTTTTCATTCTCTACAGACACATTATTGTAAGGGGCTCTTTTAGGAGACAAAACTTGATACTAATCAACTTGACCATTAAAAAGGAAGCTATATGAAACCCAGGTCCTGTGTAAAGCTATCCTCACATACTCAGTGTCCTCACCGTGATGAGGATGCTGAATGGGGTGTGTGCATCACAGAAGGTTCCTGGTGACCCTGCCTTGCATGGGGGAGGAGGAGGAGTTCAATGGCAGGCCAGCCCTTGGGTCATTAATGCCATGTTTTCTTTTTTTTTAATGATTTATTTATTTATGCATACAAGCACTGGGGTACAGGCCAGAGGTATGGGGGGGTGAGAGGATTCACCACAGAGAGCAGGGAGCAGAACAGGCAGATC
>JAGFMF010011478.1:4935503-4960947 GCA_019455555.1 Galemys pyrenaicus | reverse complement strand
CCTCCCTGGCCAGCAGCAGGGATCGAACTCGTGCTGCAGTGGCTGAGGTTTGCTTCATAGTGTGTTGCTTAACCCACTGCGCCACCAGGGAGGCCCAGTGCCATGTTTTCATCTTTCACTTCCTTTATGTTTCTCCAGTGCTTTAAAAAGTCATGCTTTAGTGCTCTACATTTGATTTCATGTTTAAACTGGTTGTTTAATTTTAATTTAGAGTGTCTTTCATGAGAATCAAAATGAGCTTTGTTCATGTGGAAACTATTTGTGTGGTGCTTGGTCCTAATTCATTACTATCCCCTCTTCCAAAAGCATCTACATTAAAAAGAGTAGGATGGTGGTTGCTGGGGCCTGGGAAGCAGTGGGGGAGTTGGGGAGATATTGTCTAAGGGTATAGATCTGCAACAAGTAGCTAAATTAGTTCTGGAAATCGTGCAATCATTCTAGACTAATACAACAATAGTAGGCATTCTAGAGTGATATAACAATACTATGTTATAAACCTCAGAACTGCTTAGAGACTAGATCTTAATTGTTCCCACCACAAAAAAGAAATAATTATGTGAAGTTATAAAGGTATTAGCTAAAGACAGTAATCACATTGCAATATATAAATGTATCAAATCAGCATGTTAAATACCTTAAACTTATCCAAAGTTTTAAGTCAACTATATCTCAATCAAAAAGTATGTACAGAAAATCATGCTTATATTGTTTCTTCATTACAGGGTGTATCTTTAAATAAATGGAAATGTAGCGTGTATACCAGTGAGGACTATATTGATATTCATAGATTTGGATTATTTTTAACAAACATTTAATGAATACTCTGGATGATGACTTCAAATCCCTTTGCTGCCTTTCCCAATCATAAGTGCTCTCAGACAATCACTTCTATCAAATAAGAAATATGTATATAAGATTTTCCATAATAACTGGTGTTTAATCTGGTTACATTTGTCTATGAAAAGTAGATTTTAAACATCAAAAGGCTTTTTGACCTCCTCTGTGGCTAAGCTTCACAGTTTTTTTTTCCCATTTGAGGGTAAATCTCCTCCATTACACAAAGTCACTGAAATTCTAGCAACAACACATCTGCAGCTACACAACTACCAGTGGAAAAGTACCTTTGAAACAAGGGTGGGGGGAGAGAGGTCCCTGGTGTTTTAGGATTTTAAATGCATACATAAAAAAATCTATTTTGCCTTCAGCATTTACTTGCAAAGTCCCTGAATCCCATGCAGGATGCCTAACCATTTTCACTGTCTCTTATGTGTGCAATGCATCACGTGGCTCAAACAGATTAGTGTTAAGGGAGAGATTTATTCTTTTCTGGGTAGATAGGTATACAAGCCAAACTATCATGACAAGTTGATAAATGTAGCTTTTGAAAATGCTCTCTGTTGTAAAGATACAACCAACAAGGAGGCAGGCTGCCAGCCCTCCTCCATCAGTAGGTGAACTGGCAGGAACAGACATGGCCCTGGTGTCACACCAGCTCACAACAGCCTCGTGCCATATGCCAGAGGCCCCAACACAGAATAAGGAGCTTGGGAAGAGTCAGCAGGAAGACGGCATGTTCAAAGACATTTTAAACAGAGCAGGGGTACCAGAGGCCCGGATGGAAGAAACAGTGCCCCAAGTTGAGGTCTAGACTTAAAAGTGTTCCTTTGGCATCAGTAACATATTTTTGTAACCTCTGTTTTATGATTCAACACTCTGCTCTATACTAATCTCTCATTATGAAAACACTAAATGTGTGCCAGCCTGGAGACCCTAATTGATGTATACAGAGAGGGTTACTAAAATGTAATGTGGAGTCCAAATTCAATATAAATGGAAATGATGTAGATTTGGGGAAAACATTCTAAAGAGACATCCCCTCTGGTTGTTTGATCTTCTCCAGACTATAGGGAATTAAGGCAAGCTGCTCTGTGCTCCTACAGAATCTTGAGCAGCAGTTTCGATGCTGTGGAGCTGTTAAAATGAAAATTTAGGCTCGCATGAGGATGTGACAGACCGAATTTTGGAGTTTGTCCTGTGAGATTCAAGTTGTTTTTTGCTATTATGAGTGTTTGGTGTGTTCTAAATTACAACTAGAAACATGACTGCCAATTTTTTTCCCCCCAAACGAGTGTGATTTTGCATATCTCAGCCAGTTCTTCAAAGACAGACATGCTACAACAAAGAATCGAGTTCTCACAAACGTGGACTGGGGTTAGGAGGAGCGTGCTCAGGTAATCAGCAAAGGGAGCAAGGACAACGGCAGTATAAAGCGTCTTGATCGCATTCAGCTTCCAACACAGCAGCAGACGCTGCTCTGTGCAGGCTGCTTAGATGGTCTGCAGAGACCATGCACATAAACAGTCTGAAAGTGGAAATGAGGCCACGAACAGCCCTCCTGGTTAACACACTCTTACCTAACACTCTGGTTGACAGTCACTTAATGCGTTTACTGCATATCCAAGCTGAACTAGTACTAAGCCGGGCATTCTCGAAGATACAACAATGATTTCCCTGACCCTTACCAAAGTAATAATTCAATAGGGAAAATAATCCACATCAGTCCACACAGAACACAAAAAAAGTATACAGCTGACCCAGTAACACAGGTGTGCAATGATGGATCCCTGCTCAGTTGAAAATTCTTGTATCATTTACAGTCTGCTCTTCATATCCATGGAGTTCCACATCCAGGGAATCAATCAACTGACATTCACAGTTGGTTGAATCCGTGAATGAGGAACCTGTGGATAGAAAAATAAAACATGTAAGTTGACCTGAGCAGTTCAAACCAATGTTGCTCAAAGGTCATCTGTAACACACAGTCAATAGTTAATGGGCCTGATCTGAACACTAGCAATAGAAGGAGTAAGAAACGGAGAGGTTGATGAGAAGGAAGTTATGAAGGGACGGTCTTAGGTGAGATGTCTTGTATGATCCACAGGAGTGTGATGGGAGAGAGGGGATTCAAGAAGCAGCCCTCCCTTCAGACTTCTGCTTCACAAAGTACTGTAGTAGGCTCCTGGCCCTGATACTTAATTTAGCAAATTTACTGACGATGACTGTGCGCCTACTGTGTACAAGGCAAGAAGGTATCAAGAAAAGCAAGATAACCCTGTGCCCATAGCACAGATGTGTAATGGAGAATGGTGGCACACAAATAAGTACTGTAAAGGTCACAGACTATGTGAAAATGACTAAAAGTGGTCCAGCAATAATATAGCAAAGAGAGACTATGGGGCACTGGCAAGGAAACTTGAAATCACATTTAGGATTTGAGAACTGGATGTGGGAAGCAATAGGAACTATAAGTAGAGGGTTCATTAGAAGAGACAGCAAAGTAGCCAGAATTTTAAAGGACTAGTACACAAACTTGTAGCTGCCCAGTCTCTCTTCACTTTTAGAAAAGATATTTTTGTTTCTTTGTTTACTGTTACCTTCTGCATCCTATATGTTCCATTCCTGAGACTCAGTGCCTAGCAAAGTACCTGGTACACTGTTAGCTCTCCACAAACATTTCTTGAGGAAAGGAGGGAAGGAAAGGCATAAGGAGGAATGGAGGGAAGAAGGCAGGCAGGCAAAGGGAAAGAGTGCAACAGAAGGAAATGTTATAAGGATAATTCCAGGTCATGAAGAACTTTTGGTCTCATATTTGCTCTAAATTTTTGAACCCTGAAACTTGATTAAAGTCTTCCTATAATAAACCAAAGATGAAAAGTTTAAAATGAAATGAAATAGCTACCAAAGGAAAGAAACTGTGGCTCTTTTTAAAGGACATGTTTATTTTCACATATTTACTCTAAGTTGTATTTGTCACTGTAATGCATTTGCTCCCTGAAAGATGGCAGGGGTGAGAGCCAGGCGGATTGCTGCCTTTGGCTTGAGATCCACTAGCAGGAAGGACATGCACTTTATAATACATACACACATGCCATAAGGTTTGCAAATGATCTTACATTTGCTCAGTAGCCAAAAGAGGCAAAGAATGAGAAGAAAAACAAATGTGTTTTAGCAACACCAAGTCCAACTTTTCCATCTTCCCCATGAGGAAAATGTATATTATGAAACTCTAGGACTCTCACAACCTCACCCAATACAACCCTGAAGCTGGGAATTTATGAATTATTTTGGCTAGAGACAAAAGTTCTTCAATCCGCCCATTTCACCCAGATGTCCACTGCAAAATGGGGGCCTGGAGAATCACAACATTTTTCTTTAAAACCTTTTATATTAAGCGCAGCTTTTCCTCCTTCATCCTATCTAGCAGCAAACTGGGTTTTGATTACTAAAGTGGAGGAGAAAGCCTCTATCAGGGTCATGCATTCCATTTTAGAGTTCAAGAGAACCTTAGATGTTCCTTCAATATAAATCTTTACCAAACACCTAGTCTCTTCCAGACACTGCCCACTCGAGGAGAAAACAAAATGTCACATAATTAGGAAATAGTGGGGCCAAGATTCAAATGCTATAGTTTGGATTTTAAAAAATGAAAGGGATAATCACAAAATAGGAAAAAAGATTCTCTCAGAGCAATGAAACACACTGTTATGAGAACTGGGAGTCCACATGTGGCTCTCTTCTAGGGAAGTTTCTCTAGCTTGACCACACAGTTCCTCCCCCAAGCTCAGAGGTAGGGACTGACTCTTTTAGGTCTGGCATATGTAGATACAGGCTTTGACTAAAGATCACACATAAATATGATGTTACTTAGTGTCCTATACTTGCTCTTTCTGTCGCTGGGTGAAGTGGGGTGAAATAGCTATTCCCTGGTGTAGAATCTTGCATCAATTTCTTCTTGCTCTCAATTTTTGGTATCCCTTTTTAATTTCTCATGTCTCTCTCTTTGTGTGTCTGTCTCTGCTCCATCACTCCTCCCTCTAGCTCCTACCCCTACTCCTCCATAATCAAAACAGCAGAAACAGCTAAACTTTTGTATTGTGCAAACTGGACCCAACCAGAGGAAATAACACAATTCAAGTCTTATATGAGCTCTTCCATTTTTTGTAGGTGAAGAGATGTAATGATGCTGAATTGAAGGTGAAAATTTAAATGCCAGTCTATGGATAAGAAGTTTAATAAAATTGAGGATCAGTGGGTTTCAGAAAACTTGCATAAACTACTTCAGTCACCGGGCATTAACTTAGTCATTCATTTATATCCTGGAGTCATATTTCTGGGCTTACTCACAGAATGGAAGAAAATTTCAGAAATCATTCATTTACCACTTGGGCAAGGCTGATCTTGACTAACACAAGACAACTGTATAACTCCTCAAAAAAGCCATTCTCTTGGCTTGCACTATGCAAGGGCAATCACCACTTTATGTCCTGGCATGTTGGTGCCCACGTCTTTCCTCCTACACTGCAGACTGGATCATCCTACAGTAACTTCCGTGAGGCATTTAAACATAAAGAAATGTCTTTATTGGAAAATTCCTCCTTTTCTTTATCACCCAAAGCTCTAAATTCCCAGAGAACTGGAGACAAAAACCTCATCCTTTTACTATTATTTCTCCAACAGAGCATTTTTTTTTTCAACAGAGCATTTTAAATGCTGGATACACTCATTAAAATCTCATGCTGAGATTTTAAGAAATCACTAATAACAGGGTTCATCCCAAGAGATCCTAGTTTAATTGGCTTAGTGGGGCCCAGATTCTTGTGTTTTTCATAAGCTTTGCAGATAATCCTAAAGTACAGCTAAGGTTGAGAAGCAGTGCTGCAGACATCTATTTACAAAACTGTGGGAAATTCTTCAAAGTAGGAGGTTCCTATTTCCTGATTTTAAGCTCTATTACATAGTTATAGCATGATACTGGCATAAAAACAAGAATAGACCAATGTAACAGAATAGAGAACCTAGACATATATCCATGCACATAAACCAACTGATCTTGGCAAGGTGTGAGAAACACACAGTGGAGAAAGAATAGTTTCAAAGAAATGGGATTTAAAAAACCTGGATGTTCACATACAGAAGAATGAAATTAAAGTCTCATCTCACATTAAATACAGAGATCAAATAAAATAGATGAAAGATTTAAATGTGAGACCTGAAATTGTAAACATACTAGAAGAAAACTTAGGAACGTGGTTTCATAACAGTGATCTTGACAATAATTTCTTGGTCATGACACTGCAACACAGGTGGCAAAAGCAAAACCAGACTAGTGGGATGCATCA
The DNA here is from genome assembly GCA_019455555.1 of Galemys pyrenaicus. Taxonomy (NCBI): domain Eukaryota; kingdom Metazoa; phylum Chordata; class Mammalia; order Eulipotyphla; family Talpidae; genus Galemys; species Galemys pyrenaicus. Next base: position 4,954,768 of record JAGFMF010011478.1, on the reverse strand, counting down.
AAGTATTTCTGTGCAGGAAACAATCAACAGTGAAAAGGAAATCTACATAATCTACATATTTACAAGTCATATCTGGTAGGTTGCTGAGAATCAAAAATATAAGAAACTCATATAGCTTAACAGAAAAAAATCAACTGAAAAAAGGGAAAGCACCTGAAATATGTTTCCCAAAAGAAAACATATAAATGGCAAAAAAAATACATGAAAATGTGTTCAACATTACTAATCTTAAGGGAAGGCAAACCAAACCCACAGTGAGATATCACCTCATATCTCTGAGAATGATTATCATCAAAAAGACAAAAGATAAGTGTTGGTGAGAACATAGAGAAAAGAGAACTCTTGCGCACCAGTATGGGAATGTGAATTGGTAAACCCTTTATGGAAAATGGTACAGAGGTTCCTCAAAACTGCTCATAAACTGTTATATGCTGAGATTTTAAGAAATCACTAATAACAGGGTTCATCCCAAGATGAACTGTTCCTCATAACCGCTATATGGTCACATCTGGGTATGTAATCCAAGGAAACGAAATGTGTATCTCAAGGAGATAGGTGCACTCATGTTTCTTGTAGCAATATTCATATTAGCCAAGTTTAGGGAAACAACCTCAATTCTAATTGCCAGATGAATGGATACTGTAAATGGGATATATACATGCACTGGAATAGCATTCGGTCATTACAAAGGAGGAAATATGCCATTTGTGACAACATGAATGAACTTGGAGGACACTGTCTCATTTGTTGTGGAATCAGAAATAGTCAAATTCATAGAATCAGAGAGTAGAACCATGGCTGTCAAGGGAATGGGGAAATTGGTCAAAACTGGTACAAAGTTTCAGTTATGCAAGATGAATGATTTATGGAGATCTAAAGCAAAGTATGGTGATGGCAGGTAACAATACTGTATTATAGACTTGAAATATGCTAAGAGGATAGATTTTTAAATAAACCTTAACACACACACAAATACGTGATAATGCTGTGGAATTGATGGATATGTTATTTAGCTTGATTGTGATCTTTTCACAATGAATACTTATATAAAAACATCAGTTTGCATACCCTTAAGAGATAAAATTTTTATGAGTGAAGTGTATCTCTATAAACTTGTCAAAAAAGGAAATAGAGAAATAAAAAATTGAGAATGCTATTAAACTAATGCTATTAAACTATTAAAGAAATTTTTAAATAGAAAAAAAAGACAAGAGTTACAGACCCCCAACAAGGCTAGTAAAGGTCACGAAGATCAAGCATTTCTAACCATCTCTTATACCAGCCAAGTTGTTTTTAGGATAAGCCAGGCCATCAGTTGGTTCCAGTTCACTGGTCTAAGTGTACGCCTCCTCTGAAAGGCGATCAAATCTCAGAAAAAAAATCTGAAATAAAATACTTAGACTATCAGAAGTCTTGGTAATACATTTAGACTAGGCTTTGACCTAAAAAGTTAAAGGAAGGCAACTTCAACTTAAACACACATCTCCAAGGGTGCCATCTCCTCTCACACAAAGGAAAGACCACCTCATACAAATGACATGAGTAGTTAGACCCCCTCTGAACTGTATATTCTTCTTTCAAACAAAACTCCAAACATTTCCAAGGAAAACAAGGCTGATAACATAAAACACTAGATGAAGAATAATAGAAAAATCTTGCTTTGGTGCTCACTTTAGCTGAGAGTCTTAAAGCCTTTTAAAACAAGCTCTGTGAACTTTAACTGAATGTTATGATAGAGATGAGATGACTTGAAAAGAAAATATTTAAGAAGGCAAATTTAACATTAATTTTTTTTAGTATTTTTTATGATGTGATTTAGAAATAAGCTGCTAATTAAAATGTATATTAGTATATCAGTATACTATAGGAGAAAAGTTGTGTTTTCCACTAAAAAAAAAAAAATCAGAGAAGTTAGCCTACTTCTCCTAAGTACAATTATTATGAAATGAGAAGCTGGAGTGATCGTCCTCATTTCTCTGATATAAGACTCCTTGCAGTTATTTATTTTAATTTTCTTTGTTAATATTGACACCAGTTAGGCAACCACATTCTTCTGGAATAATATAATTATCTTACTTTTTTAGGCACCTTCCCAGTGTGATGATTTTATCTCTTGTTCATCTAATAATTTTATTCAACACAAAAATTCAATTCAAAATTCATAAACTTTTAATGACTATTTCCATCCTTTGGAATAAGCTATTGTTTTTTTTTAACCCCACTATATCTGAAACTGAGAAAACCTTCATTTAGCCAGTTGGAATTTCCACTCTTAATGATTTACCAATTATAGTGTTAATCCACTATTTTGTAATATTAAGTAATCTGCAGGCTATTTTGAAATTTCAGAAGTCAAAAAGGTTGTAAAAGACCTTTAAATCTTTTTTAGCCTCGAAAGTAAAGATTGATATCACACTTAAGAGCATCCAGCTATCTGAACCACTGCCATCTCAAACGATCTGCAATTTCCCCCTTGAACTTGGTCTTGGCACAGACTTAATACAGTGGTACACATGACATTAAGTGCCTTATCCATCTGGAACTTCTTATGGGCAAAGCTAAATTAACTGAGTGAAGACAAACCTAGAGCTCTCACAGACAAATCTTTGAGTATGAAATTCAATAATATATGCTTAATTTAGATCGAAGAGAGATAGTTTCTGCCAAAAAAAAAAAAAAAAACCAAAAAAAACCCCCACAAAACCACAACTTATTAGGTCAACCAAAGTCAGAAGGAAAAAGACAAACACCTCATGATTTCATTTATGTGGCATATAAAGGGACAAACAAAAGTAAACCAAAACAAACGCTAGAAATTTGACTGCAAAACTAAGGCTACCAGAAGGGAAGGGTGGGAGAAATGAGTAAAGGGGAGAGGGGAGACATTGGGCTGAGGCGGAGGCTAATAAGGTGGGCTTGATGTGGTAACATATGTTTGAAGAAGTGTAAACCTATACTCCTGAATTATACAGTGCTGTAAACCAATGCCTATCCAATAAAAAAAACAATGCAATTAAAATATCATTTCAAAGTATTTTATGGGAGGCATGAAAAATTGGAGAGAAGAAATAGTTTCTCACAATAGTTGGTACATTATTTAATTCATTTGACATAAAAGACCCAATAGAATACAAATAATATTGCGTCTTTTCTAATAAAAGACATACTGTATACCAATCTATAAGAGATTACTAACAGTCGCATTAACGGCATTATACAAGGACAACCTTGCAGAAATAAGTGAATGTTGTAGAAACAGGTATACAAGCATGCCTGTCTTTACTTTGCAAACCAGAGTTATAGGTAAACACAATTAACAAATTCCAGTATCAGACATTAGGAGAATCAAGCACTGCTTACTTTCTGTGAACCTCAGGAAAAGGACAGGGGAGGAGGCAATAGAGAGATTCTGCTCAGCCTTACCCTGGTCAGGGCTTTCCTCTGTGCATCAAGCACTGACAGTGGGAATGAAGGAGTTTCTAGTTTATGTTTGTCTACATTCCCCACCTTCTGCTTTTTCCCCCTCCAACTTCAAAAGACCACTCAGAGAAGATGTTCTCTACCCAGAGCCTTACCCAAGCTTCCTCATATGTTCCCAATCCATCAGGGAATACAATTCACTCTAAAAGTAGCATCGTCATTTCTTCCATGAAAGAAATGGGTGTTTTAAGCTCCTAATACACTTGCATTAATATGACTGAAAGAATAGAATGATTATTATTAGCATAACTATTAGTGGATAGAATTAAAAATATCAGACTTCAAAGTGACCTAAAAGATCTTATCACTAAGACAGGAAACTTAACCAGCAGACGGATTCAGCAGGTAGGTGGATGTACTTGGGCTGACTGAATGCTTCACCAGACTAGCACACACACATTCCAGCCACCAACTGTGCCTCTAAGGACATAAACATTTGCAAATGTGATCTTTCTTCAGGTATGTGAGATAACCGAATTAAATTTAGTTGCTTAAGCTGACCACAGATGGGAGAGGTAAGGCGAGGGAGAGAGGTTAAAACAGGGGAGGGAAGAGCACGAGGGACTGTGGTGATGGCTCATGGGTGCTGTGGTGGTGGGAGGTCTATGGGGACTATAGCTGAGGGAAGAAACCAAATACTGTACAAAAATGAACAATGATCTAGGAAAATAAATTTAATTATATGAAAAATGGAATGCCAAAAAACCCCATTCCAGTTAGAGACACTGAAAAAGATAAAAATAAATTCAGTTGCTTAAATGTGGAATGGAGAAAACCAATTTAAGTTCACTGCCCATTTAAACTGAGTAAGAAAGAGGGTCCTCCATGGCAGATTGCAGTGTTCCCAACTCTCACCTTCCCTGCATTGACATGTTTTCCAATGCCACATTTTTGTTCTCCCGTTCTGGCCAGGTGACTTATTTTGGCTTTTTTTTTCCTCTTTTTTATCATGATAGGACTATTTATCTAAGTCCCAGGATATATTTTGACCCCATTCTTCCATAAGGTGTCCACAGGCTCAGGTGAGTTTATGCTAATATGTGCTGATTCCGGTTCTTTTGAGACAAACAAAACATAGATTCAGTCATTTAGTTTGTTCTTTTGATGCATCTTTATGTTATTGCTGGATATGGAAATGCCATCTGCTTGGAGGCTTATTTTTCTTCTTCAAGTCCCTATAGAATGGGTGGTTCACCCTTCTCCCCATTTTTTTCTAGCTTCCTATCTAGCCTGGTATAAATCTGCTAAATGTACTTTTCAATATTTGCAAGTAAAATGGAGACATTTTTTCTATACATTTACAGTTTCAGAATTTATCTCTCTTTTTCTGATTCAGTATAAGTGGACAATGTTATCTCCTTTAGTATTTTAGTAAAGCTCTAACAACTAGAGTCTAAATGTACTCAACAGAATAGTCATTTTCAATTTCACATAACATCAGTATTTGATGATTGCCAAGTTAAGTGATTGCCAAATGACAGAATTTTATCTATGATTTTAATCTGTCCCTTCAACTGCTTCTCAGCCACCCAGTATATTCTCACAATGTAATCTTTTCATCACTGTGCCAAGATGGAGGTTCCCATCCATTTCCTATACTTTGTGAGGCATGTTTTGGCTCATCCTCACAGAATACTCAATCATGCTAATTTGAGAAAATTACATAATAGTAACATTCCAAATTTGTACACTTTGGCTTTGCTGCTATATGTTTCTTATCAGTGCTATCACCATGTAGCATCATGTAGTGAAGATTTAGAAAGGTTCTGATAGTCAAGATTAAGAGAACAGGTGAATCACAGAGATGAAAGCTGAATTCTTTCTTATCAGTTTATGATCTGGTTTGATGTGAAGCTAGCCTCTGATGAAGACTGGCAAAACTTCCCAGTGAATACAATACAATAGACACACCTTAACTGCAAACCCAAATACCAGAAAGGAAAAACTTGAACTAATATTTTGCAAGATAGGCTGCGGTATTTCCACTGGGACTTGCCTGGAACTGAAATGGTCTCCAGTTCTGAATATTTCAGTGTAAAGTACCTATTGAGTTTCTAATATCTGGATATAGAAAGGAATAAGATTTAATTCCAGGTTTCAAGAAACTCCACTCTTATTAGAGTAAGTTGACATTTTCCTGAACCTACATCCCACTCATTTCTGCTATTTATAAGAGAGTCTAGAAGAATCAGCAGATGCATATTTTTCCTTCTTCTGTTTCATGTTTTATATAGTAATTTTGATCGAATCTTTTACTTGCTACATATAACACTTTTCACTGTCAAATAAAATTTTTCATTAAAAATTATTACCATGGTACTTCATATTTTATAGTTTGGAGAAAAAAAATCTAGTCATAGACCACACAGCACAAGAAGCAGTTTTGAATTGTTATTATTCTAAGTAAAGATTTTCCATTCTAACACCTCAGGCTTTTTCCTTTCAGCTTAGAAATCATTAGCCACTCTCACTTTCACCTTCATCATCACTCTCACTGCTTAGGCCCCAATTCCCACTGCAGGGTCTATTCTTCCCAATCACCTTAGACTCCACATGCATCACTCATTGAACTGAAACATATTAGGGACACTCTCGCCATTACAACTTGTAAAAAAAAGCTAAGTCAATATAGAACTCATTTGCAAGGTACTTGGTATCATTGGAATCCAATAGACTCTTAATGTGGGGGGGGGGGTTAATGTTAATATTGTTGAAATTATTGTCACCATAATTGTTAGGAGGATGCAAAAATTACATATTATGAAACTAAAAAATAAAGATAATAGGTTCATTTCTTTTTTAATTTTATTAAAATCTATCACTTCTTATTGAGATAACACTCATTCACAACACTGTATATGATTTACAGGACTGGGTTCACACCTCTTTAGATGTACGTTGCCATACCACACCCTCCACCATGGCACCCATCATACCCCACCCATAGGCAACTGGCCTCTTCCTCTAGTTCTCCCCACAGTCATATTTCTAGGGTCTGTTTTGGCTTTCTTTAGCCTATTCCTTTGCTTTGTTTTTTTTAATATTCCACATGAGTGAAATCCTCTGGTATTTGTCTTTCTCCTTCTGACTTATTTTACTTAATCCCCTTCAGTTCTGTTTAATTTGTGAAAAATGGCAAGATTTCATCATTTTTGAAAATAACTGAGTAGTACTCCATTGTGCATATATACCACATCTCCTTAATCCACCCATGTATCCTTGGGCATTCAGGTTATGTCCACAACTTGGTTAATGTAAATAGTGCTGCAATGAATGCAGGAGTGTATCTATCCATTTAAGCTAGTGTTTATTATTATTATTATAATTATTCTGTTACCTAGGAGTGGAATTGCTGGATCATATGGTATATTTATTTTTAATATTTTGAGGACTGTCATACTGTTCTCCCTGGGGATGGATCAGTCTACATTCCCAATGACAGTATATAAGAGGTTCATTCAATCCTTTTACCACTTTCAACATTAAAACAGATAAAATTTGTTTGGCCAGTGGGAAAAATCCTATACTGCTTATCAGGTAAGATTCTATAAATACCTAGCAGAAGATGAATATAAGAAAACACATTTAATTCCTTATACCTTTCTTCCATTTCTTTTCTTAACATGAATTTATGTGCATCTCTACACTTGCAGGACCCCTACCTCAAAGAGTATGCCTCAACCTTAGCAAATCCACTCCTCACACCTACCGTCCATGCTGGCAGAACTTACTTGTTGCTGAGGCAGCGTCTCAGTGAGTAGGAGGCACCTCCACCGCAGGTGCGTGAACATTCGCTCCAGGTGCCCCACGCATCCCACAGGCCGTCCCGCTCCTCCTCTGAGCGAGCTGTCCTGGAGCTCTGGGAGAAAGAAAGGATGGTTAGCATCATGTCCCCACAAACCCCAAAACAACAGTTCTAAAATGTGGCTGGCTTACAGTCTGTACATAACAGCTTTGCTAGGAGAAAGTATGCTCCAATTCTCTATTCTTTCCAATGTAGTAATGTCTATATATGGGAGAGAGATATTTGAGTTTAAAGACCCTGGACTATAACTGAAGGTGACAAGAGATTGCATGAAGTGAACAAATGGCAGAAGTGTTCAGAACTAGGAATCTGGGTTAAAGAAAGAGAAATTGCACTGAAATTACGATTTTGTCCAGAATTTTCTGCTTTCAGAGATGTTTCTGCTCTAAGATGCTTGACGCGCATATCAGTCCTACTTTCCAAAATTTAACATTGTATACAAGATTACATGCTTTTTGTGAAGCAATGTCATTTCCAGTTTTCAAGTTTGTTAATTAGAAAACCTACATGAAATAGCTTGCATAATGTAGGAACTGTTTTTAGACAAACAAATGTGCATGTTATTGACAGGCTTCCTAATCAAATCTGCATTTAATGCAGGAAATTTTGCTCCTCTCCATGTCATACTTCACGTATCTTATACAGATGAGTCAAAGATTAAATGTGTGCCATAGTTAATAGGTTTTAGTGTTACAAATGGTCTGGGTTTGGATATAAATTCCATTTTTAAAATAACTGTGTCCTTGAGCAAACAAGCATATGACCTTTCTGTGCCTCAGTTCTCCATTCTATAAAATGGAAAACAGGTCAAACATATCACTATACACATATACTATAGGCAGATTAACTATGTTAACAAATATTACCTATAATCATGTTATCATAAATTGCAACTGTGTCACATATGCATTTATACAGCTGTATTAGTCTGCTTAGATTGCCATAAACTGGGTGAGTTAAATAGTACATTAATTTTCTCACAATTCTGGAGTCTAAAAATCTGAGATCAGGATGCTAGCATGGTTAACTCCTTGTTAGAGCTCTCCCTTTGGATTTCAAATGGACATTTTCTCACTGTAGGCTCACTTTGTGAGCCCTTCACTTTGTGTGAACATGGAAAGAGCCAGAAAGGGAACTAATCCCATCATGAGAGTTCCATCCTCGTGACCTCATCTAAATCTAATTACCTCTCCAAGGTCCACCTCCAAATATTACCACATTGGGGTTAGGGCTTCTGTATATGAATAAGGGGAGGACACAATTCAGTCCATAGCAAAAATTCTATAAAGAGCTAATGTAAATTACAGCCAAATTATTTTACTGAATAAACTAAAAATGATCTTAATAATGTTTTCTTCTCAGGTCAATCAAAGACATATACATGACAAAAGTTAAACTTCAAAGCAATTTATATTTGGAAAAAGATACTGTAGAGAAAAAATAGTGTTAGACATTGTAATAACTTCATCTTTGGTATTTTTTTCTGGAGAGCAGTCTTTGGCCATCCCAACCTGAAAGTGCTCCATCTTGTTGATTTGAGAAGCTAAGTAGGGTTGGCACCATGCAATATGGAGGCAATGGGAATAAGTAACCTTTTATAAAACATTGTGATAATTTGAAATAGGTAATATGATTAGCATATAGTAGAATCTATAAATGGACACTCTTATTATTTTAAAACTATTGCCTTATGCTCGACCAATTATAGTAATAATGGTTATAGCATCCAAGCAAGATAGGTCACTGGGAAAGAAAATAACATTCTCTTGCCCCAGAAAATTGTTCATTTTATAGTAATTAAAGTATCAATCGCTATAGGGTTCAGCTGTTAAACCGACTATCACTGGAACTATTAAGGCCTGTTCAAGTCAAGTCACAAGCATGGCTCATAAGTGTCATATCAAGGATTGTGTGCCTGGTGCATGCTTTAGTTATATTATCATTCATTTGAAAGGAGCAGTAGAAGAGGTCATGGTTAAAAGCAGGTAGTGGCAGACCTACTTGGTCTAGGATAAAATAGTGCCTCAGAGTTTCCTAGCTGTAACTCTTTATGCTTCAGTTTCTCATTAAAGATATCTAGGTCACTAAGTCACTTAAGTATTAAAATAGTTGCCACATAAAAAAACACATCAGGTGAGAACAACCCAATACTCAAGGGTACATGAGGGGATAAACAAAATGTGATCCATATATACATGCAATATTACTTAGCCTTACCAAAGGAAGATAATTGCAGTGCTACAACATGGATGAAACTAGAGGACATTATGCTAATTAAAATAAGCTAGACCACTTATTGTATTGAATGACTGTATTATTGTATGATTCCACTTAAGGAGGCATCAAGAGCAGTCAATTCATATTGGTTGCCAGTCACAGAGGAAAGGAGGAACTGGAAATAGATCCTTAATAAATAAATTTATTAATAGATAAATTTATTTCTTAATAAATTTCAGCATGGGGAGATGAAAGAAAAATCTGGAAATAGATTGTGGTGATGACAGCACAACAATCTGTATTCAATGCCACTGAACAGCACACTTAAATGACAAAATATGCAAATTTTATGTCATACAGATTTTACCACAATAAAACTATATACATATATACATTTTAAAAATAGGAACTTTGGGTAGATCCCTAGGAGTTGGATTCCCGGGTCATATGGTAGTTCTATTTTTAGTAGACTGAGGAACCTCCATACAGCTTTCCATAGTGGTTGGATTAACTACCCAAAGAACACAAAAACACTGATCGAAAAGAGTACCTGTACCCCCATGTTTACTGAGGCACTATTTGTAATTGGTAAGACCTGGAAACAACCCAAATGCCCCAAAGTAGATGACTGTATCAAGAAGATGTGGTACATATACACAATGGAATACTATTCAACAATCAAAAATGACAAACTAGGGCCATTTATAGAAACATGGAGTTAGAGGGAGTTATAATCAGTGAAACAAGAAACAAGTCAGAAGGCAAGAGAAAAATATCGGATGGCTTCACTTTTAGGAGGAATGTGAAAGAACAACTACAACAAAAAATAAAACAAAAAAACAGAAGAAAGCTCAAGGAAATGGGCAAATTACAACCAAAAACAAACAAACTCAACAAGATTAAAAGGTTAAAGATAAAGCAAAGGGATCATGGGGGGGTGGGGAGGGCAAAGACAGGGATGAGGGCAGAAAGAGCACGAGGGGCTGAGGTGGTGGCGCACGGGTGAAATGGTGGTGGGAACTCCCTGGGGACTACAAATGATGTCAAATACAATTAAATAAATCTAATTTAAAAAAGGACCTAAATAAGCAAAACATAAGCATTTGCTATTAACATTATCATTTTTCATTATTTATTATTAATATCATTTATAAACACACATGTGATCTGAAAAGTTATGGCAGGTCCACTGGGAAGTTACCAGTGAATTCTTCTGCTGAGTTTGGTTGCAACACTACACTTATAAGGTTGCCATAACAGAATCTCCCAGCCACTTGCCACATTGGTTTTGCCTGGAGATGTGATCTGCCAGTAATTTGAGGTTCCTATAATAGATGGAACAGAATGGATAACAAAAACATCTTGGTTACCCTAAAGTCTGCCCTTTCTAAGGATGCATTTATTGTGCTCCAAGGTCTGTTTTTCAGGAGTAATAAAATCATTCTCTAATTATAACAATATGGGGGCACTCAGTTTCTGGAGCTTAATGGTGAGGGAGAAAGACACTTTGCCATGGAAGTAGACACATCAAGCATCTTGTTCATACACCCATTACACTTACTCTTCGGATTTATTGTGCATTTCCTGACACCATTTTACTTTGTTCTGCGTCCCTGGAAGATGATCCTGTTCAGAGCACTGTGATATTTGCCTGATACAGTAACTATGAGAGAATGATACATTTGTACAATGCAATTTCCTTTATTTTATTCAAATTAAGTATGACTGAGATGAAAACTAACATCACAAATGCTAAGATGAAGTGAATTCTGTTTTCATGTGTGATAAGAACAACAGAAAAGCTTAGGATGTTTCTCTCTGGTTATTCTCTGGATAATGCATCTAAGAAATAATGGATGGTTTAGATTTTGTTTTTTCTAGAGAGGCAACTTGTTTCAAACTCTGTTAAAGTTGTTTGATATATTTCCTGTGCCTTGTCTCAAGAGGAACTAAAATGGCTCAAAGGTGAGGTTTCACTGACAAATATCTCACATCATCACAAGTTACAAGTTTCTGCAGTTAGACACATTAAGTGCCCACATTTCTTTAAAAGAGAGCTCGTGCTACCCCAAAAGCAAGTCATGGGTTTAGTTCTCAAACTGGAATAAACTCCAAGTTTCCTTTTAAAAAGTGGAACAAACAATTCATTTCAATTGAACCCATGTTTAATGTTCAAGAACTTAAAGTGATTTTCCTCCTCTTTGTGCCAGATTTTTATATCTATTAGCAAAAATGAAATTTCAGCAATGCCTTTCAGGAATTTAAAATGGAGAGGTATTTACTTATTATAGTTTTTAAGAAGGCCTTCAATATACACCATTTTGTGCCTAATTCGGGTAGTATTTGTGTTTATTGCTCTCTTTTGAATGTGTTTCTTTTCACTTCACAGCAGCATTTTTAAAAATTGCACACTGAATTATTTCTAGTAAAGGAAACTAAGACAGAGGAAAAAATAAAGGATAATGGGTTACCTAAAAGCAATGCTGGTTGCTTATGAAGCCAAATTTGATTTCCATCAATGATCAATAAAATAAATGTAGTATTTTAATCTCAGTGTTTCAAAATAGTCATTGATGTTGTAAAAACACAGTGGTCAAGAGACTATCCCTGATTTTACTGCAGGAAATGTCAGGAGATATGATAGACTTTATGAACTGACAGAGAACTAAGGAACAACCATTATATTCTGTGTGTAAAGTCAATATTTCACCAGTAGGAGATTTCAGGTCAAACTATATCTGACATTGAACTTGAAGGAAAAATCCAGTATAAATCCCGTATTTTTTAGTCATTGTAAGGGTTAGTAAAAACAATTGACACTTCTTTTGAGTCGATATTTCAGAAACCCAGTGAACATATAGAGAAGACAGACCCAGGTCTTGGTTCTACAATCTCATGAAAATTGAATAATTTCCTTAAGATATTTAGGAAAAGTCTAGCTATTTCTAGATCTTTGGTTCCAGGCAATGGCATTTGAATTACCATTGATGACTTCTAAATCAACTTTTTGTTAAAAAATGAATCAGTCAAAATCCCCTATTCCATCCATTGCTCCTGGTCAGTTAAGAAGCCCTATGCCCCAGTAAAAGCCAAATACATGGATATATATTGTGGCAAATGATCATTATATACCTCCTCAGAATAACAGACAGCTTGAAGAGACTTTCTAACTCCAGCAACCTCAGAATGGTGTCACTTTTTCACCATTACGGTCTATCTAAATGTGGTTTTCATCTGATAGCTTTGTGGTTGATTTCTGGGCCAATTTCAGCAACTAAACCTCAGGTGAACAGTTTGGATCCTGACAGCTACAGTAGTGAAACTCTGTGAGGTAGCACATGAGACAATAGTTTCCCTGCATGTCACTGTCCAATAGATAGCTAACCTAGAATAACCTTCTCTATACCACTTTATCAGGAAACCTCTTTCCCTGGAACCTGGAAGGTTATGAAGAACTTATGAAAGATGATGCATGATGAAACACAAATTAGCAATAAAAAGTATCTGGGGTGATGTTTGTTCTGAGACACACACACACACACACACTCACTATACTTAGAAAATACTTTTTCCAAATGCTGTAATAAGAGGTCAAGCTATAAAGAACTAAATGAAAATGAAAGGAGGTGCTGAGGAAATGGATGATTTTTATAAAATTGAGGTCATATAACAGATGAAGTTGTATTATAGGCAAGGCATTTTTCAGATATCCACAGATCCTCAAAAGTAGCAAAATGGGTTTTGGGACAAGGCAAAGAGTGGCTGCTACCGTTTTAAGCTCAGTTAAGAAAGCGCCTGAATCTCTGGTTTCCTTCTTCTCCCAGACAGACAGCATTTAGCTTAAGCTATCTGAAGCTGTGTATGTCAATGGCAAAATGGATGCCATGCAGTTCTAAATGATGCTGGTAAGCGCCTCCAGCGAGAGAACCGTTGTTCCCATGGTGTGCCTGTGCTAAGAGGCGAAATCAACATACAGAAACATGCTGTCCACGTACCAAGCTTTGAAAATAAATCTGCAAATTCCATTTTTAGTCCCCTACACACATCGGGTCTCTATAAATCTTATCTAATCCTTGGCTTCTTCAACAGCTTGAAGTACTGGTTCTGCTTCCAACTCTACTAGGTAGAGGCTGTGACTCCCTGCTCCTGAGAGCTTACAGACGTTAAGCAGTAACTGGGCTCTTGTAAAAGTCCATTTGTTTTTTGATGTACTTTCTTAAAGCACAGAGTGTGTGGAGACTGAGGCATGCGCCTTCCCAGATATTTGCTGAGGGCTTTGCTTAGGAAATTCAGATCATCTGGTTCTTATCACAGCTGCACTGCTGGGGGATATGATGAACTGCCAGTGACACAGTGCATGGTCTTTCAGAGGCCACTGCGTGAAGCCTGTCCCTTGCTACTGAGAGAAAAGTCAATTCTCTCACAGGGTGTAAAAGCTATCCAGGCTGCAGGACAACCTTGGGGTACCTGTCTTCCTTTACCTTTCACTGTGCTGTGCACGCACACCAGCACCCCTGTCACACTCCTGCTAGCACTCTTAATTGCACCTAAATCCGGAGGATTGGTTGTGAGGGGAAAAGCTGGGTTTTATTAAAGTACCTATGTGCCAGAAAGTTGGCCAGAATTTACACAAATTATTTTAGTTAGTCCACATGACAACAAGCAAGGTCAGGTTGGAAAATTTTTTCCATTTTTACAAGAACATTGAGGCTCGGAGAGGTCCAACAAGTGGCACTGTGGTGCAGAAGGAGCTCAGATCAGGGAGTCAGATAGCTGTTTCTAGTCATGCACCAGTAACTAGACCCAGGCCCACTGTTCGGTCTTTTTGAGCCAGTTTCTTCATCTGTAAAATGGAACACTGATATTTCTTTTACTGGGGTGATTGTGCGTATCACCCCAGAGTGTGTGGGTATGAGAGAATGTATGTAAAGTACCTGGGGTAGCTCCTGGCAATGTTCATGTTAATCCTTTCATCTCCACAAAGATAAACACACACCCTCAGTTCACACAGCAAATACCTGGCAGATCCAGGTTTATTCCCGTATCTGACCATCTCTGTGTTACCTTGTTTCAAAATTTAACCTTTCCCATTTTGCACAGCATTTATCAGTACATGAATTTATTATAGGATGACAAGATCTAATGTTGCTTTTCTGTGAAAAAAAAATTTGTCCTCAGAATTCTTTTTCAATCTAAGAATAACAACTTGGAAATGGAGTTAAGACAGTTGTGTTTTTAGCAAACAAAAACCTGACTCTGTTTAATGTCAAATATTTCAGTAAGATTTTCATTTCAGAACTAGGATAACTTTTTTTTTTTGTATTCAATCCAAGGACAAGGCTGAATTACAGTTTATTTAGGACACTGCTGAGAAATCTCTGGGCATTTTGAAAAGGTATGAACGCTCCAAAATTGCACTCCACCAGGGCACAATTTCACACCCAGTTTAATTAAATTCGGCAATTGATGATCCGAGCTAAGTTAGCACTCAGGAACTTTGCAATCAGTCACTGAGTTATTAGCTCAGCTTATCTCAAGAAAAGGAATCACTGTCAGTTTCTATTACTTTAAAAGCAGAAACTTAGCAAGCAGAAATACTCTGCATTGATGTAATGGTGAGATTAATATAGATATTACTAGGTGATTTTTTTGGATAAGGAATTCAAAGTCAAATTTTGGGTGGAATATATAGACATATACACACATATTTATAAAGTAAACCATATGTACACATACAAATACAAATGTGTGAGTATACACCTATGCAGTCTGGAATATGTAAGGAGACTTTCTACTAGAAATAGCCTGTTGGTCTGTTTCTATTTTTCCATTATAATAACTTGCTTTATAATGACAATTGCAAGAGCTGAATTCCTGAACCTAGGGGTGCTCAATTAGGAGAAGATTGAAAACAATAATGCCATTTATTTCACAAAGAAAAATTGGGCAATAGGTGAACTGTATTCTGTAGAAACTGCAGTGATTTTTAAAACATATTTATCTCAATGTTTGTGTTGCCAGTTGTGTTGCCACCTTTCAACCCTTGCTTTGTGAGGCATTTTGAAGTCTTAATACTATTTCACCTCAAGTGTGAAACAATCCAGTTTACCTGTTGTTCTAAAATCAAAGCTATACTTCCTGATTGTTTTTTCTATACTTAGAAAGAAAAAGAATCTCCAGTAGAAAGCAATATGTAGGCCAAGTACCAAGGAAAACAGTGAAGAAACACCTCCGGGGCTTCCACACCCCTCCACTCCCCAAAAGGGGCATGTTTTGAACACCCCCTCAAATGAAATTCCTTCTCTGCGCTTTTTGTGAATTCCTGACTTCCTGGTGTGCCAGTTAGAAGTTTCAGTTTCCGTTTCCATCTAATCTAACTCCAGCTCTGTCCAAATTGTAACTCCAATCAGCGATAGACACTTTCTGCAGTACTGGCAAATTTTGCTGACTGCATTTACAAAACATCTGTAGAACTAACAAAACATCTGAGGCTCTGGAAAGCATATGTTGGATTTGAAAATCTTGGGGAAAGAATTCCTAATGGAGAAAAAGTTCATTTTGTGATCTGAGGAAAATGGAAAGCTAATAAATTAATATGCTTTAGAGACAGATGAACAAAAATTCATTCCTGATAATGGAGAAGTAGGGGGACATGGCCACTTAATTTCTTGCTTCTATCAAGCATGATTTTAGTAGAATGTTCCTGACTATTTTTTTTCCTTTGCCATGATGCCATGTGAGCCAAGGAAACAATTTGTGTAATGGCTCTGAATGAAGCTGCACAGGACTGAGTATAATTTAGGTGCTATTCCTATAGTCACAATCAGTGCTTTCTCAAGTGCCATTCAGATGTTTTGGAATGACTATTTGGAAAGGCTATTTCATTCTCCCTGATTCAATATTGTATTTTCTTTTTTTTTTCCTGCTTTCTTATTTATATGTCCTCACATTAAATTCTCTTTACCCAGAGAAAATAGTATAAGCCCTTACTACCCAAACAACTTTGACAATTATTTAATGATCCACCCATGCACTTACAATTTGCAAGTACTAATATAGAATAAATTAAACTAATACTTTCTAATGCTTCAGGATTATTTTAAATAGCAATTATCTCAATTTCCCTTGAAAACACTTTAAGGGCAGGGGTTATACTTTCTATTTTTGAGCTATCTATAGTTATTATTGCAATAATTATTTTTATGTCATTTAGAAGAAAATGTAAGATTTGGACAAACATTTAATAGATGATAAAATGCTTTTGAAGTATATTTTGTTTGAAACTTTAGATTAGTTCTTTGTTTCTCCAAAATATATGCATAGAATAAACATGGAAGGATTGGGTAGGAAGAAGAGCAATATCTAGTGAAGTGGTTTTATGTTCTAGAACATTCTTCTACAGTTCAACTATATACCCTGCCCCACTCCCAACACACACAAGATTAATTTTAGGAAAATACACTGCACCTGCAACTCAGATGCATGTTTTAAAAGAGCAATAGCTGTTTCAATTATCTTATCTTTGTATCTTCAATAGATAACATTTTCCCTCCGGTTTTAGCTGTAAGTCAGCTACAATAATTGGTAGCAGCTTCAATAATTGGAATGGTTTTGCAGTTTTGGTAGTAAATCATCTTGAAGGTCTAATTATGGTCCTGATAATACCTTTCCATCATCAATGTAAAGCAAACCAAAATAGGAACCCAGCAATCCAGATCCACCATAATAGCTTAATGTAAACTCCTGAGAGTCAACAGATTTTTATTGTTTATACCGCACTATGTGCTGTGGAGCTAGGAAGCATGTGAGGCACAGGTGGAAACCAGTAAGTTGATTTGCTATCTGAAAAAAAGTGCCTCCCATCCAGGTTTACCATGTTCAACAACTTCTGTTTGATTCCAAATGTCTCCTAGTAACCATCAGCCCCAGAGCTCACTAATCCAAGGCCCTCAACTTCATGGCTAGTGGAGGGATTTGGTGATTTCTCATGAAGTTTAAATTCTAATCCTGAATACTTATTTTCTATTTCTACTTAATTCCCCTGAGTCAAACCTAGTGCAACAACACCTTTTAGAGGGGAAAACAAAACATTTGATGGCTCAACATTCTCTATGTTCAGACACTACATCTTTAAAATTCCATCTCTGAAACTTGGTCTCTTATATTTCCACCCTCTCTATCTTTACTTTCACTGTTCTAATTCCAGTTCTAGTACTTTGTGTCTGAAATTCTACGATAGATATGACCATCTAAACACTTGACCTCTGAATTTTCCTCCCACTAACTTGACCTCCACACTACTGAAATTTGTTTTTCTAGAACATAGACCTAAACTGTTCACTCCCTACACAGAACTCTCTGCAGCTCCACTGCCTAGAATGGCTACAAATGAATGTCTTAAAAAGCCTCAGGAAGTGACTACCCTGAAGCACAGAAGTTAGTGACCAAAAGGACCTTCAGTGTTCAGGTCCTGGCTCCCAGTCTGTGTTTTTATTTTCACCATAATGGATTCCAGATCCATTAAAAATGCAATTCAAGTAAAGATGATCCTATTGCTTCAGTTATAAGTTCTTTATTAAAAAGTAACATTCTTGAAACAGAAACTTTCCATTGAGGTCTGTTTTTCCTCACTAATGCAATTAGCATCCAGAGCCCCTGACAAATCCTAAAGTGGCTTCTGAATAATAAGAAAAAATGCCAAATTATAGCCTATACTTTCTATCAATATATGTGAACTATTTAGTTCTTTGAAAATCAGTTGAATGCGTCTAAGAAAAATCTTCCCAAATGATGGCATAAAAGTTCATTTTATTAGATGACTTTCAGTTTCTGCACTTCTTTCCTATCCAAGCATTAGAGGGTGATGTTTCTACTAATGGCTATATCATTTTTCATGACATAATTTGTGTGCATCACAACAGAAACTATAGCTGTTTTTTTAATATTTAGATTTCCAGATTTATTTTAAACATACTAAATCCCTTCTCAGTAACATATGAGAGTCAATTGCTATTATCCTGGTATAACTTGTTGTAAGGCCAAGTATTCTAGTTAAATGATCACTTCACAAACAGAATAGCCTGTAATTTTCTCAATGCTGTGCAAAGTGCATTGTAGAATATGTGATTTCAACTCACTGCAAAAAAAGGCTTTGATTTTCTAGAAAAAAATTGTCTTTATCAGTTAAGTATATTTTGCCATCATTATTTGTAAATAGGACAGCCTTATCTGTACTGAAATGTAAATAAATGGTAATGGTGATTTGAGATCTGCCCCATTTATCTCAACCTATCTTCCAGTGAAGTCCATCAAACATATTTATATTTTTGAGCTGGTTAAATTCCCTTTATTGTATCTTAACGTCACAGTTGAAAAATATTCAATATTATACATGGAAAATAATACAATCTTCTATTCATTTGTAAATTAAATGACAATGTAAAGTAGCCATTACTGAAGGCATTTATTCAATGTTTACTAGCATATGAAACCACACTGTTTTGTGATTCTTGTGAGCATTTCTAATTCTCAGTGCTTGATAAAGTTGAAGCAAATACTGTTTCTCTAAACAATATTTTTTGTATGTAAATTTTGTATGTAAATTTTATTTTTTGCTTTCCATGTGCAAACATTCTGAGTCTGTCAAATTTTTGTTCTCAGCAAGAACAATAACAATAACAGCAATAAAGACACAGAAACCAAAAATGAGGAGTCAAGGACAGACTGGGGACACCTGGTGGGGAGGGGAGGGGGAGGGTTGAGG
>JAGFMF010011478.1:4899414-4935453 GCA_019455555.1 Galemys pyrenaicus | reverse complement strand
GGTGAGATGGTGATGGGGAATACATGGGGATTACAATTAATGGCAAGTATATGTAAATTTTAAAATATTTTAATAAAAAAAAATGAAAAAAAAAAGAATAAATCTTTTCCTTTAGCATTATTCAATATTATTTAATGGTAGGAATACTTACATGCATTACCACATTTTAGCAATGAGTCAAGTTAGTAGACTGATGTCTAAAGCAATGTTATAATCACTAAAATACCTCAGGAATATATTAAAATGGATTTTGGCCACAGACAATATCAAGATTGCTTGGGTGCACCACAGGCATCATTTTTAAAGCCTGTTTTATAATAAGCAGAGAAAGAGAAGGTGCTAAATCATGGTTTACTACCCCATTTGCTTCACAGCCTCTCTGTCTGGTGCTGGACCTCAGAAATCAATTTCACACGACTGCTATCAGCATTCTTTGAGCTATCAAAGAGGAGCTACTTCTCTTCTCTTCCTTTTTTTTTTTTTTTTCTTATTAAAACCAAGCTCACTTTTATCTCAGGACTCCCAATTTGTACTTTCCTGCCTTTGCTTTCCACTTTATCCGTGGTGAGAGTTAAGCTGTCTCCTGCCTCCTTTCCTTTCACTCTGAAACTTTTGGAAGGTTAATCCACTGCCACTGCTCCCCCCTCCCCAGGACCCCCAAATTCCTTAACGCTTTGCAATCTGGCTTCTGCCCTACCACATAAGTGACATGGCTTCTCTGAAATTCATCAGCATCATGTAATTCACCACATCCTATAACCCTTACTCAGACATTGCTGTGGGGTACGCTTCCCTGGCTTCTCTGTTGGTGACTATTAGTCTGTCCCTTCATGTTTTTTCTTACTCATTTTAGCTGGTAAATCCTGGAATCTCCAAGTGTCTCTGCTTGGGGCCCTGCTTATTAGTCTCTCCTTGCTCTTACCCACTCTCCCTCATTTGAACTGTTTTTTTCTTAGATGTTGTACAAAAACATCTCTAGCCCAGTCTCTGGGTTTCTATTTCCACTCACCCTCATGCTGGTTCCTTGCTTAAACTCAACACGTTCAAAGCCAAACTCAGTATTTGGGTTCTCAATCCTTTAGCAGTCCTTCCTCTTAATAAACACTTCCGTAAGATATTTTCCCTCCCTCCATTTGCGTACTCCACCTCACATCACCCCCATCCATACAAAGGCACAAAAGTACCACACACACACACACACACAAAGTTGCCTGTACCTTAGATTTCATTCTTGCAACGTGTCTCCTTTCTGTTCCTCCTTCCATTCCATCTGTTGTTGCCCTAAATCTGAATTTTTTACATGATACGAAACCGGTAACCCTGTGCGCTTCCAGCTCCGGCAGGGTCGGCTACGCTGTGGCTGGCTACAGGTGTGGAAAGAAGCTATAGATGCGGTTGGAAAGGTGGTCTGGGAGAGGCCCTTGAGTTCCAGCTCAGGGATTGGTCCTTGGTACCAACAGCTGAAGCCAATAAAGGCTTTGAAGCAGGGAATGATATGAGCGGAGTTTTTCAGTTTAAGTGTATGTACACATATTCATCAGATCCTCATAATATTCCGATGAGGCATAGCAAGTTCAGGAACATTTTAGGGAAAAGGCACTACTATGATCAGGGGATGGAGAGTTACAGTAAAAGGAATAAAAGAAATCTACCTTACCACCACTTCCCCCACACACAAGGGGAAGTTGGAATCTCTGAGTGTCTAAGTAGTTAATGGGATAAGTATGGGTAAGAGTAAGTTATCAGGACTGGAATTAAACGTGGCTCTCAAAAAAAGCTGTTTAATGTAATTAAACAAATATTTAATGTAATATGATGTCTATCCAGGGAAAGGAAAATTTTAAAAATGAGAGATTAAATAACTAGTATATGCAGAAGACTTAATAACCCCAGGGTATCTGTTTTGCTTTGTTCTTCAAACAGGTTTAGAAAGATTTTAATTTCTATCTTGTACAAATGTGCATGGTTCTTATTTTCAAATAAAAAATATATACAAATGTATATGACTAGCAGATTATGCTTCAGATTACACTATATGCTACTAACTGTGTGCTTTGTAACATAATAGTATAATCCTTTTCACACAATCCTGTCTCAGATATACAAATGTTTAGAATTTATAAAATGCATTCACATCAACTTCATGAAGTGTTTGAAATGTGTAGTATCACCATCTGAGGGAAAAGGAATTTCTAAGTTTTATTTGTTGTTTGGGTTTTCCTTTTATTTATTTTTTTGAAGTGCAGAAGGTTCTATAAAACATTTTCAAAGATAAGACAAATTCCCTGGTAGGTGAGAGGTGTTTAGAATTTTAAAATTTTCAGGTAGATCAGTGGTGATCAACTTCGACTACAGGTTCAAATTACTTGGGAACTCAAAGCTACTGCCAATGTGTGGGTTCCCCTCCAGACCACCTGAATCTGAATCTCTTGTAAGAGGGATGCTGGTGGCTGCCCAGGTATTCTTTTCTTCTGACTTCTCCAGGTGCTTTTTATGTAAAGGAAACTTAGAGCCCTAAATTAGACTAGTATTTACAAGTGAATTCAAGTCTGGCCTTTTTTTAAATTAGTACATTTTTCTTATGTTCTTAATTTTTGGACATTTTTCCCCCATTAGATATGGTCACCATAATTCTACCACCAAAGCACACACAGTCCATCACTACAGCCCCTTTGGCTCTTCCCCTGCCATTTTTTTAACCCCTCCCGCTCCCTTTGCTTACCCTCCTAGATACCTCATATCTATTGTCTGATTTCAAAGTTTGTCTTTGATCCTTTGTTGACACCATAGGATGGCTTTATTGAACAAACCTTTATCTTTGTTCTGTTTTAGACTCCTGACTTCAATATCTCCCCTGTCCCCAATTAAAAAGCAATTCTAGGGTTGTTTTCTCAGTCCCTTTCTTTGATTTTGCATAGGAGACTTTAGTTATCAGAGAAGTTATCATCTGTTTTGAAACTGGGAAAAGGCAAGAAACTGGTTTCTGGGAACAAGACAGAGGAACTTCAGCCTTGTAGTAAGGGAGAAGTCATAACTGCTGATGTTTGCTGAGCACTTGCTATATGTGTCAGGTATTGTGCTAATTATGTTGTATAATCACTTCACGATAATCTTGATATAGATGCTAGTGTGGATTTGTTTTGCGGACAAGGAAATGAGACAAAGAATAATATAAAGGCTACACTGGCGGAGTCAGGATTTGCATACTGGCAGTCTGGCTCAAGAATTCCTGTTCTTAACAACTATACCCCTGGTTTCAAACTTCGGTATAAATCAGAATCACCTATAAAGTTAATACATCTCATAGACCCTGCTTGTTGAAGTAGGAGGAGCCTGGGCCTTCATCATATTAACAAGTGCTCAGCTGATTCTGATTCTGACCAAAGATAGAAACCAGTACATTACACCAAGTAACTTACAGATAAGAAAACTGAGACACATACAGATTAAGAATAAATCAGGAGGCCCAGGATCACTGATCTTGCACAAGACAGATCGAAGTGAGATAAACTCAATGCACAAACACTCAGCGTCTCAGACTGACAAGCAGAGACAGGAACCATCTGCATCAGGGGAAAGTGAATGAGAGGAAGGAGGTGGGGATCCATAATTATCTGAATCTCAAGTCTAGCTTTTCTCCCATCGTCTAGAAATTGGAAAGAACTTGATGTGGCATTCCATCAAATCCAGGATGTCATAGATTGAAATCATATTATTATTTTATGTACCACTAAGACTTTAAAAAAGATCACTCATTAGGGGCCTCCCTGTTGGTGCAATGGGTGAAGCAACGCGCTGTGAAGAAAACCGCAGCCACTGCAGCACAAGCTTGATCCCTGGCCAGGGAAGTGACCCATCTGGCACAACAGACCTCTCCTGCCTCGTCCGCTGCTCCCCTCAGTAGTGTGTTTCAGTTTACCCACCTGTTCTGCTCTCCACTCTGTCTCTGGTGAATCCTCTCACCCCCCACACCTCTGGCCAGTGCCCCAGTTCTTGTATGCATAAATAAATAAATCTTTAAAAAAAATCACTTATTAAATGGTGGCCTGTTATCAATTATAAGATGCAAACAAGTTTCTAAAATCAGGAAAAAAAGTGTGTATCTTAGAATTGATGAAATACGGTACAAGCAGTGAACTCTAATGAACTTGGTTCTGAAACTGTGGAAATCACTCAGCACATTGGGGAGGCTTCTGCTGACAGAGTCCAAATAACAAGAGTTCCAACAACATGGAAAATAATCTGTACTGAATATTTTAGCACGATTTCTTGCTATGAGAATTAAATTCACATACACTAAATGTACAGGAATTCACCCACCCCTCCCCACCCTTAGGTTTTACTGTTCAAATTTCTTATCTGTAAAATGGGCTGTGGTGAGGCTTAGCTGAGAAAACAGAAAAGAGCACTTGGCATGTAGGAGACTAAAAATAGATTTTTACCCTTTGCTAAATACGAAGAGATATTTACATTGTGTGTAGTCCATTTTGGAGGAGGAGGAAGGAAATAAACATAGTAGATGCTTCAAATTAGAATGACGGTCACAATGACCATTTGATTTAAAATATAAATACCTGTTTGACGCTGCTCCAAAGCAAATCTACTTGTTAGGGGTACGCAAGCTATAGCCAATTTCATACTAATGTTGGATAAAGAGCTAGGTACACATCGGTGAATTCATAGTTCATTCATAATTAGAAATTATATATACCCACAAGATTCCAAAGCCTGATTGAAACCTGATTCCTTAGCATCTGGCTTCATAAAGGAAGAGAGAAGAATTTATGTGACATTAGTTCATACTTTCTCTACTAACAATTGTAGGTTGCTTTTTTCAGTGACATTGTGCTTTTAATATAAAAGGATAAATTTATGAATTTCAGATATGGTTTAGTTATTTCCTGAAGAGCACAGTTAATATTTAGTCATGTCAGATAACATAAGTAAACCTTTAATGCTGCCTCTTGCACTGGACTTTAAGCAGCTTGCAAAGGGGATGCCACATGTGGAGTCCACATTAAACAATGTAGAATGCTGGCTTCCCATGGAAAGATTCATAACCATGGCACGAATCTGTAGTGTTGAATACAGTACTTCTTAGTGAGAAAACAGATAAATAATCACACACGGGAAAATACTACAGTCTGTGTCTACAATAATCACCCCAATGACTTCATGTTATGGGCTTTGTGTTACGTGAGGGTCATAAAGCTATCAAAAAGTACTGAAGGTCCTCTTTGAAACAGCCTCTATTTATTTTGAAAGGTCCACTGAAAATTAATAAAGGGTTAAGTCACAACAATGTGCTAATTATTTCAGAAAGATGAGGCCTGAATTCACTCATTCTGAAGAAAGTAAGAGTAAGTTCTTAATTTTTTAGGATGCTGATACATTCATTTCTCTAAAAGATCTTTCATAATTTGGAAAAAAAAACCATTCTTGATGGTAGGTCACAATTTTCAACAGGGAGGACTTCAAAAAAATTATTCACTCTTTCACACTTCCATTCACGCAATAGTTGAGAGCCAGCTCAGTGACAGGCTACAGGCTATATGTCACACAGTGAGACCTAAAGACTCCAACATATACTGGAACGTCAAGAGCCCCAGAGACCTCAAGATATGACATGAAGAGAAGCACAGGGTTATCTAGTAAATAGCTACGATACTACAGCCCCAAATACTTTCCCCTCTTCTCTAAAGCTGGTCTGTTCCCAGGAGAGAAGCAGTAATCTTCTAATCAGACTTAAGGCCTCCATGCTACAGATCTGTCCACTCCATGTGGCCATGACAGTTGTCTTTATAAAACACAAACTTGGGTCAGAACTCCTGAACAGGGCATGTGAGGCCCTGTGTGACGTGACTCTGCCCCAGCCATGGGGACTCTTTGAACTCATAGTCCTTTTCCGTCCTCTGAACTGTGTCCATGTAGAGGCTTCCATATGCAATGCCCTTCTCCCTTTCTTGTCAGTTTGTGGACTTCTACCAACCTCCATGTGCTCTATTAGCATGCCCTGTTTTTAGTGTAACCCTCATGGACACCTCCCTCAAAGCTGGGTTGATTCCAGCCTACCATGGAGCCTGGATAATGTAGACAGAAGTGCCAGCTTCCTGCCCAGGTTCTATGTGCTGCTGTGGTTTCTATTCCCTCCACTCGGCCTCTGTCTGTGTTCTTTTTAAAATATTATTTGGTATCTGTGAGCTCCCTGGAGGGATAACTATGTTTTCCTCATCCTTATGTCCCAAGCAAAGTGTCTGGCACAGAGCAGACTAGCCAGTGACAACTTTTTAATGATACAAAGAGAAAAAGGAAGAAAAATGAAAGGCACTGGTTAGTTTCTATAAAACTAAATGTGTTTAGCTACATTTTCCTCTGACACAGTGTACTTGGAACTTGCAGCTTATTCAAATAACCTAGCCATTTCTGACACTGGTGAAATGCAATAGAAGAACTGGGATAAGAATGAACTCTGTCTCCAATCTCTGCTACTAGCTGGATGGCCTGAAGAATGTTATATAACTTCTCTGTACCTCAGTTTCCTCATCTGGTAAAAAGGAAAATGATCATTGTAACTACACCACAATGTTGTTAATACAGATAATTTAACATATGCAAATTATATCTGCTATTGAAGCAAACACTGTCTATAGTACTATTGATATTATTAACTCATTTATGAAACTATGGTGACAGAATATTATCTTATTAATATCCTTACCTAATATAAATATTATAAGCTTTGGACCTGTTTTTCATACTCTCTACCAATCTATAAACCCATCCTTACTTACTTTTGAAATGTTAATGATCCATGGAATACAAAAATCTGGCAATTGCTGCTTCCAGTAACAGAACTCTAAAGTGGTTATTATCTGCTGACTGGGTTTCTTCAAATAAGAGTCTGGAGTCTCAAATCAAAACAGTCCCAGTGACGTGAGACCTAGCACTCCTATAAACAGAAATTAGCAAAGTAGAACTATCAGAGGTAAGAATGCCACCTTGGAGTAAGGCAGGTTGGAGTTGGTAATATGGAGATGACAGAGGTTGGAAAATCAGAATCCCTCTTAACAGAGAGCAGAGAATATGCTGATTGATCACCAGGGTGATACTTAAAAGATCTGTAAAATTCCACAGAACAAGCTAAACCTTTTGAGGAAAATTCTACTGTCATCAGAATTCTATATGCCACTGATTGGTCTTACTCATATGAGTCAAGGGTGGGTATAAAAATTTTACTATGTAAGTATAATTCTGAGATGAAACAGACAGGTGTTTATGTGTCACATAAACAAAGAGACAAAGTAATACACTCATTATGCTTAGGTTTCAGTATCACTTAAAATAGGGGTGTCCAGCAAAAAAAAAAAAAAAAAAGAAATGCAAAGAAAGATCTTAAATATAAATCTTTAGAGTTTTAGAGTTTTTCTAACACATTCTTTCTTGAATCATATAAATAATGAATTAATGTGTCTATTTCTTTAGGCAGAAACCTTCTTACATCAGCAATAGTTAAATATACAGTTTAAAGAAAGCAATGTCCTGACAGCAACATAAAACCAATGGAAGAATCGAGCAATTAAGTCCTCCCTCCCCTTACCTTGTCCCAAATCCCTTTTGATATTATATGCAGGAAGATCCACTTTTTGAACTCTGTTCAATGGAGCATATATCCAGTACCAAGCACAGGGCCTGATAGACATTAGACTCTCCATGAATATGCTATTTAACACTAAGGGAAGGAAAGAAGCCAACATTTCTTTAAGGTCTGCTATGAACAAAGTTTCACAAGAAATTATTTTTATATATGTAGCACCAAAATTTTTACTTTTCCTTGATGTGGAAAGTAAGAGGAATGAAGTTTACCAGTATGACACAGGTCTAGGGTGAAAGACAAGCTTTATAGACTTCAGTCTCTCTTCTTATCAGGTTACTCCAATGTTTATAAACCAACAGCTATCCTTGAATTTTAACTCAACATAATTCCCAACAGTGTTCTAAGTTTATTCTTTATGTGACATTTTAAAATTTCAAGCTCTACCTGGCCAGCTTGACTAGCTTTTATTTAAAGGTCCCTTACACCATACAGTATAGTAGAAAGAGAATAAATGAACTCTTTTTCAAAGGAGTTAGAATTCAAAGGAAAGAGATCTGAATTCCAGGATCTGGATACTACTTATTAGGTTATTCTGGCAAACATGTCCCAAATCTCTTTGCAAACAGTCATATTTTAAATTTGGCTATTTGCAAAGTGAAGGGACTGGAACAGGGGATTAGTTCACTTACATCAAACACTTTGTGAATATCAAACTCTTTGCTTGGTGCTAGGGTTATAAAAATATCCAAGAGAGAATAAAACCAAACCCTTGTCCAAAGGGATCCCAGTCAATTGAGGTAAATTTTTATGCTATCTGAAAGATTCTGTTTACTTTTAAAAATGCTATGAATCTGTGTCCTGGGAATACAAATGTCATTATACTAACTCTGTAACAGTAATTTCAAACCATGTTTGTTATCTCGGATCAGTTACAAGCTCCCAAATAAAAAGTAAAAGCATGTGGCACATCAGAAAAAGTGTATTAGGTTTCAATACAAGCGGCTATAACACTGATAATGAAGAAACAAGCTATTTCTAAAAACCTTTCCTCCAAATCTCACTTCAGCACCCGAACAGTAGGAGTTCTTACTGTTTCCATTACCCATTTTTATTTCTGGTTCTACTGATGAAGCACAATATTTGAACAATATTGTACTTCAAATGGTGAGATTACAGCCAGCAAAGTAGGATGAGAAATCAGACACCCTCCCAGACCTGACACTGGGAACAAATTCAGGTATATTTATTTTATTGGATGTTTGAATTTATTATATGTTGCTCATAATTTCCTGTGTCATTTCTTTAGTAATCATGGAATTTATGTCAGGGTCTCTTAGGATATCTTGCTCCTTCCCTCCTTTGTCCCAGTATTTATGCCAATAGACGGAATTGACTTAGAGCAAAACCCTGGACAAAAATTGAAGGAGAAAATACCCACTGCTTGACTTAGAGAATGGCAGAAACTTTGGAAAAAAATCTGAAAAAGCAATGAAGATGAAAATGGAAACTCTGTGAAAATTAATGTAGTGTAGAATTGGCGAACATACTACTTATTTCTTTAAACAAATAGAAGAAAGAACCCGCTTATGAGGTGCACCCAAATAATTCACAGGTGGTGAAACTATTAGAGTCCTGCAATTTCTTGCCTCAGAAGTGGAATAAATCTTCCATATTATAAATGGCACATGCTCACACAAAGCATTTTTCTGCTATTCCCTTTCTCTCCACTCTCCCCCCTTTCCATGCACCAGGCCTGTTTGGTTTTATCATAATGAATTTATCTTAATAAGAACGCTAGAGAAAAATCTAATGAGGAAAAGAGATGAGCTCTACTATGAATGTTAGCAATGTTATTGCAAATAGAATATGCTTGTTTTTTGCATGGATTTTGGTTATTACAAAGTAAATACAATAGAGGAGAAACTATAGAAGATAGAAGTCTGCCAGTACAATGCCCCAACAACAATGGGGTCCATGAAAACTCCCTAGATGCAGACTATGCATAATTTATGGTAATTCTCACAATGATAAGAATTTACTCTGAAGAGTTTTTTCCCTGAATAATTTATTTTAACAAAGAAACTGTTTTAGTTTGTTTTGCTAAATGTTGTTTATAGATACTAAACTATGGGTTGTTCATATGATTATGGACTCTGGGGAAACTTACTGCTCAAAGTCAAATACTGAATGATGAAATCCATGAAGGTAACACATAAACAATCTGTGGGAAGTCCTAACTTACATTACATGTGGACAAGAGAGTTAAAAACTATTATCTACACAAGAACACAGAGTTACTTACCAAGATGAATCAGGTTGGGGGAAATTCAAAGCAATAATGTCCTAAAACATACAGTGTTGAAAATGAATGTTATCTCAATTTAAATAAAATGATTTTTTTAAAAATTAAGTAAAGAGAAAAGAAGAAAAGGGAAAATATAGATTAATATGAAGGACTGGATATCACTGAAGAAAAAATTTAAAACTTTGAGGAAAAAAAGAAAGTGATAATACCCACTACAAAAGTATTCCCTATAGATGAGTATTTTTTTATTTTTAAAATTATAAATAACTACCACAAATCCATTGGATCCCCTCCAAACCCTCCTCCTTACCCATTCTTTCCCTTCTTGGTGAAGAGTGTGACATACACCTGAAGAGGTGCAGTGCTGTACCTCTCAATCACATATGGCATTGTAAACCAATGTCACCTCAATTAGGAAAAAAAGAGCAAAAACTTCATCCCAAATTTAAAAAAAAAACAACAAAAATCCTCAACAATAAAATGTCCAAAGTACCAAATTCCTTATTACAGTATAGGATCTTAATTTCCCATGGGCATTGGTTTTGTATTGTGTACACAGCTGATGATAAATAAATGACTTTTATAGGAATGAAAGTAATCACTGGTATTTCAGTACTTTGGAGATTATAAAGGCTTCTACATCTAAGGCTGCATTTGCTTTTAGCCATGTTCTGGAACGTTAGGTGGGATGGACAACAGTACATGAATGAAGAGACAAAAATCTAAAGAAGTTAAACGACTGGACCAAGAGCATCGGACTGGAATCAGCTGAGATAGTTATACTCTAAAACCAGAGCTCTTTCATGAAACCTGGGCACATGGGTAGATGTATTAAAGTGAGTTGAGATTTGATGTACTTAGATGTCTGTTTACTTGGAATGTGTGTGGTCCATTCTCTTGGTCACCTGTTCAACCCTTTGTTTGCTGACATTGGAGCAGCTGTGGCGCTCTATCTCCCTTTCTCAGCATTTCTTATTCTGTTGTCTTTGCTTTCTCATTGGGTATGTAGTTCTGTGTCCATGTCTGAGTTGGTTGATCCTGCTCTGTTCCAGAAGATTTCACCTGTTTATCACACCCTTACCTCTCTTGCTTTCTTTCCTCATTTGGTTTCTTTCCTCATTTCTTTTTGCTTCATTCTTTCCTAAACGCTGTATTTGAAAAATGACATGGACCCATTTACCTATTTTTCCTGCAGCACTGACTCACTTACTTAGCACACTCTGGATATAATATAAGCTGCAAACCACAAGGATTGGGCCTCCCTGGTGGCTCAAGGGGTTGAGCGCTGCACTGTGGGACTTCTGCAGCCACTATAGCGCAAATTTGATTCCTGACCAGGGAGGAAACACACACAGTGCAGCAGACCTCTCCTGCCTTGCCCGCTGCTCCCCTCAGCAGTGTGTTTCAGTCCATCTGCCTGTTCTGCTCCCCACTCTGTCTCTGGTGAATCCTCTCACCTCCCCCCATGCTTCTGGCCTGACCCCAGCTCTTGTATGCATATATTAAAAAAAAAAAAAAAAACCAAACCACAAGGATTAAAGCACCCAAAGGATAACATGGCATCTTCTTCATTCACTTTTCCCAAACAAATGAAAGTAATGTGAGTACTTTTAAATAAGTGTAAGTGTGTACTGCATCTAAATTGGAAGCATATTTTATTTTAAAAGGTTTACAGTATAACAAACAACTTTCCCTCAAATCTCAGTCCTTTAACACAACAAAGTATTTTTTTTATAACATTTGGTTTATAAAGGCTTTTATGTTATAAAGGTATATTTAGTTAGATTAATGTTCACAGATGTAATTCTGTGAAAGTGACAGCGTGGGGCTTTGCTCCTGTGCTCATGGTGGGACTGAGGCCCTCCTTCAGTGTCTTTGCCATTCCCCAGAGTCTTGATGTTCTCCACTGTACTGTGCATCCCAAAGGCAGCAGAGAGAGAGCACTTGGTGGTTGGAGAATTAAGTGGGGGATATCAAGCCTAAAAGTGCCACATGTCTCTCCCAACTACTTTCACTGGCTACAGCTCTGGTCAATCACGTTGCACCATTCAATCACAACAGAAGGCTGGGAAATACAGTTTATCTTGTGTCTAAGTAAAAGGAAGTGAATGAGCACAGATTAATTTCATAACTTTATCTCTGCTAATATAAAAATTTATAAGTACTGGGTCTCCCTGGTGGTATAGGGATTAAAATCTCAGTGCTTTCAAGCTATTGCCAACCACTGCAGCATGAGTTCGATCCCCAGCCCAGGAGCTAACCAACATGGTGCATCATACCTCTCCTTTCTTGCTTGCTGCTCCCTACAGCAGTGTAAGATGGGCCTGTTCTGCTCCCCACTCTGCCTCTGGTGAATCCTTTCACCTCCCGCACCTCTGGTCTATACCCCAGTTCTTACATGCATAAATACATTTAAAAAGAAAAAAACTTAATTAAAAAAAGAGAAAATTTATAAGTACTTTCCAGTTTTATAAAACTGTGACTAATATGAATAATCATGTTTTTCTTGAGAACATGTTTTGAATCAAAGGAAAACTACTTGAGAACTAAATGGATTTTAAATGATAAAAAACATGCAAAAATCATTCTAATTAATAAAGGTAAAAGAGATTGTTGTTTAATGGTTGTTCATTAGGTAACTGTGTGTTTGTGTGTGTGTATCATACATATATATATGAGAGAGATACAAAATACGCACCTTGTTTTTTCAGGGGTGTTGACTTAATCGTACCAAAACCAGATTTCATGGAATGCTTCATATGTGAAAAGTCGTGCACATTTTCCTTTCCTACTTTAAAGTCTTCACATTTTTCTTATTATGCTAGTTTTATTCATCCATTTAGTCACTCATCTGACCACCTCTATTGGGATCTAATCACCAGGTATTCTGACAGAGGTAGGAGGAACACTCACTCCTGCTGTCACCCACATGTCTGTGGAGCAGACTAAAATGTAAATGCAATATGGATGTCTGACGACAGAGATAAATGCAAAGAAACAACAGAACTAGAAGAAATTATTTTTAAAATATTGTAAAGATTAAAATTAATTTTTCTGCCTGGAGTGGATAATCACTAGATGCTGACTGTACGAGTAGCTATATATTGGTGGAATTTGGGGTGAGGGTGATCAAACCCAGAAACTGGGATATTTCTTCTAAGAAAGTTACAGGAGTTAATGAGATAAAATATATGTCTATGACTGGAATAGAAACCATCAGTAACTATAGGAAATATTCTAGCCAATTTCAAACACAGAACCTCTGGATCTATAACAAATAAAAGTCAGCAGTCACTTTTGGCTTCAGGTAAAGGCCAAGGACCATTGGGACATCTTCTTAACTTGATCTAAAAACTTTGAACATCTCAGCGGGGGGGTGGGGGTGGGGGGGTGGAGGGGGAGGGGTGTTCTCCAGTCAGGAAGGTCCCAGAGAGGGGAAACCAGAACAGTTAAGCTTTATTCAATGTAGGTTTTAATCTTGAAGTTCGGGAATTGGGGAGATTTAGTCATTTATTTTTGAGCTCATGGAAAGAAGGGGTTGATAGCAACAGCTTACCCCAGTTAGCAGGCAGGCTCCCCTCACAGCTGTGCTGGCCTATTTCAATTAGGATCCTTTAGGACTTACATCACCTCTGGTATGCCAGTCCTAAGCCGCTTGTGAGCCAGTACTGCCAATCAAGCCAGAATTCACCCACATGGTATGGTTTTATGATGTAGACAGAAAATGACATGAACTTGTCTCATTCTGGTGAAAACACAGTTTCAAGCCAACTCTCTAGAAGAAGAAAATTAGTAAAAATGGCAAGACTGTAAAATCTGAGTTAGACACATTTTCCTGCGATTATCTCAACACACTTAACCAGTAGGTTATTCATGATGATTCAAGGAATGCTCTCACTCAAGAACAGACTGTGGTCCTCATGCAGGGGTCACTTCTGGGTCACGCTGCTCATGAGACCACAAGAAGTAGTGGAATATGCATAATGAGGAAAGGAGAGAATGAAACATGTCAGAATAATCAGACATGAGAAAGTGCCATTCCTGGAACCTGAAAATAGCAAATTGAAAGCAAAGCTGTTACTTAACCGGAGACACTAGGCTATTTACATAAATTCAGGGAACACCGAATATGTGAAGAATTAGAGAACTGTCTGCCAGCCCAATATGTCCTCTCTGCTCTTAATTTTGTTCCCAGTTCTGATGCCCATATGTACAAGGCACTCTAGTAGGTCCTATAGGAGCTGCAGAGGTCCATAGCACACTGCAATAGTTTGAAAGAGCTTAAAATTATATTTGATTAAGTGATAATAAATGGGAAACCAACACCAGGCCGCATTTCATCCAACATAATTCCTATGTAAAATTCACCAGAAAAAATAGGGTTTGAAAAAATTAGTAAAAAGTGCAGTGGTTAATCCCAGTTTACTTATTAAAAATATACACAAACCCTGAATTTAATTTTATTTTAGGATAGAAGAATGAACTCTCTGCATTAACAAAGTTTAGTGACAGGCTATCCCAGAGTATGCAGAAGGCTGTTCTCCACTTTACTCACATATATTGATAAAGGGGAATTAAGTTGTATTAACACTCATGTGAAGGCACAAATAATACATTCATTTATTCCTTCTATCTGTAAAGTTTTTAATATCTATGTAACCCTTCAAGGGAAACTTTCCTGGTAGAACAGATTCTTTTGTAGTTCACTAGTGACCACTATTGGACATACTTCTCTCAGCTTATAGGAAGCAATTGAACTGATTCATATGTGAATAAGAACAGGGTCAGAGTGTGGGCCTGAACAGATAGAAGCACTGAGAAAACAAAACTGTAGCTGACCATGTCTAGACGAGCCCCTTTACAAAACCATGAAGAAATGAATGTTCAAGGAAGTAGACCCTTAAGCTTGATTTCGATAAATGAAGCATGAGAGAATCAAAATAGGTGTAAACAGTCATAAAAGGTACTTGTACATGCACATGAACAAACACACACACACATTCAGACACGCTTAAAGAGCAGGTCACAGTCTGCTATAAATAAGGGATTTAACATTCATCCCACAAACTAATGGTGCTTCTTGCCATCCAAGATAGATCCACTTAGATAACAGTGGAGGAGAGCGCCAGAGCGACCGAAGGGAATGGACTATTGTGTTTGACTAGTTTCCATGTATAAATTAGTGCAGAGAAGCAAAAGAAATTCAACAGAAAAACACATGTACTTTATTATAATTCCGAGTGTTGTTCTTGCAGCTCCCACAATAGTAGGCGAAAGAGCTTAAAACCACTTAAAAGAAACAAAAAGCAAATGCAAATTTGATTAAATGCCTTTCTGACAAGAAGTGATTTGACTTCAAGTTTCGATGGGCGCATATGTCAATGGCCGGTCATGGTTTTGCCACATTTCTTTTGAACTAAACAATTGGGACAAAAGAGAGAGAATGTCAAAGGGGAGCAGGGTGGAAAGATAGGGAAGACTGGGTTATGTGGCAAAATTGGCTCTGAGCATCAGGGTGAAATCTCTTGATGAGACCAACTATCCATTGTGTCCAAAGTAATGATGCATGAGTGTTGCACGAAATTATGGGAGGTAACGTATAATAGATAAAAAAGATACAGGGATCTCAATCGTAGTAATAATGTTCCAAGGGGAAAGGACTTGGAAAAAACTGAGGGTAAACAACATTGGGTATCTGTACACATTTGAGAGACCTGGCATGGTTCAGATGATTCTGCTGTCAGTGATAAGAAGGTTGCTTTGAGGCAGAAACTGAGTTTGCCACTAAGCAAACAGAGTGTTTTAACTTAAGAAAGAGGGAACTTTTGAAGTTACTTAAATTAATTCTAGGAGCAAACAGCCTATTGTAAAATGTAAAAGGATACAGGAAAACAAGCTGCCCAGTTCAGTTTCTCTGCCATACAAGGCTGAACAGACATCATACTTCTGGTTCTAAGTCAGCAGCTGATCCATCTAATATGGTCACTTTGTTTTAGATCAATAATTTAATTTTGGCTACAAAGCTAAAAGGGCCAGTTGAGTATATATCTCTAAGAGCCAAGAAGATGCAAAAAACCTAAATACCTCCAACAATGACTACAGATCAATCTATACTATTGTTTCCATCAGGATAAAGTAAACAAGTTATACTCTCTCCATTATTTGACCTTTGGGTTCAAATGTTAAGCTGCTGCTTTTTTTTTTTTTAATCTGTAAAATGGATTATTAAAATACCTTATTTGCAAGGTTATTGGTAAGATAGGTTATAATGCTTTTTAAATACTGGACTGTGGTAGGCACAGTTAGACCACAGTCCACGGTGGGTATTAGTGGTGACGTTACTATTCTAGATAGAGGGGCTTGGGGGGCGCTCAAGTTCTTTTTCTTTTCTGGCATAACATTCAGAATACCAATTCATTTATATGAAGACATAAAACAAATGGCTTTGATTTCATTTTACCCTCACAATATAACTACTATAATGTAAAACAAAATATAATTTAAGTCCTTCTGATATAAGCATATATTCCTTTTCATCCCCACAAGTCTAAATATATGCCCAAATACACATATGAAGATTTAAGATATCAAAGAGGGTATGATACACTTACCAAATGTGTAGCTAAACAATCTATTTCTAAATGGGCAAGGTTTTCCAAGGTATAATGAGATCATAGCTTCTTTGGAAGATACCAGAAAGCCAATGTACCGGTAATTTGCTTTATGATGCAATTTAATGTGAAAATAGCACAGTTTTTTTTTTAAAGGAATCACAAAGTGGGAAAGATGAGGTAGACTAATGGTGTGTACATAAGTAACGTCCCAAATGGAAAAAATGAGACACCTTTCATAATTGCTTGCTCCAGTCTTCATAATGCACACCTAAACATTTTTTTAATATTCCTCAGCACAGCTAAAACTTATTCATGCTTACACTCCAGCTTGTCTTTAAGTTTCTATGAAACCTTGAAAATATATTTCTATATTGACAGCATTTATAATGTCGAACTATGTTTTCATAACTAATCATTGTCTGATCATTCTAACTGATGAATCTTCTTGGGGTTTTCCCATTTGTATCTAATGACTTTGCTTCTCTTCTTCAAATTTATAGCACAGATCAAATTTGTCAGTCTAACCAGAACAAAACATTCCTTCACCATCAAATATTCAATGCACCATATACATTCATTGCATTTTTACCTTGTTCCTTTCTCGCCTTGTTACCTTCCGAGGAAGTTCTGGCATGCCACATATGGGACAGGGAGAGTTACAGTCACGTTTGTTTGGAATCAGTGCGTGCAAATTTTGGAATCAACCCTTCAGATGAGGTTTACTAAGCTGCCTGCCCAGAACACTCTGGTTTAAAAAAATGTGCATTGCTATTAATATTTTGAGTGTAGATTTTTTTTGGACAGTAAATGTTCATTTTCTGCCCATAAAACCAAGTATGAGTCACAACGGAACATTTACTTTGAGTCAAAAATGCAGTGTGTGCTGATGTTCAAGAGCAGAGCATCTTATCACTACAACTATGGGAAGCAGCCGTTCGAAAGTCATCATTTTCTTCTTCAAAAGTAGATCTGAGATCAAAGACCATAATCCTCAATTCATAAATACTAGCATTAACTTGTATCCATAGATGACTTGCTGTAATTATGAGCTCTAATCTGAGCTGGCTGCAAAGAGACTCTCACTGTCTCTGTTACCTGGATCTTTAGCACATGTGCACACAGAGAGAAGAATTCTTAAACGCAGGGGGAAAGTCCCTCATAGACCATCCTTCAAAAAATTCCAGGAACACCACTTTGTGTTTGATTTCAGAATGTCTGTTACCCCAAATCTAAGCTACACATCACCATTAATACTGGCTCTTCAGCTCACAAACTCTATGCACTATCCCAAAGTTTTTATCTGTCTTATCAGATACCTCTAACTCCATGAAGTCTTGCAGAGTGTATTTGGCTTGGAAAGATGGTGCTAAAGTTCTAAAACCAGTTAGTTTTATTTTCTTATAAATTATGTAAATTATTTTACCTGGCGTTTGCAGATAAAGACACACGCACACACGCACACACACAGACACACACACACCCCCTCCACCCTACCACCACCAGCACCATCACCCCGACAGCACCTAAATGGCAAAGAGTAACATATTGAAATGAAAAGGCATTTACCAGGAGCAGGAAAGTCAGAAAGAAGAGCGGTGTGCCAGGAGTTGCCCGACGGCAGCATTCCATGCTTGGATCCTTGCCGGAATCCGAATCGGACACTGAATAAGCTGCTAAGTGCTCCTCTGCCTGCTGTCACATCCAGTACTGGTGCTAACACTCCAGCCCTGCCTATCAGCTTCCATCAGCCCCGCTCACATTTCCTGACCGAGGGGTGGGTGGTTGGGTGGATGGGTGGGGGGTAAGCTGAATGGAATCTGTCTTGGAGCAGGCAGCCAGCCAATCAGGTTCCTGCTAATCAGACATGCTGAATAACAAAGCCAGGGGGACAGAGAAAGTGTAACAGTGGAGCGAAAAAGGGGGAAAAGGACGAAAAAGAAAGTTGCGCAGAGCGTGTAGCAGAGCCAGAAAAGAAATGCAACAGATGCAGAATTGCAAAAGATGAAGCCAAGTCCTGAGCTTTTAACAAACCCGGTATTTCTTTGTGAGATACATTTCTATTTGCCATTTGCTTATGCTGGTGCCTTTTTTTGTAAAGTACAGTAGCTCCCTGTGACTCCGTATTGTTCCATTCAGGAGAGAAACTTAATCCCTGTCAATATATAACATATGCCATAAAGGAAAAGAATCATAGACAAAAACTGACTTAATGTGCCTTTTAAATGTGTTCTGTACAACTGCTTTATTCCTTTTCCATGAAATTCCTCTGTATTTTTCCCCTTGACTTGGAAAAGAGAGACTATATACATTTTTTGAACATTTCTCACTCAACTAAAGAATAACATAAGTTATTTTGTCTATTAATGACTTGATCTGGAAATAAAAAGCAAGTTGCTTCTTTATAAAGTGACATATTAAATATCTAAGGTTTACTAATTTTATAGGCAAAATTAGAAATTCAGATCTCCTAGTTTACACAGAAACACATAACAAAGACTCCAGGACAAGGGGATGAGTAGAGCTGAAAATTGGGGTTGAAGAACAGCCTGGTTTTGACATACTGCCAACTCTCAACTGTCTGCTTTAGCAGGGGGAGGGAACGAAAGGATGAATTAAATCCTCAGTTAATCCCCAAACCTTTTAACCAACAGTTTAAGCCTCTTCCTTATCCACATCCTTTATCAGAGCTGTTACAATGCAGCAGAAAAGGTTGAACTGAGTTTTACCTCCTCTTCCCTTCCACTGGTGTGAGATGGTGGGACTGACTAAGGAGATGATCTTAGGGGTTCAGTCCAGCATGCAGGAAGTGCTAATGAGCAGTGAAATGAGAAGGCCAGCAGCAGCGCAGGGAAGGTCAGGCAGCTCTCAAGTCTGGTTAATCCACCAGCACGCAAGCAAGCGTTAGCTTGACCAGAGGAGGATTTTATTACAGTTTTAGGAAAGTGTCAAGTGCCAAGCAAGGATGTCTCTCCTTTTATCTGCTAAGGAAAGCGTTGCATCTTTGAAAGAATGAAACAGTAAACTTAGCGTACACATCCATAGGTATTTCACCAGAAAGTTTTTTTCTTTGTAGATCTTCTGATGGCCCAGGAGTATATTTGATAGAGGTAGGAGACATCTGTGAACAAATGCTCTTTCCTTTCATCAATAAAAAAATACTGACAAGAGGCTTGAAACACACAATTATGGAAAACTTGATCAAATCCTAACAGGCATGTGAATACAGGCAGGTTTGCGCATACACATACCTGCAGTGTTGCTTTCAAGAAGGTGAGGAAAAGCAGGTTGTTCAACTTCAGTTACTTACTTCATATGGTATTATCAATTACGACAGGAGAGTTTTCGAAATTTCATTTTCAACCTGTTAGAGAAATCAGGTCATGCAGGGATTCACTTTTTTCCTCACCTGGGGTAATGGACAGTACAAATTCCTAATAAGGAAGTCCTCTACTTGAAATAAGAGTTTCTCATTTAGGAAGAATTGTTTTACAAATCTCTCAAAAACTAGCCAGTGCTCATAAGCTAGAGTACTCATGAATACAGGTAAAAATGATTAACCAGTGTTATCTGAAATCCTCATCACGTTAAAAAATAATTGATTAAAGTAAACTCATTCAGATAGTTAGGTTATGTATCTCTTTTAGACACTGGAGCTTTGTGTTACAGGGTTTTTTAAAATTATTACTTTAATCAGTCAACAGCTAAAGAGTTCTATACAGTGGAATATATTAACCAGCACCATTCCTCCCTCATCATATGCAAACATCACTTATTAGACAAATCCGAAGAGAAGAACGGGTAGAGAGAGCAGGAACAGAAGCAATGATGCTAGTGCTAAGATACAATTTGTAAAGAAATAGGAAAAAATGGACATGATCGGAGAATAACTAGTAACTACTTATATGCTGGTCTAGATGCCTTTCTGCTTTGGAAAAAAAATACTGTCAGGATATTTTGAGTCTGCCTTGGAGTCTGATGAACATGCCAGTGTAGAGTAAGATGGTCACCTCGATGATGTCACCATATACTATGGTATTTTTAATTCAAGCCCTCATGCATTTTTTGAATGACTCAAGGATGCCCACTACAGTGTCCCAGGCTTCTGGTCTTTCTGTTCATAACATTTCCTTTTCTGCCAGGGATGCCCAGAGAAATGAAGACAAGCAATTGCACAGTCAAGCTAATGCTGAGCTTACTGTTACTTCACATAAAAAGTGAATAAAATCAAGCTGGGTGTGGGTAATGGGGGGAAATTTTACGAGAAGAGCTAATTTTGATCATTACCAAAGTTTATGTGGTGACCTTTAAAGTATCTTGGAAGTTTACAAAATGATTTTATACTTTATGACTACTCTGTCGAGTTGGTTATGTACTCACCCCATTTTACACAGGTAGAAATTGAGGATCAGAGATATTAAGTGACTTGCTTTCGGTCCCACTGACTAGAATTGGCCTTTGAGCAGGGTCTTTTGATTCTAAATCACTCTTATGTCATATACATACATATGCCTGAGTTCGTGTAAGTGCACATGCATGTATACATGCATGTGCACGTGTTTATATATATTGCTGCATGCATTTGGATGCATGTGTTGCTGTGGTGTCACACTGTGGGGGCATAGATTATAGCAAAGACAAGGAGCAGAAGGCAGACTACCCAGGTTTTATATGGGTATATGCTACCTGACAATGGAAAGTATCTGATTTTAGTCTACAGCTTCTCTGTCTCCCCACTCTGTCATTCCCCAAATCTTTTTCAGTGCCAAGAAAAAATAACCCAAACTCTAGGCAGTCTAGATCCATCTTGGGAAAGTCTCCTAAAGGCATCTTGGGAAAGTCTCCTTATGGCATCTGAGCAGGGCGTTGGCTGAGTTCCTTTTTTCCTTTTCAGGTATCTAAATTAAAGCCGTCTGCCAGTGTCTGAGCAGCAGCAGCAGTGAGGCCACTGTAATACTGGTTCCCAGCTCCCTGCACAATATATTAGGTGAAATGAAAGCAGAAGCGAGAGAGAGTGTCAGGGCTGTCTGAAACATCATTCCAAATGGTATGGATTTAACAATACTTAATTTAAAAAACACCAGCTTGGACAGGAGCAAGCTGTTAACATTCAGTGTACTTTATGGCAGGAAAGAGTGAGCTAAACTCTCAGAATTTCTCTCCCCGGGGAGAATGCGTTACAGTGTTCACGGCGGAGCCACCTGTCTCTTCCTGAGCCTGGGCCTCCTGGTTTGGCCCTCCAGTTGCAGTAACTCGCATGGAGGGGCTTCTGTAAAGAACTCGGGGTGGGGGGCTCTGATGAGCTGGGTAGGGGCTCATCCTCCCCCTTGAAGGAGGTGGTTATGGCAGCACCTGAGCCACACTATACTGACGGTCATGTGTGGAAGTTTTCTGATTTCCCTGGCTAATTTTGCAAATATAAGAGAGGGCAAAACAGTGTATAGATAAAACTAATGGAAGCCAGCTGCAGTGGTCAGGGCAGAGCTGGAATTTGAGCAGGCGTCCGTAGTTCCCTAACTCACCAAATAGCCACTGAACACCAAGGTAATTAGTGTGTTTGCCACCATTCTCAAACCACTTTTCACCTATGACCTAATGTGATATGAGCAGAAGCTTTGTAAGGTAGATAGTGAGTATTATCTTTGATTTCAGCTAAGGAAACCATGCTTTCTATGTTAAGTGGGTTCATCAAAGTTATTTATTTAGCAGGTGGGAAACTGGACCTATATCTAGGGTCCTTTGACTTTTCCTATGGACTTTGTGAGAAATTATAAAAAACATCTACCTTTATTGAGAGTTTCTTATGTACCAGGCACTGTGTAAAATACTTCGTACATACTAATTTATGTAATCTTTAAAATAATCCTCTGGAATAGTTACACATATTTTTCTATTTATGTTATTTATGGGTGGGGCTTAACTATCAACATTTATCCAAATCAACACTTTCCTCAAATGCAGAAGCCTGAAATCTACAAACTACATTTCCTAGATTCCCTTGCAGCTAGGGCACTAGATGAAACAACTTTGGTTGTGCCCAAAGATCTGGAAGGAGGAAAGTGATGCAGAGGTCACACTTTGTCCTCTCTGCCAGTAAAAATGGCTACAGAGCAATGTGGTATATCTGCAACCATGCTAAAGCTGTCACCACCTTTGTGGGCACCAAGAGCCAGGGTTGGGGTATGCAGCCTATCGGCTGGATCAGTGGGCATGACTTTTGCAATTAAGCATCTGAATACAATTTTTCATTCAGCAGGTGACTTCTGGTTATGGAAGAGGCGGCAACTGTTGTGGTCATATGTACTGCTCTAGAGTAGCATGGGAATTTTCAGAAAGCTCAGAGGAGAGTCTCTTTTCATTAGCAATTCCAATTTCTGTGAATTAACTAACAACCCATTCGATAATATTTTCTGCTGGAATTAGAAAGTGTAAATTATGTTCTGTTCAATAAAGTCCTTGACTAATGTATTCCCTTTAACAGAAGACAATAAAGAGACCCAGAGAATTGAATAACTTGCCCAAGGTCACACACTCAAAGAAAGGGAGGGGGAAGATCTGAACCCAAGCATGTGGGTCTAAGCACCATGCTACTTTGACTTTTTTTTAGCACAAAGGGCCACAGGAGTTCAGAGACAGGAGAGGTCTCTGCTGGTTTGAGAACTCAATGAGGAATACCCAAATGGAAGAAACAGAAATTGAAAAGGAGCTTGGAATATTGTATACAGAGACTTATAGGGAATGAAAAGAAGGGAAAGACACTGCAGATGAGGAGAACAGAATAAGGAAGGCAACAGCAGGAAACTGGTTTTCTAAGGCCTAATCCATTTATTTAAAGCTGCTTATAGATGAAAACATGTATTTTAAAATTCTTTGTCCCATGGTTTCACCTATATCCACCATGGTAACATGTTACGACATCTGACTTTGAATCAGGTACTGAGCTAGACTCTCACACTATTGTTCACAACAGCTGTGGTACTGAGCATTACTTTCATCTTTTTCAGCTTAAAACACGAGCAATATAAAAAAATATAAAATGGGCTTAGAGACTTCCAGCAATTTGTTTTCTTAAAGTCTTCCTGGTAGTAAGTGAATAGCTGGGATTTGAACTGTCTGGCACAAAACTTGGGCTATTGCCACCACCCCAGGCAGCCTCCAGAATCCCTCTGCAACTAGCTGGGGTCAAGATGCTAAGTACCAATAATGCTAGATGCCTTGAATTAAGAATTGCTAGGAATAGGAAGATGTAATCTGGGTATTTCACAACTTTCAACTTTTCTGTGTACTTTAAAATTCTAACAGAATTCTGGGAGAAAAAAATCATTTCAAAATCTAGATTCTAATTTCAGGATTTTCTTCCCCCTGAGCAAACACAGCAAAGCACTGAATTGCATTAGTACAACAGAATTGTTGATAACCTGCAAACCTGTAGTCCTTTTCCCCTTTTCCTACATTCTAGGGGTATAAGTCACAGAGGCTTGTTACTGAGTTAGAGTCAACAAACACACATGAAGGCCTACTGTGTGTAAGACACAATAAGTAGAGAATTCTGGCAACAGATTAATTTTTATTGTAGCCATTTTGACATCAGGAGACACAAACTTAATCTCTGAAATTTGAATTATGGTTGTAATATTCACATGTAAAACCCAAGTGTAATAAATATAGAAATCCAAGGCTCTTGATTCTTAGTTCAGTACTATTTCCATGACATCATCCTCCACAGATAAAATAATTATACCAGAGCCAGACAATAAGGTAAAGGGGTGTTAACAGATTTATAGACAATATAGAAAGAACAGGATTAAAATGCAAAAGCCAAATTCCTCAGTGTGGCATTCAAGGACCTCCATGATGTGCTCCAGTCCCAGGATAACAGAAAATTACACCCCAGCCCAACTGAAATATTTGACAGTATCCCAATACTCCATCTCCTCCTATCTGTACCTTGCTTGCTAAGATACTTTTAACCTATAAGGTATAGATAAATATCACT
This sequence comes from Galemys pyrenaicus, assembly GCA_019455555.1. Classification (NCBI taxonomy): domain Eukaryota; kingdom Metazoa; phylum Chordata; class Mammalia; order Eulipotyphla; family Talpidae; genus Galemys; species Galemys pyrenaicus. Next base: position 4,910,947 of record JAGFMF010011478.1, on the reverse strand, counting down.
GTTCCACAAAGCCTTCTATATAATTGCATTAAATATTTGTTAAATTAACAGGTGAGTTAATTAACATGCTATGTCTACAGATATGGTGGTAGGCAAAAATAAATGCAAGAGGGAAAAAAAGAAAACAGAATTACGAAGGAAAACATAGTGTCTGAAAATTTGAATTTCAGAATAGCAATCAAACCATGGAAGAAAATCAGAGCACTCTTCTCATAAAATAGAATAGATTACTGCATCGTCTTCAGTTTTATTCCTGTTATATGCTGGTAAAATTTGTTAACACCGACTAGGTGTATGATTTCTCTGTGAAGTTAGCAAAATTAGCTCCTCACAATTATATATACTGTCAAAGAAATAGTGAAAATTGTCAAGTAATAAAACACTGATAAAGAACCTGTAACTAAAAGTAATGTATAGTTTATATTCTTCATTTCTGAAAAGGATATGGAGTTTTTGGACAAAACTCAACATGTTATCTTTTTTTCACTTGAAAATGTGGTGAGCCAGCCTGCCTTGCCTGCCTGCCTGCCTGCCTTTCTACCTTCCCTCCCCCCCCCCCCCCCCCCCCCCCCCCCCCCCCCCCCCCCCCCCCCCCCCCCCCCCCCCCCCCCCCCCNCCTCCCTCCCTCCCTCCCTCCCTCCCTGACTCTAGGGTACTGGTCAGAGTCCCTGGAGGTGATTCACCAGAGACAGAGCAGGGAGCAGAACAAGTAGAATCACTGAAATACACTGCTGAGGGGAGCAGTGGGTGAGGCAGGAGAGATCTGCCATGCCATGTGGGTCCCTTCCTTGGCCAGGGATAAAACTCAGGATGCTGTGCTGGGGATGCTTCACAGTGCAGCGCTCAACCTGCTGCACCACCAGGAGGCCCAAGCCTTTCTTTTGAAAATACTTCCTTGATGAATTTGGAAGCTGGTAATATGGCAAAAAGGAAGAATATACAACTAGCAACATAGAGAACCAAATATAAGCAAGGAACAACAAAACATTACTAATAAGTAGGTTTCCTGAGGGGAAATATTGACTGTGATGGAGAGAACAGTACAAGAATCCAGAGGTTTATCTTTTTTCATATGTGCATTTACTAGAAGCTAAAATCCAGTTTGGTCCCAGTCCTGAAACTAGTAGTTATAGAAAGTATAGGGATGCAAAGGAAAGGTGGTGATCTGTCCTCCATAGACAGGATTGCAGGGCAGGAGCTATTGCAATGGCCTTTGGGAGCAGCTAGATGGGACACAAGTCTTGGCCTTGAGGTTTCTTGAATTTAAGGTCAATACATGAAGGAAGAAAGTTTGCAATGTGTCATTATTCTAGGAAGGATACCAGTGGGTGGCAAATATCTGGAGGGGGGGAGAGAGAGAGAGAGAGAGAGAGAGACAGAGACAGAGAGAGACAGAGACAGAGAGACAGAGAGAGAGAGAGACAGAGAGAGAGAGACAGAGACAGAGAGACAGAGAGAGAGACAGAGAATTAGAATAGGGAGTCAACAAGCTTTGAAGCATGTGACATTGATGGTTTTGTCAGTCTGCTCTAGAGAGCTTTGTCCTGATGGTCACATTCTCCAGTTTTGGGCATTGGTATTGATATACATGTCTTCTCTGCTCTCCACCCCCTCTCCTCTGTGTTCCCTTACTTTTCTATCACTTGGTCTGGGATAGAAATGCTCATGCTGGCCTCAGAATGTTTACGTAGAAAGTTTACTGTAATCATTAGCATTTATTTTTTGTTTGTAAAGCCTGGTTTTTAAATTCTAACTTGCATTTTAAGGGGAAAAGTTCTTTTACATATTGAATGAAATATTACGACAGAAATATTATTTATCTCCCAAATGTCTATTATTCTTTTTCTGCTTTGGTAACAACTATATTTGCTTCCCAGAAAAGAGACATTTCCCAGCTTCTTTTGCAGCTAGGTGTGACCCTGTGACAAAATTCTGACTAAGGAGATGTACGTGGAAATAGTGGGTGCAATTTTAAGAAATGTACTTGAAGAGAATGTCATGTCTTACTCAATGTTTTCCTCCTTGGGTTGCTGGAATGATGATGTGCAGGATGGACCATGAGGTAATGTTGAAGTGATAGGTTGTCAGAAAAGGGGCCCTGATGTCTTTGTACTCTTTAAAATTAGAATGCCCCTTGAACAGCTCCCCCTTCACACTTTCACACCACTTAGAAATGTATTTAATGCAACATGTATATTTTGATATAATATATGGATGGCAGGACATTGCAAAAATATTAAATATAGGGGTTTCTCTAGTAGGCCAAGGAGTTAAGCACCTCACTATGAAGCATTTATAGCCACTGCAGCATAAGTCCAATCCCAGGCCAAGGAGTTCAGCACCTCACTATGAAGCATTTACAGCCACTGCAGCATAAGTTCAATCCCTGGCCAGGGAGGTGTCACACATGGTGCAGGAGACCTCTCCTGCCTCGCCCACCGCTTCCCTCAGCAGTGTATTTCAATCGATCTGTTTGTTCTGCTTCCCACTCTGTCTCTGGTGAATCCTCTCACACACCCCACCCCTGTGCCTCTGGCTTGTACCCCAGCACTTGTATGCATAACTAAATCTTTTAAAATATATATATTAAATACATAGTACAAACAGTATGTTCCTCTATTAGCTTAGACTATTGGAAAACTGTAAGCCTGACCCATTTCATACTGGTCATGTGAACTGCTATACAGATTTATCAATGACCTTTATGTTTGACTAATGGCCAAACAAAAAAAATGTTTATGTGGAACACTGCTGAGATCTTGTACAACTACCTCAGATAGTTTTGCTTATGTAGCTAAATCCTTAATGGCAAATTCTAGAACAAAAAGGTCAAATATAAAAAGCATGCCTTAAATAAACTAGTATGTCTCAGTTTTTAGATAACAACAGCAATAACACTTTGGGTTCCCATCTTTGCTTTGGCTACTAGGAGCTTAGAATAGAAATTTGTGTTCAATGGTTAAGTCTTTTCTCAATCTGAAGTTTATTAAAAAAAATCCCCTCACTATTGATATTTAAATGTTGTTATTTCATGAAAGTGGTTCAATCTCTCAATCTCTCTCTCTTTCATTCTCTCTTTGTCTCTCCAATTGTACTCTCAATAGCCTTTCAATGTGTTTGGAAGAAGGTGGAATATAAACATACAAAAGTAAAACACCGTAATTGCAAAAAGGGAGCTTGCTATGAGTAATTCCAAAGGAGATGAGGAAATAAGAGTGATTTCATGCTGATGAAAACACTGTTTTTCTTAATTCTGATCATGACTAAACTTTTTCTTTGCATTTATGATTTATTAAATTTTCCAAGTCTATCCTAAGTTTTTAAAGGTTTGTTATTTTTAGTTACTTGCAGAAAATTTAAAGTTATTTAAGAGAACTTAAATTTGATTATTCTTTTATATTACTTCCATTGGTAAGATGCGATTCAAATGGAAAGATTAATTCCTTGCTAGTCAAATTAGAATTCACACAAAACTATACAGTTTCATTTGTACAATTTCTGATTTAGCCGAAATGACTTTCTTCTCAAGCTACTATTATGATGACATCTGTGGGGGTGGGTCAGTGACGTTCTCAGCCACCTGACATGTAGGACATATACTTTTTCCACCTGGCTCTGAAGTATAGCATCATGAGGATGCTTGTTCCATACAGTACATAAATATATTACTGATCTCAAAAACACAGATGAGAGAGAAGGAATCAACTGATCAACTGTCAATCATTTCCACCATCAAAGGAAGAATAGTAACACCTAACCAACTGTTAGACTGTAAGCCTTAAAAGCAGTATTTGTGTCTTTTCTGTTTATTCCCAACTTTGACATGGTTACCTGCCACACAGCAGTAGCCTAATAAATGTTGGTTTAATGGAGAATTTAAAAAACACAAATTTAATTCCTTGAAAAATAACAAACAGAATTAACATATGACCTAGCAAGTCTACTTCTGGATACATACCTACAAGAAATGAAAACAGAGAATAAAACAGATATCCATATATCCATATCTTCACAGTGGCATTATTCACAATAGCTGAAAGTGTCTATTACTGGATAAGTGAGTAATGGAATGTGATGCGCACGCACATGCACACACACACATATACACACACAGACCACATATTATTCAGCATTGAAACAGAAGGAAATTTGAACACGTGCTAAGAGGATGATGTTGAAGACATGTGTGATTCCATCTATGACAAGTATCTAGAGTAGTCAAATTCATGAAGACAAAATAGAATGATCATTGTCAGCAGTTGTGGGGAGGGGGAGAATGGGGAATTAATGTTTAATGGGTACAGAGTTTCAGGTGGGGAAGATAAAAAGTTCAAAAGATGGATGTTTTATGATGACTGAATAATTTGAATGGACTCAGTGATACAGAACTGTTAGAAATGGTTAAAATGCTAAATTTTATATGACATATATAGACTAATAAAAATTTAAAGAAAAGGAAAAATAATATAAAAAATATACCAATTACCTATGTAAAAATAATTTTAATCCTCTTACCTCCCACAACTCTGGCCTGTGCCCCAGTTCTTGTATGCATAAATAAATAAATCTTTAAAAAAAATGTAATTCCAATGAAATCCCCTGATGTGAACTCCTAATCCTGTGCAAAATAACTGGAATTCGGTGTGAAAATTGATAGATGAACTCTGCAGATTACTAAACTTCTTACAAATTAAATATGAATAAAGTAAGTGTAAGTCTTACCAATGCTAACTTAACAATGCTATCCTCACTCAACTCAGGAAAGCAGATCCTGGAGAAGTATTTCTCTGGACTAAGTTTTTACATATGTAGGTTAGAGTGGATTCTTTCAGCTGTGCGCCAAGGGCCTTCATGCTCAGCTCATTCTTCCTGCTGCTCACAATGTTCTTCTCACTTTTGTATTGATTATATTCTAATATAATCTCACTTCTCACTTTAAAAATTCCCTAGAGAGATTTTCCTAGATAAGTTCATCTAAACTGGTCTTCCCAGTTGTATATTTTCATTGCTTTCTTGCACAGAACCTATCAGGATTCATAGTTATAATTATTTGTATTTATATTTATCTGTGGGATTCCACATTTAATGTTTCTCTCCTTCATTAGATTATAAGTTCCATAAGGAAAGGAAATGTTCCATTTTTGTTAACTGTTGTATCTTTGTATCTAGCACAGGGTCAAGCATATAGTAAATGCTCAATAAATATTTGTTGAAGGAATACTTTTTGAATGAATAAATTCATTTTTAAACAGAAATCTTCAAAGAGATTGGTAATATCCAATTTCCTAAATTGGGTAAATAAAAATAGACATTTTGTTATATTAAAGAATATTTTATACACCCATATATATTTATATATAATATATACTTTACATAACTTATACCAATATTATATATTTAAACATAGACATGTTTATGCATATCAGTATATCTTTAATTAATGTATATGATTTCACACATATAAGCTCTTTTTTAAAAGATTTATTTATTTATACATACAGGAGCTGAGGTACAGGACTGAGTCACAGGAAGTGAGAGGATTCACCAGAGATAGAGTAGGGAGTAGAACAGGCAGATTTACTGAAATACTGCACAGTGCAGTGCTCAACCCACTGCGCCACCAGGGAGGTCCTATACGTATAAACTCTTAATCAAAGGACCAAGTATGTCAAATACTATTTTCTCTCTTTTCTGTGTGCTTCTTCAAAGATCATTATTGTGGTTCAATACTTTGTTCTACGTCTTCCTTTTCTCACTCTGAGGCCTTTACAAAATAGGCAAAGGCAAATCCTGCATTGCTTTGCAAGTGAATACAATTTCATTTCTTCTTTAAGTTTTATTCTGGAATACCAGTTTAATAATAAGTGAGGTTGAGTAGATTAAATAATAATAAGGAAAATTTATTTATACTTATCCATATGAAGAAAACAATGTGCTGAATCTGTCTGTTGTTTAATGGTATACGAATTATGATGATATAATCTGCCCAGAGGAAAAGAAGATGCACAGGAAATATTCTTATCAATAATATGTCTTGACATGCATGAAGATCTGATACATAATAAAATTTGAAACTGGTATGCATTTAAATTTGTATACTTAGCTTTATGAACTAAGACTTATTTTTCTTATTCTTCAATATTCAACTTTCTTTGAATCATAATATTCCCTTTGAAGATGAGGTATGAGGAAATAAATCTTGTCTTAAAACTTACGCTTATTAAAGATTATATTGAATATATATTTTGGTATCTTTAAAAGGCCAGTGTCATAGATCACAGTCAGTGTTATGATTTTAAGAAGAATAACTGAAAGCCTTCTATGTTGCTATTGCTTTAGGATTCTATATGCATATCCCCTTCTTTGGGAGGGGTGATTTCTACTAGAAGTGAGTTTTTGCTCATTATAAACAGGATGTCACCACTGTATGTGTCACAGCCAGACAGTTCTGCTGCATAAACTTCAAAAGGGTTATCCTGGAGATTTCTTATATATGATCCAATGTAGTATTTCCACAGTCTGTTAAGGAAGAACTTACTTTTGCAAAGAATGAAAGCAATGAAAAGAAGCTGAGGGTAGTGATCATACCCTGGTATAAAACCTGCATGTACACCTAGTAAAATTTGGAAATTGAATTCACTCTGCTTCAGATTTCATTTTCCCCCTATAAAATCAGAGTAAGACACAGGCATCAGAAAATCTGCCATAAATAATTCTTCACAACCGTCTGCTCCATTCTGAGTGCCCTGGACTCTCTCCAGCCATAAAACCTGGATCTACTTTTACCACTAAAGAGGAAAGTTCCCCCTCAGTTAGGATTGAAGAATTTAAAATTTAAAAGAAACTTGCTGTTCAGGCAGTTACTCTACATGTTTCATCTTATACAGCAAACAAACAGGGGTTTCGCGTGGAGCTAGGCAAGTCCTTGGAAATCTTGACAAGATTTATAAATAAGATATGGTGTTTATTTATGATTTTTAAAAACTTTCCATTGTGCTCTCCTTGGTAATGTAATATGATATATATTTTTGCCAAGAGTAGGGTGTGGTTGCTCCATGGCTTAGCTGATCATGAAATGTCATGCTTTATACTTGAGTCAGAACATCAAAACAATGCAATTCAGGAAGGAGAGTGCCAATAATTTTCCCGCTTCTTCTTCTAGAATCAACTCTTCTTGAGCTGGGAGTCTTTGTAAGTTTTCTTGTTACTATGTCTAATCATGATTCCATCAATAGTCTCAGCAATCTTGATTTTTAGACCTGCTACTCCATTCTGAGACTACCTTCCTCCCCTGCAACCTGCCTCCCACATTCCTTCTATCATTTTCTTCCCCCTCCATTTCTTAATTATTATTGGTTAATAACATCATTATTCTTGTGGAGGTTAAAATCATATGGGAAGAAATCACATGGGATTGTACTTCAGAATAAACAACAATGTGAGCTAATGGACTTATAAATTTAAAATATCCTAATGAGTCTAACTGTCTCTTTATTGCCAAAAGAGTTTTGGGAACCCTTTTTTGTAAAATTTGACTGGTTCAATAGCTTTCCAGAATGTTTGATTAACTAAGCCAGATGAAGGTTTCCCTACTTACGATGTACTCTGCTGGTGTAAATTCTCTGAGTGCAGAGGCTTTTTTTATTTTTTTAAGATATTTATTTTATTTTTGGGTAGAAGAGCTGGCGTGTAGACCAGAGGTGGGGAGTGGTGAGAGACAGAATGGAGAGCAGGTAGATTTACTGAAATACACGGCTGTGAGAATAGTGGTCAAGACAGGAGAGGTCTGCTGTTCCATATGTGGGTCAGCTCCCTGGCTAGGGATCAAACTCAGGCTATTGTGATGGGCCATCACAATGAAAGCACTGAGACTTACCCCTTAGGCCAGGGAGGCCCAGGCTTTGTTTTTGTTTCCTTTTGTAGCTTTAGTATTTTTGATAGCTCTAAGGTCATCAAGAAATATATCTTGAATTAATGAGTAAAATAACTAGGGAGATAGGGTCCTAAGTACAACAGAAGACTTGAAAAAAAAAAAAATCGAAAGACTTGAAACGGACCAAAGTTTAGGTCCAGTCGAAGAATGGAATTCAGATCCAGATTGTAAATTAAACATGCCTAATAAACATCAATAAAATCTGACCAATGAAATAAAAAAGATATACTGTTTATGATGTTATTTTCAAGATAATTTAATTTGTATATAAAAACCCAGTAGCCTTAATCCTTTATTTTCTTCTAGTTCTAGTACTAATACCACTAGCAAGTATAGCAGAAAACAACTTACTCAAATGAAGAGTCTTAGTAGTATAACAATTACTCTGGTCTTGTAAACCAGAAATGGAAAACTTAAACTTTCCCTAAGACACTCAAGGAAGAAGCACTCATATTCCATTATAATATAAGATGCTGAGAGAAAGATACTAAGTTTTCAAATATTTGTTGAAAGTCTGAATAGTGGACAATCCATGCCTATAGAACTATTATCAGCTGATGTGTGGATCACAACTACAAGATTTCTACAGTTCATTATTATGGAAACTTCTAAAAAACAGTTAAGGTAACAAATGTCCCACCTCTCAAATGCTAGAAATAACATTTGTAGAACTTCTACAATACTAAAACGCTTTAGTCTTCTGTTATTTCTTAAAACATAAAAGCGCTGTTTCTTTAAAATGTATCTGGTCATGGCAGCAAATACTGTTGTTAAAAATATTGTTGATAAGGAAACAAGACACATTCTCTGAACTCCTTAGAACAAGCAAGAGAATATTTCTGTCATAAAATCAAAGGGCTGGACTAGATTTGCAAAAGTCTCTTCTAGCCCTAAAATTTTATGACTCTGACTTAAAAAAAAATTACCCATGGGAAAGTAGTGTCTTTGCAACTCACTCAGAATTTTTTCATTGTCATTGGATAGAAGCATCTCAATGACTCAGCATATTCTGGCTCAAGTCTTGCTCACAGTGTGAAAAAAAAAAAAAAGCCTTGATAAAGATTTTTTTATTTTAAGAATGTTCACAAACTTTAATTGAATTTGGGAACTGATACCCCAAAGAGAAAAGACAATAAATGGCATGGAAGGTTAGGATAAAATTAGGTTAAGTACTCAAATATCAGTTTCACCCACTTGCAGAATGACTTTTCATTATTTTTCAACTGTGGCTAGTGATCCTCCATTAAGTCATGAAATCAATTAAGTATGTAAACAGCCAGTATTAAAAATAAAAGGGAAGAAGAAATAGTTCAGAGTAGAATATAGAGTGTATCTCATATAGTAAAGGTAAATGTTGTTTGATGAAACTTCTATTTCAGAAGTATGTGTGTGTATGTGTACATGTAGGTATATAATTTCAGTTTAGGTATATATCTGCTAGGTGCCATGTACAGTTTTTTTCCTGATGGATAAATTTTTAAGAGTTTGAATGCTATTGGTTTCGATAATAAAAAGCTTCCAAGTTCCTTCAAATTAATTTTTTTTATTTTTACTATAAGTATTTTTATTTATTTATATTTATTTTATTTTTGTATTTATATTATATTCATATTTATATATTTATTATTATATTTATTATTACTATATTTATTTTTACTATAATTATTTTTATGAAATCCTAAAAATATTATGGGTGTCCTGTACAATTGCAGAAAAGTGGTAGAATGCGAATGGAAAAATTTCTTTCTTCAAAGGAAACACCAAAGTAGCATTGATTTTGAATACTAGAAGACAAGAACACTAAGCCAGCCTCTTCAGCTAATGGATTTGATTGGAGACAGAGGTCCATCTCCTGTTCTGTCCCCAGTGGAGGGTGGATATCAGCTACGCCTAAGAGTGATTCTGTGTGAGCTAAGAGAGAATATATGCCAACTCAGGAGTTTTAAAAAACTTTTCTACTAAAGCATGATATGCATACAGAAAAATACATCTAGAATTCTTTTCCCATCTTCAGGAGGAATGAAAGTACTATAGCTTTCTCTGACTGCTTTCTCCTCTGGCATCCTATATTTCTGTCTAAAAGATTTTTCAGAATACATAGTGGCTTCTGGAGGAGAGGGAGGGATATTCTAGCAGTGGAAATACCCCCTAGAGAAATTCCTTTTTTGTGTGTATGTCTATAAAACATTTTTTCTTAGTAATTTGATTTTACTTTAACTGATGAGTCAGTATTTCCCTGCCCTTTTATTTATCAAAACATTTTTGGTATTTTTAAAAAGTAAAACCTCAAACTTAGCTCAAGAAATGGACAGTCCACAGGACTCTAACATAACAAGCGATTGCATACATAGCGTACATGAAAAAATATAATGTTTTCACAAGGTTATGGATTTAAGTATTTTGAAGTATGATAAGTGGGGAATGAGACAATTTCTTTCAAAACATACATACATAATATGTACATTTATGGAGGGACTAACATATGCCTGGGGCTGTTCTAGATACTACAGGAATGAATGAGACAGCTAAATAAGATTCCTGGTTTTGTAGTTCTTACTCTAGTCAGAAGGAAAAGCATGGGAAAAAAAGTAAACAAGCCAGGGTCAGATAATGGGAATTTCTATGACAAAGAGAAAACAGAAAAAAGGTGGGGCACAAATTGAAATTGGGGTGGTCATTGCAGGGGTAAACTTTGAACTGATATGTCAATGAACAAGATGGTAGCAGCCAAGGTTTCAAGGGAGATTAACAAGTAGAATGAGAAAGCATAGCTCAGGTATCTATTTGCTTCTAATTTAAAAATCTGCTTGAAAAGAAAATGAAATCAGGATATTTAGCTGAAGAAAACAAATATAGGTAGTCAACATTTTCCATAGTTTATTTTAAATATTTCCATTAGATGCTTAGAGAAGCGACTTCCCTTATCTTTGTGCAGGCTGAACAATACCCCTGCAGTTCCGGAAATGGCATGTCTGAAGAATGCAGCTCACAGCTTTGGTACTGGGTTAAGAGAGAACATGTATCCCAAAAGGAAAATCTAGTAGACTAAAGCAGTCAAGAGCACCACAATAAAATCTGCAGCAAAGTGTTGGCTCGAGAATTCCAACATGGTAGAAAAAGGACACACCCACCATGTGCAAGACAGTGGCTTATGCAAGGTTTGCTAAGCACTAAGGCTACTGAGGTAGATCTTTGCTACAGTATGATGAATAATTTAGGATCAGTAATCTCAGAGGAGTATGGAAAACTGGAAGACTCTTCAGAGGAAGTCAACAAAAATGATTAAGAAATGAATAATGGGGCCTCTGAGAAAAGGTATAGCCAAACTGGAATTCCTTAGCTGGGATTATTTATCTTGGTGAGGACAAATCTAAGGTGTGGCTTACTATGGCCTTCAAGAATATGAAAGGTAATGGTGACTAACAGCTCTGTATGACCTTAATTAAGGGAACAAGTTTCAATGGGAGAGCTTTTAGTTAGAGATAAGAATTTTTGGATTATATCCAACCATTATGGAAGGCCGTATGGAGGTTCCTCAGTCTACTAGAAATGGAACTAGCATATGATCCGGCAATCCCACTCCTAGGGATCTACCCAAAA
>JAGFMF010011478.1:4867148-4899054 GCA_019455555.1 Galemys pyrenaicus | reverse complement strand
GGGACTGAGGTGATGGTGCACGGGTGAAATGGTGGTGGGTACCCCCTGGGGACTACAAATGATGTCAAATATAACTAATAAAAAAAAAAAAAAAGAATTTTTGGATTATAAAGTATCCAAACAGAATGAGTTACCTAGCAAACATTTTGGGTCTCTCGTTAACTTTAAAACAGGAGTTGTTAGTGTTAAGACCTTTCAACCTCTACCTTATGGATGAGTTTGGTATCCTTGCCAAGTTCAATGTGAAATTTTGTGGGTATATGTATACATATGTACTTTTTACTTTTCTGAGAACAGGATTGACAACATTTTTTTAGATTGGGTCCATTCCTAAAAATGCTAAAAGGTCACTGCTTGAAAACAAAGTTTGTATTTTCATGTGTTTCATCAGTTGAAACCCACTTTGGTCTGAAGAAGGAGAGTGGACTAGATGCTCTTGCTAGTTTGCCCAGCATCTTATGAGCTATTTTGGAGACTCGGAGCCCTGCCTGTATAGCTGCTCTAAAAATTAAAAATAGGGAAAGATTAAGAGTTTAATGTTAGGTTTTAAAACATTACATTTCAGTGAAAAATGCATTTATGAATATATACAGGAATAATTGTCATAAAACTGGAGGGTAAGTGGTACTTCTCAGGAATAGTACCAGCTTAAAAAACATTTGCAACATATGAGCAAATGGGAGAAAGGTATTCTGTGGAATATTTAAAACATATGGTTTTTGTTTGTATTTCTTCCAAATGTTTGAGAAAAGTGAACAACTTGTACCTGTATACAATCGTGACTATGAATGCACTATTCTGTTTTAACAAAAATGTATTTATAAGCAAGTAGTAAAACACTGAAAGAAATCATAATGTTAATAAGTAGGAGGCTATCAGGTTCCATATTAAATTTCTCATACCTAAAGCTTACTTTGCAATGAACAGTAATTTTAACTTGATGGATTAAACAGCTTTCAATATAGCATAAATTTTAGAGATCCACAGGAAGTGATGGAATAAAAATCCTAATCAATTGGGTATATAGGTAATATCTATTCACATTCACTCCTTAGGAATTGTACAAAAAGGAAAAACTGTGGCATTAGTGAAATAGATGAAATAAAAAATCCATTTTGTTCTTAGAATCTTGATGTCTTAAGTAATAATAAAAGAAAGTTTACAAGGCCCAAAAAGCTTCTATGTGTCTTTGAAGTAAATATGGTGGATTATGCTTAAGTTTAGAATCACTTTTCTTATTTGTTCATTAGAAATCATTTCATCATTTTTTGATATGAAATAATTCTTTCATCATTCAATATTAAATTCTCAAAAGTTCTGATTCCATTAGTAGAAAGGAAAGTAAATAGTACAAATAAGGAGAAAAACCGAGAAGCAGAAGAAAAGAGACATAATATGGGATTGTCACTTTGTTTTCTGGATTCCTGGCTTGGTAGTCAAAATACGAACCTGAGTAGAGAGAATAGCAGCTGAGGGGATAGGTGGATATTTCTGTCACAAATTTAAGACATTTTGCATCAATTCATTTGTCTCCATCCTTTTCAGACTTGAAATTGCATACAATGAAACATACCCGAGTTCAGATATAGTAAATTAATAACACATGGAGTTGAACTTTTCAAGTTTCATTTCCAGCAAGCTAGATAAACAAATATTTACACAAGAGTTGTTTGAGTCATACAAATTTTAAGCTAATACTTATGTAAGTGGCAATAGGCTTTCTGGATGTTGCTCAAATCGTGGTTTCAGGAATGTAATTCCTTTCCACCCATTCATATCACCATTACACAGGTACACACAAAGAACCTCATTTAGACAGGTAGAACTGTATTTCATTTCACAGGTGTGAAATCAAATGGAAATCACAGACATGAAATCAACACCAAACTTATGATGAACTAGGTTAAGAAAATACTTATGAAATGACAGCAGGTTATCATATGTGGTTCTCTTCCCATCAGAACTGATACATAAGCATGATTTTCATATTGAGGGAGACATTCCTTTTCTTATGTAACTTGACTATATTTAGAGGAAGGATTTCCACAGACTCAACTTCACATGAAATTTTCCCTAAAACTGAACTATGGGAGAAGGTATGTTCAGTTGTAGTATTCTAGTCTTCTATCCCTGTTCCTCCTCAAAACCATGTTTCTGTGACTTTTCAGAAGTACTTAAAATTTATATAAGTGGCAAGGCATAGGGCATCAAAGAAAAGAATGGTTCAAAATACTAGTTTCAGATAAGCTTCCTTTAATTAATACATCACAAACCCATTTTCAAGTTGCTGTCTTTTCGTTTTGTACAATTTTCTGTAAAGACAAAGCAAGGCTTTAGAAACAAGATATTTCAGTCTATGGAAAGTGATTCGGAATCCAGACATACTGCAACGTTCAGTGGGAATGATGACAATTTTCACCTAACCATACTGCCTTTTCCCATTTCTAACTATTGTCAAAGAATGAATCACTTCAGAGGGCATCCACTGATTTTATCAACTGATTTTATCAACATCTTCAGAAGTTTTTTGTAATATGTAGGTATTCTGTTAAAATGAATATATGTGTGCATATAAATCTGTACTTCTCGAATCAAAAGGCAACTTCATTCACATAAGCTAATAACACAGGTGGAAGAGGAGAAGATTGAGAGGTTGAGTGTGGAGGGTCCATAGAGGACTATGGCTGGGGATTATGGGTGCCTTTGTGATGGGTGTGGAGTGGTAACTCACATATGAAGAGATGGGGCCCTATATTTCTGAATCATACAGTATTGTAAAATGTTACGTTAGCAAAAAAACTTACATTAAAAAGCCATGTCAGACTCCTTCCTAATTTTGCTGATTACTACATGGCAAATATTTTCCCACTAATTGAATGAGTTAAATTGCAGCTGCAAATGTTTTTTTAAAATTTTTAACATGAAGTTTATATTGAGGTATACTATGTGTGCAGCCTAATTCACCTATTTTATATCTGCAATTCTATGGGTTTTGACAAATCTTTAATTATGTAACCACCACAATACTCAAAATACAGAAATATTTCCATTGTACCATGAAGTGTCCTCGTGTCCCTTTATAATTAATCACTTTTTTATTGTGTGTGTATACACGAATTTGTACATTCACTGGTTGATGGACATTTTATTTCCCTATAATTATTCCTTTATGTACATGTAATTACAGTTATATATTTTCATTTCTCTTTGGTAAATACCTAGGAATGGGATTGCTGGATTTTATGAAAAGGTATATTTAACTTAATATGAGCAACTTCCTATTTTCCAAAATGGCTATTCCATTTTCATTCTTACCACATTTTAAGAGAGTTCCAGTTTCTCTGCATTCTTTTCAGCACTTGATATTGTCAGCTTATGAAATATTAGCCGTTATTCTGGCTGTGAAGTAGTGTGTAATTATGGCTTTATTAGGTATATCTCTAATAATTAATTTTTTAAATATCTTTTCACATGTCAATTTGCTACCAGTATCTATTTTCTGGTACTGCATCAGTTTAGGTAGTTGTCCATTTTTTAAAGTTTTTTTGGTTTTCTTACTACTTAGCTGTGAATGGTCCATATATATTCTGGACACAAGTATTTTATCAGGTACATGTTTTGCAATTACAAGGTATATTAACAAAAGTATATTTAAAGCATGGGATGTGTTAATAACATTTTATGAAAATATATTGTATTAGAAAACGTATATTAGTGATATTTTCATTTTCCTGATTCTTCCTGAATATATATTAAGTTAAACAAGTTAACTGCAAGAGAAAGAGAAGCAAGTGTAATAAATAGTCCCTTGATAAGTCTTGTTAAAGGAAAAACTGAGAAGGTAAAAGGCCCTAATGACTGTGTTACAAATCATTATGCTGGCCATGCCATTTATAATTTTTTGTTTTTAAATGAAATAATTGAGTTGTTAGCTTATAAACTATTAAATATAATTTTTATGGCTAATCGCTAAGTGGGTTTTGGTATATAATTCAGAAGGTACTCAAAGAATTAAATTAAACTATTTTAAAATTCCTTCATTTAGCTGTTAAATCTATTCCATTTATTTAAGCAATGTTCTTCACCAATTATATGAATAAATGTAAACATTGGGGGTAGGATTTGTGAGTGACATCTCATTCTCTCAATAAATAGTATTTACCCATTGACTGATGGACTACTTGGTAAAGAAGAACTCCCCTTATATTTGATTTAGAATAAATTCAGTAAAGCATGTTGTCAAAATTTGTATTATTTGTGTTATTACATGAGTATTGATAATAACTGAAATAATGTCCCTAGAAGGAAGTCTTTTGAACCTTAGAAGTTTATAAACAGAAAATTTAACAACCATCATTTGTTCATTTTATAAACATATATTTTTCTTTGCAAAAGATATAATAGTTTTCTTTAACTTTTTTAGAAAGGGGAAGTTTCTATCAGTAAACAGATTATATTAGCATATAAATTTTAAAAGCTAAAGAAAATATTCAATATAATTTTTAATGATTATGAATATCTTATTGGCACAGTAATGATTCCAGAAGAAACATCTAGAATTGTCAATATTCATAGTTCTCCGGCTATTACATACTTTGCAACTATTTTAATTTATATGACACATTTTAAATGCTAACTTAAAATTGTGCATCTGGTAGATATTTTTTCTAAATTCTTTTAGGGAATTTGAACATAAAAAATTTGAAAGGTAGGTCATGACCTTTATAATTCTTTCCCTTTTCTCCCTGGCAGTTGTGACATTTGGCCCTGATCTCATTGTTCTAGTTTTCAAGCTTCTCAGATTGCGATTACAATAGCAATAATTTTCCCTGGACACCAAGTGGATGACTAGCTCATCCAGAGCCCCGTGGCCTTCCCACGTTGGCTGGCAATAGACCCCTAGCTGTCTAAGCCAAACTTCTTTCTCCAGAGCTCAGTCTTGACATTCTTCCTGAGCAGCTCAACAAAAGCTTCATAAAAGAACAAAACACCCAGAGTGATTTTTAACTGGGTATTCAGAAATTTATAAAAGGATTTATTATTGAGACTTAGGGTTTTGTTTATTAATTGATTTTTGTTCTCTCTTGTTTTCTGGTCAAACAAATACTTTGTGCAAAAGAGAAAAGGAGAGTGGGAGAGGGAGAGAGAGTGCACTTAAAATCTCTTGTATTGTTTTCCATAGCTTGTAGTTTTGGACTGAAATGCATAAGCCAAATTGAATTGTGTGCACCCCACCAATGCACAACCACATGCATCTGACACCTGCAATTTTTTAGACATCAAAGTTTGGACTCTTCTGCATTCATAGTGTCCCTGTCATCAGACCTAGGGGGCATGTCTGTACAGAAAAGAAACAATCTCATTTGGCAACGAGGTATGTAAGGCCTTCGGGGGAAGGTACTCAACTTCAAGAAAGAATGATCAGAGAGACAGTCAGAGAGGTTCTAGCAAAGAGCTCCAGGAGGGTACCTCTACCCACTGTCCTACTAAGCCCCCAGACACACACTTCTATTTGGGGGACATTTTGTTTTGCATCAGGTGAACAAATAGCCTGAATCGCCTATTTATGATCCTCAGGATAGTATCACTGCTTTTCTTTTTTTAATTGGTTCTATTTTTCTCACCTTGTTTTAAATACCCAACTGAAATGTGTGTGACATCTCCTGCCCCCCCCCCCCCCGAGATTTGGCACTCATTTCCCCCATTATTTCAATGAGTAATGACACCAAGGGCATTAAGCCAATCCTACCGGCACTTTCCACTTTCTACAAAATAAAAAGGCACCAAACCAAACATACTGCAACATGAGGCTTCAGGGATTGTGACTAATTTCTAAACTCTCTTTGCTCGTGGTAGATTTCTGGCTGTCATTTGGCATTTGGCTCTTTTTCATAGAGCCCTTGAGCAAACTTTATTTACAGTGCACACTGACTTTTATTACTACATAATACAGAAAATATTTGCTTCGTTATGAAGCCAACTGAATATTTATTTTGATTTTTGTTACTTGTTGTAAACAGAGTTCAAAACACTCTCTACTATCATTGTTCCAAGCTAGTCAAAAACTGTGGCAACAATCAGTATGGAGCTTGTGTGGCCCAGGGCTTGTGATTGCCTCACACCCCTCCCAACAAAAGGAACTTTTTTTTTTAAATGTCCATGGCAATTTGAAAGTCACTTTTGCCCCTCAGAACTGTCTTTAGTCCATACTGGTTGTTACTTTTATGGGAAGTCTTCTCACCCTAAAGTCTTTTCAAAATACCTTGCAAACAAAATTGTCTCTTTGGATATGATCCAACCTCTAGCCTAATTCTGCTATAAGAAAAACAGTATTGCCCCAAACATCAAGAGTGCTATTTTTTTAGAAAACATAAATAAGAACCTGTGTTGTTGGAAATGTTGTGTGCACCCAGGTGTATTTTATCTATATTCCAATATTTGCTACTGGTTTGCTAAACCTATTTAGTTCTAGAACCAACCTACCCTGTGTACCTCACTTGATTTTTAAAGATTGTCCAGACTTAAAATGGACCCATGTTGCCTTCTGTGTGGTCTAGTTTCTGCATTTTTACCTGACAATAAAAATATGTCAGGTCAGACTGCATCTACATCCTTGGCCTTTGACATTTTGTGAATAATACTTTTTATAAGTTGGTAGACATTTGACTGATTTAAACCCTTAATGAGAAGTCCGCTACTAGTTTATTTTTGCATTTTAAAGAAAGATAAATCTATAGCATATTTTTAGTTCATATCTTTATATGCTTGAAAAAAATCATATATGCCATCCAGACCAATATTTAAGTCAACATTTTCCCCCCACTTGAACATAAATTCCCAATGAGAATTTGGAAGTGAGATTTAGTGTATGGCTTATATTGAAGCCACATCTAGAGTTTCTGAAACTTTAATCCTAATAGATCACTCTGGAGTTGTTCTTTGCTTTTTTTCTATTCTTTTGGACATCTATAAAACATGCATGTTGTTAGACGTGCTCACAGAGTTGGGCTATTTTGAGAACTGTGTGATGACAAAGGAAACATCTTGGGTTTTGGGGTTAAATCCGGAATCAAAATCTAGCTCTATCACTTCCCAGTTGTATGGTATTGAACAGTTGCTAATCTTCCTAAACCCCAGTTTCTTCCATAAAATAAGGAAATTAATACTTATATCATGATGTTACTATTAATGTGTTAATTTCTAACAAACACTTGATGCAGTATTGTACATATAGTAAGCATTGTTTTCTTATTATTCTTAGGGTACTTTTTTGGGCTAGATTTATTTATTTATGCATACAAGAACTGTGGTGCCTGCCAGAGGTGCAGGGAGAGGATTCACCAGAGAAACAGTGAGGAACAGAACAGGCAGACTGACTGAAATACATTGCTGAAGGGAGCAGTGGGTAAGGTGGGAGAGGTCTGCTGTGCCATGTGGGTCCCCTTCCTGGTTGGGGATTGAACTTGCACTGCAGTGGCTACGGATGCTTCATAGTGTGGTACTTAAAACCTTGCACCACCAATGAGGCCCCCTTAGTGAACTTTTTTGGTAATTTTTATAGGGATTTTTTTTCATATTACAGGAATTAAATGCAGGTGGTGACCATTCAAATAAAGATCAACTATGTTTGGAAAAAATTCAAATGACGCCAAAAATTTAAGATAAAGCAAGGTGGTGGGTACTTACAGTATTGTGTATTTGAATCTTGGTTAATATTTGATCTTTGGCATCATTTGGTATACTCTTGATTATAGCAACTCTTTCAAGACTTTAGTTTCATATTAATAAAACAGAATGAGAAAAATTTTGAAACCTTAGAATATAGCAAATATCGAAGATCACTATTAGCTGCCCAGTTTGTAACTGATGCAGATGAAGAGCAGCTGAAGAACTGATAAAGAGCTATGTTACATGTACTATGATTTAAAGACACCATGGGCCCTTAATTTTATATTTAGGAAAGTAGATGAACTATGAACATTTTACCTTATCAAGCCTATCAAACACTTTGTTCAATTTTTGCACATTAGAGAACTATGGTTAAAGCAGTCCTCATCAGTGATCTATTTTTTTCCCCACCTCTGAGGATAAGACATGTATTTTTATGGATAAAGCAGTAACGGATGTGTGTGCCCCTGAATGGAAGTTTGTGCTTTTTGGGAAACATCAAGCTGAAATTATAAAGAAAGGAACTGGTTCTTACTGTAAGAACAACCTCATAAGAATTCAGTCTTAAGACGGAAACATCCCTGCCAGGAATAGCATTGTGTTTGAGAAATTGAGCTTTGGTTTCCATGTGACTAGGTTTGAATCCAACATCCAGAATATTCCATTTGACCTTATACAAGTTACCTAAACTCCCAGAATTCCAGTTTCCCTCTTTAAAATGAGGTGAATCACAGTACCCACCTTACTAGACAGTTGAGAGATAATAAAAATGGATATTAAAATACAAAGAAAGTAATGGTTAATCATTAACTATTACTAGTTCAATGGTACAATTCACAGGCTTTTAAAAATAGGTGGGAGAAAAGACATTAAATATGGCTTATATTACACAAAAACTTTGATGTTTGTCTACCCTCAAATCTGTGTACATCATCTGTCCCTTATTCATACCATCATTACTACCTGCATCTATTCTCTGTTTCTAGTAATTCAGGGTCAAGCAAAAGACATAACCCTGTCCTTAAGGAGAGAATATTCTTACAATAGAGAAAAGGTGCATAGGTGAAAAAGGGCTCTAAATGGAGGCTGAGCCCCTAGGCTTGCTTTTTTTATCCTTTAAGTCTAAAATTCAAGTAGTGCAGACTAGTAGAATTTTATATAGACCTATTGTATACTTTTATTTTTTGTTCACATTTAAGTTAATCTTGAAGGAATATGGATTTTATAATCAAAAGAAGCCTAAGTTTAAATCTCATCTCTGCCATTAGAAGCTGCATGAATTTAAGCACATTCACTTGTCCCATTTATTATTACCTGGTAAATCAAAAGATGAAGATTAAATGAAATGACATTTGCAAAGCACCTAGGCCAGTGCCTGATCCTTATGGGCTTTCTGTCATTTCCTCCCCTCCCCCCCCCCCCATGAACTGTATAAACTAAGAACATGAAGTTTTTAAGAGCTCTCTAAAACCATGAAACCATTCTCATGTATCTTGATATCATAGCAAACGTGGCCAACTTTCTTTAGTCCATTTTCTCCTCCAAGTAAAATGATGTGTAAATACAATTCTGCAAGAATAATCTCATTTCTGTACTAGTGGTCACACAATTGTTTTTATTTAAATTTGAAAATAACCTACAACTCTGCCATTAGAAGACAAAATAACCACCTTTCACAACCATTTATTTTTCCTCCACAATGAATTGAAAAAAAAAAAAAAAGAGTTGGCTACTTTCATACTTTAAAGTCATTTCTGTTTGTGACATATATAGACAATCTAGTCAGTATTTGAAAATCTATATGCAGTAGCAGGCCTAGCTTTTCTCCTGTAACAGAATCGTCTCTCCCCTTTAATGAGAAGTAAGTCAGGCACACTAAGTTCACAAGTAAGAACAGTTCTCGCCATACTTTTTCCTCAAACTGAAAATAAGTAAACACCTAAAATGAAAAAGAACTGCAAATGAAGCAGACCTTTGATTCACCCCAAACTGATTTATGAAGTCATTTTCTTCCCTATGAGTTCCAGTCTTCTTCTGCTTACTAACACTCCTTCCACTCTAACTGCAACTCTGAATGAGTTCTATGCCTGTAACTTCCATGGTTGATTAAGGAGCAAAAGATAAAGCCCTGGAGAGAATACCTCACTAACTTTGCCTTGCAATTTACTTAGAAAGTTCAGCTTTCTTTTGCAGATAATTCTTTAACATTCATTTAAGCACTGGTATTCATTATAGACTGAAGGAGAAAGACAAAAGTAATGTATCCTCAACTAGATCATAAAAGGCTGTCAGCTCATCAGTGACTTCCTATGATGTCATCAGCAACAGGAAAGCTAAAACAGTTAAGTTCCTCAAAAACTGAAGATGAAATTACAACTTTAGTACTGACTCAGTTATGTGGCCTAGAGCAGAGCCGACTTTAATATATGTTTCCTTATTCCTATAAAACACATCAAAGGCCAGATTTTCAAAGCCCTGCATGGACGGCCATTTGGAGAGAGGTATAGCCAGGCCCCAAAACCTTCATTTTAAGCAGATGGCAGTGGCAACAGCAAGGTTAGAAATTGCAAACTTAGGCTTGTAAACACACTGTTTAACACTAACCCTGACGAGAAAGGGGCTGGCATGGAGGAATCTGGAACCACCATTCAGTTCTGTAAAGCAGCACTGTGCTGGCTTGTGGCAGGTAGCAGAAAGCTGATGAGAGCTCTCAGCTCTGCGCCTCTCCTGCGTGGTTTTTCTTAGCAGGAATCCCCTGGAGCGCACAGAGCCAGTGATTAACATAACACTAGGTGGCGCTCTCTTGTACTATCAAGTTTATGGATGATGGCAAAGCCACCTGTGAGGAGTTCCATTTTATTAAAAAGTTTAAAAGGAAAGGAATAAAGTGGCAGGTTCTCTTCCTTATCACAGAAGCAAGACGTAAATTATTAAACCCATTTTGGAATCCTGTATTTAAGCACCTTTTCTAAGATTATAAAATCAAGTATTACCACATGTGAGATATTTAATAAATATTAAAGAAAACTAATTTGAGGAACTGGTTTTTATTTTTCTTCTTTTGAGGTGAGTAAAAAACATACATTTAACTAAGATGCTCAATGTTTGGAGTCACTTGAAAAGTGTTATTAAATTTTGATAATTCCCTTTGAAACTCCCCATAGAAGATAAAACCTGGATCTTTGAAAAACACATGGTAAAATAGCAACTGTTAGGGAAAAAAATCATAGTTGTGTTCTCTCTCTCTCATAGTTTCCTCAGACATTGGAAATCTTACTACAAGAAGATTGAAGTCTCTTATGTGGGTAAAAATGCACATTTATTATACATCCTAACAGGTTTAACATTCCCTGTAAAATTTAAACCAAGTTCTCAGATACAATGGTTCTTTTAGAATATGGCTCTAGCTCATGTCTTTAGAAGATATTTTGAGTCTTATGCATGAAGGGTGTTGAAGAAGGGGACAGTTTTAATACCCAAGGTCATAATGAAAAGACAGAAAAACTTTATTCACAATTGGTTTATATGTTAGCATAATACCCATTATTGGGCATTCCAAGTACAATTTACTGATTTACTTTTTATTTGGCATCAAAATTTACTATTACATATTTTTTGCCTTTTAAGTATTTGTCTACTTGTGCAGCACCCAAAACTTAGTTAAAAACTGAACTGAGGACCTTTTGTTCTAGGTAACATAGCTCAAAACTTTATGTTCAACCATTTGGAGAAACTGTATTTCAAAATGTTATCCCTCCCAGGCTGAGATCATTACATTCTAAGTCTCCCGGGACACACATATCTAAAGTTTTTGTCTTGTTAGCATCTTCTATAATAGAAAAAAATGGATTCCTTTTACAAACTCAGCAGGTCTTTGAAGCGGCATCATGCCATCCTTCATTTTCTGACATTACACATGAGGCTATAGCTCTGTTTGTATTTTCTTTAGTGAATTCTTTACCTCCCAATTCAGTCCATTGTGAATTCCCCAGATCTTCCTTTCTATTCCCAATAGGAAGTAAACACTGGACCTGAAATCCTATCTTATTTTAAAACTGATTAGAAGTAAAACATGCATAGCAGCTTTTGACTAAGAACTAAAAAGTGCAGCCCACACAAATCTCTCACTAGCCTGGATTTCTCCAGAGAAATTCAGATTAGAAGTATGAGTTGTCTCTGCATTTGCTTTTTTAAAAATTGAGATATTATTACATACCCTAAAATTCACTCTTTTGTATAGTTCGGTAGCTTAGACTGTGCCTACTAAGTTTTGCATCCAACTGTCACCATGTAATCCCAAATTCTTTCTATCACTCCAAAAAACAACCTCCCAAACAGAACTTCCTTCATTCTTTCCTCCCAGCACCCAGTCCTGGACGCTCATTAAACTCTATTTTGTCTCTATGGATTTGCATTTTGGACAATAAATAGAAACAGAATCATAAAACATGTTGCTTTACATGTCTGACATCTCACTTAGATAACGTGTACTGCATTCACCTATGTTCTAGCACAATCAGAACCTTCTTCCTTTTTAGGGCTGGAAGATGTTTCAACATTTTCTTAACTAATTGCCCATTAGAAATGATTGCTCACTTTAGGTTTGTAGATTTATCCACTACTCAGCAGCTCAACACTTCTTATCACCCCTTCCATTAAGCTTATTTTACATTTTGTTTTAAAGGTAAAGTCCTATATGTATAGTTGAATCTAACACACCTTTTAAACTCTAGTAGTGTTTTTACAGGTTTGTTATTATTTTTGTGGGTACTCTGCTCACAAAGTTCCATTGGGTATTGATTGGGAGGCTTGATCTAATTTTTCCCAGGATGCAGGGTTTTTCAGATAAGCCTAGTGCTCTATTGTAAAATTGCCTGTATGTGTGAAAACATAATAACAAGCCCAATAGGAGGAAGGTTATTTGAGAATATCATAAACAAGAGAATTCTGACTATGATCTGCAGGGGTTAGCTAGCCAACGCTTGGGATTTGGGGGAAGATTTAAAAGTGAATGTAAACTGCAAGTTACTGGATGGTATGAAGCAGAGTTCTGTAACATCTAAGAAGCCAGGCTCAAACCACACTTTCATATTACATAAACTTGGGCACACAAAACTCTTTACTATGCCTCCATTTCATTATCAATCAATGATAGGGTTGTATGAAGAGGAAATGAGATAATAAAGTGTTTAACATATTGCCTTAGATTCACTCAGAAAGTCCCAAGTAAGCTTTGAGAGCCAAGTTACTTCTCAAAATTCTAAGGACCTATATCATTGTGAACAACGTACAGAGTTTCTTTCTTTTTTTTCCCCAAGTTAGCTATCATCATGATGTTTTTCACTTACTTATATCCCCTACATATTTCTAACTACCGAATATCTTCAGTAAGGAAGAACAATCAGCAAATTCAGTAGTTAAGAAGTGATGTAAGTCTTTACTACTTTGCTGAGACACAGAAAGAGAAATGAAGACAAAGGCCCCAGGGGTCACGATGTTGCCCTAGGGACAAGGGATCTGTTAATGCTGAATGTGCAAGTCCCTGGCAGGGCAGTCTGTGCATGACCTAGGGAAGGAGACACTGCTTCTTTTTTTCTTTCTTTCTCTTTTTCTTAATGGCACCTTTTTTTAAGATGCTTTTTTGGAATGCTATGCTTAGGGAGCTTTTAGAGGAACTTTGCAGAAAACCAATGTGGATTCATTTAAAAAGAAGAAAATGACCTGCTTGCTTCTCCTCCCTACAGCAGGGGTGGGGGTAGGGGCACAGATACTCTGGAAAGGAGCTAAGCTGGTGTAAATCGTGAGTGTCTGCCTGTGTGCAGTGCACCATGCACACTTGGTGAAATGAACATCTCAGGTTCTGGAGGCAGAATTAGGGGCAGGGGTGGGAGAAAGGGGCTGCCTGGCGTGTACAGCCTCTCCGCGCCAGCCTGTCTGTTTGGGTAAGCTGAGCACTGGGTCCTTGCTAGCTGCCGAGTTGCTGGCTGGAGGCACTGGGTTTGCAGCCAACAATAGCAAATGGTGGTGGTGAGGAGGAAGCCGGCGGTGCTGCAGCACCCCCCCCCGCCCCCCCCCTGCCCCCCGCCCAGGGTAACGTTCAGGAGCTCAAGAAGAAAGCAAAAGCAAGAGGGCAGCTCAAAAGGGACAGGCTTGAAACCCTAGTGACGGGATGGGGCTGGGGGAGTGAAGGAGGAAGCCAGTTATGGTTCCAAAATACCGCCTTTAGGTCCTGCTGACACCAAAGCAAAAACATCCCTCACCACCCTAGGGGCTGGGAAGCTGAGTTCAGCTGTCCCTGGGGGTGGCTGCCCTGGCGGTGGGTGTTGGGTTCCTTGCAAAAGATCAAAAGGGGAGCTCCTACTTTTAAAGCAAAACTTGGCCTGCACGTTTCAGAGAAGCTGCTTTCATTAAGAGGTATTTTTCAAAACAATGTTTGGGGCAGTGGTCTCTCCTTGTATTTCTCCTATCATTCCTATTCTAATTCTTTCTCCTTCTTTTTCCTTCTGCCATAATCAAGACCAAAAATACACAGAATGCTTTCCTATCACACAGTACCAGTGAATAGAATTCATTTTCTGCTTGACATTATCTGGCCTGACATGGTAAAGAAATAAGACACAGCAGGCCACCACCACACACATGATGGCAAGAGTCTCCTCTGGCCCTCATGGACTTGGGTTGACCTTGCTCTTCTCCATCCCTTCCCAACACACAATTAATATTAGCAAAAGGAGATGTGTCAGTGCCTGGTAACAGTGCCTGCTTTTGGCATGGAAAGTGTATCAGTGTTAACAGCTGGGTGTGGAAGTCATGCTCAGTAAGGATTTAGGGGCAACATTTGGTCTCAGATTAGCCCGTTAGGAGGTGGGGGTTGTCTCCCCGCCAAGGCTGAGCAGCTCAAAAGGTCATGTAGCCTCCTGGGATTAATACTGGTATTTAATGAAATGCCTTGCTTATCATTGTTCTGGGCCGACAACTTGTTTTCTGACTAAGAAGAAATCACTTCCAAATATAATGTGATGTGGTTGCCTTCCTAAGCTCTTGAGTCAGCTAAGTCAGATACTGGAGAGGCAGTTAGCTAAGTGTTCCAGGAGAACTCAGAAAGAGAGACCAGATCAGCAAAGGACTTCTGTGATCTGTTGTTAGTAGTGAGAAGGTTAAACGATTTTAAGCTGTGTACAAAACAGAGTGATAGATGCAGGTTATGACCAGAGAGGAGTAATGGAAGTAAGAAATGGGAGTCTGAAACCAAGTAGCAACAGCAGAAATGGAGAGTAGGGCATGGATTCAAGACATGATCTTTACAGGACATGGAGACTATTTGGATGTGGAGGAGGAGAAGGGTTAGTGACTCTAGCAATTCAGCTTGGGGAATGAGAAGTTAAGAAGCAGGTTTGCCAGAGGACTGGAGTGGAGGGAGGGAATTTAGTTTTGATGTGCATCCTGTGTCTCAATGGGAATCCCTCTTGACCACAGGGACTTGTCTTATTCAAGGTTGTTGCTCTCCCCAGTGTGAGTGCATGGCCGATGACTGGCTGATGCCCACACACCAGGGCCCAGATCTCCGGTATCAATTTTGGATAACCCTGAAGTTCTGCCTTCAGACTCAGCAATAGCCTCATGGCCAGTGAGCTGTTCCCTCTCCCACTCCTGCCTCCCTCTCTTTACACGTGTGCCTCTGAGTGTTCTCCCCTGCAAACCTGTGAGCCACTCCTGAACTCTCAGTGTGTTCCCAGGGAACACAGTATCAGAGGATGTGGTTAGAGAAAAAGAACCCCACGAGGACCACCGAGAAGACAGAAAAGCTGTGGCCCTAACAAATAAAGTAAGAGGAAGAGGAAGTTTGGGGAGAGGCAGAGGATCAGTATCAACGCCTATCACAGGGCGGTTTAGAAAGTCAGGGCTGAGAAGTGTGTGCTGAGATAGCAAGAGGCAGACCAGGAGTAATCCTGGCAAGAGCAGTTTAAAGAAGCAACAGTGTAGACAAAGGCTATCTGTGATGGGGTCACAATCAAATAGGAAGTGGAATCAGTATAGACTACCACTTGAAGAACTTTGTAGAGAAAATCAGCAGCAAGGTGGTGGGAGTTGAAAGAGGATATAAGATCAGGAGTTTCCCTGAATGGAAAAGAACTGAGCTGAGGGCAAGTCGCTGAAGGCAAAATGAGGATGCAAATCCTGGGGGAAGAACACAACATTAAAGGGGTGATATACATGGGGGGGATAAGGGGCAGTGACTTGGGGCATGTCTTTTTCTGACACTGCCAGGAGGTGAGGAAGAAAGGAAGAGGCAAGAGTGGCTGTACCCCACCTCCTACATCCAACCCCCAAACCTCTCTTAGCACTTAAAAACATGAATCTCCCCACCCTCTCTTTCTATACTTGTCTCTCACAAATCTCCAATACACTTTCAATTCTCAAACCAATCCAGGCTACTTCAAACCTTCTGATGTGGGGACATTCACTGTTGCTAAATCCTGTCCTTGACCTTTTCTTGGATTTAGCCAGGGTTATCTGTTTAAAGGTAGCTATATGTTCTTTAAAGTAGGTCCAATGTTATCCAGCCATCCCTCCTTTCCCTCTATCCTGGATTCATAGACCTCTTATCAGGTTGAAGGTCCCTTCCACATCTGCCTCTGGTATCTTCCTCAAAACTTGCCCTGGACTCTACTTCTCTAAGCAACGCCCCTCCCAGGCCCTATTCGACATTCACATCACAGTGCTTTCCTGTGTAACACATAGCGGTGGCAGCTCTGCATTTGTGTGACTATTTGACCAAGTCTGGTTTCCCCATTAGACCATAACTTTATAAAGTCAGGGATTCACTGTGGAGTAATGCTTGGCACGTTATTTGGATGGATAAGTAAATCAATACTTGTTACGATATAACTTAGGGTTATCTTACTCATGACAGATATAAAGCCCATAAGAACAGAGGACATGTATTTTCAGCTTCTAAAGTATTTAGTTCAAGTCCCTGTACATAACAGGTCCTCAGTACATTACAGATGAGTGAGCAATTGACAGTTTTTTAAATTATACAAGATAAAGACCATTGGACTACAGAATCGTGAGACCCACCGCTATTGGAAACTGCTGGGTCATCGTACTTGTGATCCTGCCTGACTCTTTCACGCATTTTCATATTCCAAAGCATGTATTTAACATCTGTCACATGCCAGCAGTTGTATGAAATGCCAAGGATACAGCAAAACCTGGTGTGGCCTCTGCTTTCATGGAGTCCCCAGTCTAGTAAGTGGACCCAGGCACCAGTCAAAGGGTCATTCAAACAGAAATGGAAAAGTTCATCTCTGAAATTGCTTGTCAAGACACACAGAGCAGGGCCTCCCTGGTGGTGCAGTGGGTTGAGCGCCACACTGTGGGGCTTCCACAGCCACTATAGCTTGAGTTCCATCCCTGACTGGGGAGGTGACCCCACATGGCGCAGCAGACCTCTCCTGCCTCATCCGCTGCTCCCCTCAGCAGTGTATTTCAGTAGATCTGCCTATTCTGCTCCCCACTCTGTCTCTGGTGAATCCTTTCATCTCCCACTACTCTGGCCTGTACCTCAGCTCTTGTATGCTGATAATATATAAATTTTTAAAAACAAGAAAGGCACACAGAGCAGAATGCTGACTGGAATGCTGACAGCAGCTGTGTGATGGGAGAGGCAGGTGGACCAGACCTTGTGGGCACGGTGGGCCATGTTAAAGGTTGTCAATATGGGCCTATGATCTGACTCATTAGGGTGAGATGAGAGTGAAATTAACCAAGTGCATTTCTAAAACATTACTCTATAATGTTTTCAGGGTAAAAGAATGGATTGGTGATGAGATACCCCTGATAGAACAATTTGACCATTCTCTCAGGAACTACAGGAACTAGCCAGCAGCTCCAATACATCACCCCATATAATCATCATCAAAACTGCTATCACTATTGAACATTTTCTGTTTTTTTTTCCTCATCTGTCCATCTTTCTTTTCCAGTAGAATGCTATACTCCATGAAGATCAGGGATTGTGTCTAGATAAGTTCCTGACCTATATTATATGTCCATAAAATTTGTTCAAAATTGAATTGTAATTTCTGCTTGTTGAGAGGTAAAACAGAAGGGACATGTGCTTAGGCTTCTGGCAATAATGTCATTTTTTTCTACCCACTTAGCATGACCTCTGGTTCCACCAGGATGGGTTTATGAGGCCTTGCCAAAAACTTTGACCTTGTGCTCTTTTCAACAAGGGAATTTTGAAAACCTCTTAATAGCTCTTTCCTGATGGAATTAGAGTGAGACTAAACATGAATGTTTACCCATGCCTTCTATTATTCTTCTCTAAGATGCTAAAGCTATGATCTACCAACTGCCTTTCCTGAATTGGAAAAGTAAGAGAAAGTATCAACATTTCCTTGCCAGACATCTTGTTATCATAATTAAACTCTGTAAAATACTAAAATTTACAGTTTCTAACAGTTACTTGGATTGGTAAAAAGATATGAGAACTGCAATTATAGATTCCCTAAATAGCAAAGCATTATGTGGACACATTCTGTATTGAATCCAGTGGAAATTCCACATTCTCTAAGTTAGGACATACATAATTATGAACTAGGTCTGTTATAGTTTTATGAGTTATTCTGTTGAAACTTGTGGAACTATGTGAAAGTTCTCTAAGTCTACTGATAAGTGTGTAGTTTAAATTCTAGGTAGTATATAGACTTAATTAGCTTTTGTGAATAAACTGGATTTTTTTCTCAGATCTCTGGGATTAATATAAAAATGGTTATAAAATCATGGCTTCCTTTTCAAATTTTGCCTTTAATTTGACCTATATGAGTAGTTGCCCAGTTTTTTCATGAGATGAATCAACATCTTTATATACATTCAGCCCAGGTCTATTAAAAGTGACTTGGTTTCTCAAATTTCAGCACCATCCGGGAAGTTCAAAATGATTTTTTAAAATAGCAACATTAAATGAAATTAATTTATTCCAAACCCTGAGAAATTCCACTAATTTATATTAAAACTCATAGCTAAAATTCTTACCCAGATGGGGTAAGGAATAGTTATTTTATGTTTCAGTTCATAAAGATGTCTGTACTGGTAGGGAAAAATAGAAACATAGATATAATTTTGATTATTATGGGCCTTCAACAAAGTCTATATAAAGAGTTAACTTTGGGTCACTAAAATTATCTGCACCTTTAAATGATGACATCATATATATGAAGATCTTGCTTTATGTTTTTAGTTGTTAGCATGATGAGACCAGTGAGTGCCTCCCCAACTATTCTCATTTTGCATGCTTTGCAATCTTATATTTTTTAAAAAAGTAACATTTGTTGATTTAAAAATGTGGTCAAAATTAAAGATTAAAAAAAGCATATTTGTCTACAGAAAAGATGAGAAAAATGAAAATGCTTTCATTCAAATCCCTCTGTCTACTGAGCAGTGAGTAAATGCAAACAAAAACTGAACTTTTCAGGATAGTTTCAAAAGCTAAGTCAAATTGGAAACAGATAAGGTAGGGACAGCTGCTAATATCTGAAGACACCAAAACCCACAATGAAAGCTACTGGCATAGTTTTAACTCACAGAAGAACCATGATGCAGAAAATGCGACAAAAGATGAGCACTGGCAAAGAAGCAAAGTAAGGCACTCATCCCACTCAGCAATTTCACACACATGTTTATTGTCATCTTCATCATCTGTTTTTTTATACTAGGAATGAAATCAGTGGAAGGCTTATAAGAAGACAAGCTTTCAAATTAGAATGAGACTTGAGCTCCTGATCCAGAATTATTACATGTGAAGATCCTTTGTGAGCATGTAGTGCAAGAAAGCAAAGTCTTATCCTTTAAGGCTCAGCATAGCAGAAATAGAACCAGTGGGTAGAAATTTAACAAAGGCCTCTGTGGGGTCTGCGTTAGAGAGAATGTTTCAACATTTGAAACAGTCATTAGGGAATTAGGTTGTCTCAAAAAATGGTGTGCTTCTCATCCCTGGAAATGTTCGGGCTGAGGCTGGATGACCTTCTGCCAAGGAATGCAGCAGAGAAGATTCCGGCTTTGAGTGGGAGTTTGGACTAATGACTTCTAATGCTGCTTCCAACTATAAGATTTGGAGTTTCCAGTACAGTGTCCTATACACAAATTTTTATACCCAGTGCAATTTGTTCCAAATCTCAGGAATCTGGGTCTTTAAACAAGGCAGAGGATATTCATAATTGTCTCTGAATGGACATGTTCAAGTTTAGTCCAAAGGAGACTTGTGAATAATGAGCCACAGAGATACACTTTTAGCTCCTTCCACAACTGGAATGTTTTATGGGATTTGTTCTGACAGTGCCAGACTCTTGAAATTCATCTAAGCAGCACACTCCCTTGCATTTGTATCCTGGACTTGGAAATTCAATATCTTAACTAATAAAATCACCTCTGGGCATTTCTAAAATTGAGCTAGTCCCCTAAGCCTATCTTGATTGAAATATATATATATGTATATATAAATATATATATTTACATTGTCCAGTAGATGACCAGGGGCTGCTGCCCAGGTGTGGCACATGTGCACTGCTAATGGAGCACATGTTACAGTTGTTCAGTCTCTCTGGCCTACACCACCTCTGGCATTCAATGTCTAGTGCATTGACAGTTTGGCACTGTCTTCATATTATGTCCACAGGGACCTAAAATATGCAAATATCACATGACCCATTCAACCCGATGTTTGATGTCTGTATAGATAATTCATGGCTAACTCACGCCAGGGCCAACCATTCTAACCCAGCCCTCACCCTAATTAAAAACAATTGTGATGTAATGGGGCAAGCAGTCTTGACTTCCTGCTCCTCTTTTTCCAGTTTGTTCATCAATTATCTATTTCTACTTTTGAAGTATGCAATTTTTAACCAAACTGGAGGGAGATTCACCTAGTGCAAGTGCTCTTTTGGGGTCCAAGGCAGCTGAAAGGAGATGGGTTGGCTTTGTCTCAGTGCTCCTGGCAGAGAGAAGTTCACAGAGCTGCTTTTAGTTCTATGAATCCAGGGGGTCAGGGGAAGATAGAGGTCCGTTTGGATGTATCTCAAGTATATTGGAAGCATGAACATCTTTCAAGTCTGTACAAACACACACCTAGATCTTTTCAATCAGTATGCACAGTACAACATGGTCCCTGGGAGATTCCTATGTATATAAAACTTAAAGAAGCCCTGCTTTAAAACTCATTACATTCAGATCAACAGAAGTAAAAATGAAATTTTACTTTACGAAAAAAAAAATAAGCTTTGTGTTTTAAAACAGAAGTAAAACTTTTAAACTCCTTTCCACTAAAGGGGAATGATGAATTAACAAGATAATTATATATGCCTAATGAATAAAATTGGTGATGATCTACATTTTAAATTAATGTTAATCTCTTTTCAGGGTAGAGAGCCCTGAAAATACTGCTAGGCTGATTCAACTTTAATTAATGACTGAAGAAAGGAATAGAATCAAACTTTCAGTTTAACCTAAAAACATACCTTTATTTAACCTCTGAGATCTTCTACTCACATACCAGCACAAACACATCAGCCATCTCAAGATCCCAACACCAACCAAAGCATTTTTCAGGATATGTCTTAAGAAGTCACTTTTTTTTTCTTAACCACACAGAGCACTTTTGCAATCACAGTAAGGTTTTGCAAAAGCATGGGGTAACAGCTATAAAAGTTATGAAGTCATATTTAGATTGAATAAGAGGTTATGATTTCCAAGTAATGTTTCCAAAAATAGTGCAGCTGATCTGGTAGCAAAGAATATGCCATTATGAGATGCAAAATTTATAGATGCAAATACACATATGTGTGTATGCATACTTATAAACCTACATAAACTCTAAAAAATATTATGAACTAATGAAAATAACAATTGGTGGCAGAGTTTGCAAAAATGCTATAATTCCGACACACACCATTAAAAAACTCATTGATAAATCATTGGAACTTATAGCTGACTTTTGATTTATTTTTATGCCAACTGTAGTTGTGACCCGAGGGAGATGTTTATATACCGACAATTTCAGTGAGGAGCAGCAATAGCTAATCTGCTCAGTTTTTGAACTCTGAGAGTTATGCTTTGAATTAAAGAAGATTTATGGAGGGAGCAATGGCCTTTTATGGATTACACACTAAAGATCAGAATGAGTAAGAAAGAAGGCATTCAAAAGAACTGAGGCTTTTTATTTATGCACATTAAAGAAAAATACAGTCAAAATTGTGAAAAATCATGTATATTACCTCATTTATACAGAGAGTATAATTTACCTTCTCCTATACACGTGCTACTGTTTGATTGCTTTCTGACTTACGATGCTTGCAATTGTCAAACGTGTATGATTTCCCCGCTGAAAACAGGAAAGATCCTTGCAATCTTCAAGGCTCTTGTCAAGTACCTTCTTTAGTCTCTTTAATGCCAAGTACAATGCCAGGTACATAACTGACTTTATAAAAGTAGTTGAATTTTATGGAAAGAGTATATAATGATCTAAAATTGCTTTACCATGCTTGGATGACTGTTAGATGTTGAAAACAAAAGGTAACTCTCAAGAAATAACGTAGTTTGTGGGGGCAGGGTGGCAAACTGCCTGACAACCCTAACGTTGTAGAACTTTGCAACATCAGACATCAAAGACCTGGACTAGGCACAGGAGGAGGATGGGGGATTCGACGCTCTGCCATGTACTGAGTGCAAGCACATTCACTCGAACACAGTCATGGGAAATGAGTGGGGATTGAGCGGGTTTCATCATCTCTGAATTTGTGTTGAATGGCACGGCAGGCCCCGCCCTGCTTTAGAATGAAGAGCCAAACCTTAGCCACAAGCTTAAGCAAAACTTTTTAGCTAATTGAAAGGTTTTGGAAAACTTAACCTGGAGGGCTTTGTGCTTACCTCTTGAAGCTTCTAGCCTCAAAGCAGTCTTGGGCTCCTGCCTGAGCATGAATCTCTCTTGAGATTTTAAAAGAGCCAGAGTAGAATGGTTACCTATGAAGTCACCTGCCTATTCTAGCTTCAGTTAAGCTGCACTAAATAGCAGGTTTATAAGACAACTGGCATAAAATGGTAGAGATTTAAAAAAAATCCTGTTTATCTGCTATATAGTTTCTTATTTTATAATTCAGTATGTTTATGGTAATGTTTATCACGTACCTTAATATAAAAGTCACTCTGATAATATTTTATTAACTTCTATCTATGAAATAACTGGATGACATGTTTGCTACCTATCAAACTGCTTTCATTTCGTATTTTAGGAATTGTCTGTAGAATGATCCTTGGAAGGATAGCTAACTGACTATGTCCCAATGCGATAACAAGTCCCAACTCAGCTGACACAAATCTAAATGAAACATTACTAACCAAAGCTGACACTTACCAAATTCATTCTTAAGGTATTATGAATTGCGATTTAGTGAGATATATTAAATTGCATATTTTTAGATTTACCCTGAAATATGTCTGAGATGACAAGACCAGCAGGTGGAAGAAAAAGCCACTTGGGAAAAATAATCGCATAAGCACCAATATCACCAATCTGTTTAAAGTCTTTCAAGCAAGTTATAATATCAGATCAAGGTTTATTAGAGATATAGACATCAAATGATAAAAATGTTAAGGTTGTGGACTTCTCCAAGTCTAATAAAAAAATCTTTTGTAATGCTGGCCAGATTCATTAAGAAATAGCCTTCCGGGGCCTCCCTGGTGGCGCAGTGGGTTAAGCAACGCACTATGAAGCAAACTGCAACCACTGCAGCACGAGTTCGATCCCTGCTGCTGGCCAGGGAGGGGACCCACATGGCGCAGCAGACCTCTCCTGCTGCGCCCGCTGCTGCCCTCAGCAGTGTGTTTCAGTCAGTCTGCCAGTTCTGCTCCCTAATTGTCTCTGGTGAATCCTTTCACCTCCCTGGACACTGGCCTGTATCCCAGCTCTTATACGCATAAATAAATAAATAAATATATATATTTTTTAAAGAAATAACCTTCCTTGGAAAAAAATGAACACTTCCCTATTTTTCATTTGCTTAGGGATAGGGACTCCTCATTTCAGAACAATAGCACAGAAATTTAGGAAGCTTCTAGGCTCTAAATTCAGGCCTAAGGATGACTCTAGCTAACCAAGGGGCCTCAGGCAAGTAGAAATATCTGTAGGCCTCTACTTCCTTATAAAATGTTATGGTTTTCATAAAATATATAGAAGAAAATATAGGTAAGATGCTACAAGACATACATCTTAGTAACACCTTTAAAGACCCATCCTC
Organism: Galemys pyrenaicus; assembly: GCA_019455555.1. Lineage (NCBI taxonomy): Eukaryota > Metazoa > Chordata > Mammalia > Eulipotyphla > Talpidae > Galemys > Galemys pyrenaicus. Next base: position 4,875,091 of record JAGFMF010011478.1, on the reverse strand, counting down.
CCAAAGCAAAGAAAGTGAATGAAAGATAAAGAGCTATGATTACATCAAACTCAAAATCTTCTGTACAGCAAAAGACATTAACCAAACAAAGAAACACCCTACTGATTCGGAGAAAATTTTTGCACCTCATAAAACTGATAAGAGACTGATCACAAAAATATACAAAGAACTCACACAACTCAACAAAGTAAACAAACCAGTCAAAAAATGTGCAGAAGAACTTAAAAGACAAAAAAAAAAGAACTTAAAAGACACTTCTCCAAAGAGTAAATGCAAATGGCCAATAGGTATATGAAAAAATGTTCAACATCCCTCATAATCAGGGAAATGAAGATCAAAACTATAATGACATATCAACTTACACTAGTAAGAATGGCACATAATAAAAACACTAACAACAACAAATGATGGCAAGGATGTGGTGCAAAAGGAACCCTCCTACATTGCTGGTGGGAGTGCAAACTTATCCAACTACTATGGAAAGTTGTGTGGAGGCTTCTCAGACTACTAAAAATAGAACTACCATATGATCTAACTATTCTACTCTTAGGGATCTACCCAAAGGACACAAAAAAATTAATTCAAAAGAATAGTTGTATCCCTACAATTATCACAGCACTATTTATAATAGATAAGACTTGAAAACAACCCAAATGCCCAAAAGTAGATGACTGGATCAAGATGATGTGGTACATATACACAGTAGAATACAATTCAGGAATAAAAAAGATAAACTGATGCCATTCACAGCAACATGGATGGTGCTAGAAAGGATTATGCTCAGTGAAATAAGTCAGAAGGAAAAAGAAAAATATTGAATAGTTTCACTTATAGGAGAAATACAGGGGAACCAAAAAAGGCATCAGGAAAAAAATTACAGTAAAAAACACAACAAAACAAAATAAACAGACAACTATAAATCAGAGACATTCTGCAGGGGAGGGGGAGGAAGAAGAATCAAAATGAGAGAGGGAAGAATACTATGGTGATGGTGCACAGGTGAACCAGTGGTGGAAATTCTATGGGACTACACTTAGAAAAGAAAGCAAACACTGTAAAAAATGAACAGTGATGTAAAATATATATAAAAAATAATTAAAAATAGGAAAAAAAGATTTTATTGGCTCAAAGCAACATATGTACACAAACTCTGTGATGTGTGGCAGGTTACCTAAACTCTCATCATTTGATACAGTTTACCTCAGAAGCATAAAATGTAGCTAAGATAAGTAGACAAACTCACCCATAGCAAGCAATCAATAACTGGTAGTTAAGATTAGTTCATAATGTCACCATTATGGTTACCACCCAGAAGGAAGAAGCTAAGTTCCAAAATGCAAAAGAAATACTGAGTTTCTTCTATCCTTTTGACCATGGTCTACTTATAAAACTAAATTAAAGGAAGTTGAAAACATTGGCATTCCTGTAGGGAAGGGAAATAAACATTTGCTAGCTAACGAACATATACATACTCCCCACAGTGGACACTAGCTGAGCTAGCGCAAACGGGTAAGAATTTTTTCTGGGAAATTTTTCATTACTGATCACCTCTTCCCATAATAACAACTTTCCCTTCCATCCACATTTTTATTTAGCATCCAAAAAGTTCTGCTTTAATCACATAGAAATACTGCTATAAAACTAAGAACTATAATCAACCAGTGTCAGGGACATAATGAAATAAGTAATTGCCTTTGTTTTTTCAAATTCTCTTAGGCATAGGATGTTCTTTTGGATATTTTAGCAATTTTTGGGTATTAATAAACTTCTGGTGCTTGGCTAAGGGTATATTTAGAGAGGGGTGTTGGCAAAGGAGAACTGTGAGATAGGGTAGCAAATCTGGTTAAGGGATCACAGTGATGTAACTAGATATTATTGTTAGGACACTGATTTCCTGGTTTTGATATTATATGATAATTCTATAGTATATCATTGGGTGAAGCTGGATAAAGTGTATGTAGGGAATATTTGTACAATTTTTGTAACTTGTGTGTCTAAGCTTATTTCAAAAAGGGTATTAAAAAAAGAGAACAAAACAAAACAGCCTGGATGTATACATTCTCTACATATCTTTCTCAGCTTATTCCACTCTAGTATGGAACTCTCACAACTCTAGTTGTTTAAAATTTCTTTTTTAGGTAAAAGAGAGTAGGAGACAGTAAAAACACTTAGGTGACCCCCAATAGCATAACTGTTAAGCAGATAGGATCAGTTTCCAGTTTCAGCCCCTAACTGACCTCTTAGCACTTTCAGTAGGATTTTTAATTTTTTATGAACGTAACACTGGCTTGAAACACTGTGTATGATTCCGAGGTGTCGGTTCACACCTCCTCAGATGTGTGTTAACTTAACATCACACTTACCACCAAGGCACAAGGTTCCAATTCTTCACTTAATAGTTTAGCCTAGTTTTCAGGAAGTTTCTAACTAATATCCAAGTCATACATGGTCAGAGGTACACATTCTGAGGAGATTTGTAGAAGAGGTCACCAATGAAATGGAAACCACCATGTACAAAGACAGTTAAAGCACCTTTTTTTCCAGGCGGTGAGTTAATCATCTTAGTTCTCTGCAATAAACAAGACAATGTGGGGAGGTTCATATTCAAAATTACCAAATGCCATTATTTCTTGCAATTTTCCCGAAGAATTACTTACCCATAGTCATTGTTTTATTTTCCTTGTGAGCTTATTAAGTTGTCTTGATTTATGGTAATGTGTGCTAACTGATGCCCCACTAGGCCTGGAGAACTCTCACGGGGACTGCACAAGATCACTTAACAGTGAGTATTCTCTGAATATGTCACTAGGCATTGCATGAATTTTTTCATAGCAGGAGTTCAAAAGGGCAATAGTTTTCAACCTCACTTGCTAACACTTTGATTGGCTGAGAGGGTCATCAGAGAGTCTTGGAAATGGAAGGACATTAACAGTTCAGCTCCTCGGTCACTCCCCCACCATTAAGTAAGGTCATATCTAAACCATCCCAGACTGAAGGAAATTGATCTTATTTTAGAAGACATTCAGAGATACCAATGAAGTAATAATATCTTTGAGGTTAAATTGAGCATATCTCTGAATAAGTAACTCAACTGTTCTCACATCGAGTTACATTTCTGCCCTTTACTCAGAAGCATTATCCACATACCAAAACTATACCCATTAATCTGTGGGATAAAGATTGGTGGATAAATACTATTAAAGGATATGTTTATCTTAACCTTTACTGGAAAAAATGAAGATAGAAAATTTAGGATTGAAGATATGTATGCATTTCAAATGTTCAAATTCTTTTTAAAAGGTCATGGGAATAATCTTGTTTTGTCCCTGCATTACAAACAAGACATGGATGTGTTGTTCATTTTGCAAGATTTCGTTTCAAACATCTAATCTTCTAAAAATACAGCTCATGCACATGTGTCTTTCCCTGCCTTTGACCCCTTAAAATACATCTCTGTACTTCTCATAATCCATAATGCCATTTTTATCTTGTTTTAAAGATGTTTCTCATCTTGCTAACTGGCACTATATTATCCTCAAGGAACTACATCCCTCAAAGTACCTTGTGAAAAGCCTTACCTCCAAAAGGTTCTAAATTTGGTGAAGGAAAAAAATCAATGAATTTATGTAAGTTAATTCTCTCTGGAGAAATGTCAAAGAGGGAGATGAGTTCATAAATTTACATATTTAATTTACTGATAGGAATTGGATGAGTATCTAGGAGATATCAGTTGGGCCAGAGATTACAGGGAAATCAATTCCTTGGCATCTCTTAAAATGTACATTTCTTGCACAGGTGATCTATCCCATACAACAAGCTTGAAGTTCTCTTTCCTGGGTTCTGGTTAATTTATGATTTCCCCCCATTATTATCTAAAACATATACAGAAAGAAAATCCAGTTTAAATTGTCCAGAAAGTAATTTCTCTCTCTAAAGCAATAGACCAGTTTTAGGCATAAAGCCAGTTAAATCCCTTGGGGGCCTTTAGGTCACTAGCAAAAGGACTTGGTAAATTTAATTAAAGAGGTTTCCAGAAAGGAGAAAGAAATTGGCTACCGCAGTTTGAAGGTTTTGTTTTGTTTTTTTATAACCTATACAAAAGTTGTACACACAGAACACACCAAAGTTTGGAAAGTAAGCAAAATCTTCCAGAAGACACTACAATTAACACTATTAATAACTCAATGCTACAGTCAACCTGATAGAGGTGTACCTGATGCTACAGGAACAGAAAGAAAACTCTAAATCCTTTGTGAACAGCTAGCCAGGCTTCCCAGGGGATGCCTCAGTTGGATCTTGAAGGGTAAGTTTTCTGCAAAGACCAAAGAAGAAAAATATTCTTTGCAGGGAGGGAAAGAAGGGACACGACAGAGAGAAAAAAGGAGGCACACAGCATGTGAGCTAAGACTAGCAGCTGGGCACAGTATCTATGTGGGTGAGAAAGGTTCAGGAGAGCAGGAACATGGTCTATATTATTAAGAGAAGGATAAGACTACAAAACCTGAAGCTGATGAGATCTGTGTAGATACAGGCATCTCCAGGCCTGGTGAGTTTGAACTCTAGTCTTTGGGGGAGTCTGAGGAGGGAGCGGAGAGACGTGTTTAGTGAAGGGAGTTCACACAACTTGAAATGGCCAGAGCAGTCAGTCAGATGCTATAGGAAGTCTGCATGGTAATAGAGGAGGAGTGGAAACCTGTGGTCAGAGCACTGAGGCCAGGAAGGCTTGGAGGTGGGAACAGCAGAGACCAGCTCCCGCTGGACCAGAGAGAGGGGGTGAAAGGGGAGTTAGCTGGGCTGGGGCCAGGCAGAGTTCCAGGCCCAGGTTAGTCCATCCTGCCCCAGAGAGCCACTTCAGGGACCCCTGTTTGGCACAGTCCATGGGGGGCACAGGGTCTGGGAAGGCTGGAGTCCTCAGCATCTGGAGGGGCTGACCCAGTGTGGAGCACCTCAGCAACACTCCCAAGCGCTTGAGAGAGAGAGCAAGAGGGTTCGGACTGAGGTAGCCTGGCAGTACCCCAGAAGGGAAAAGTAAAACCACTTGGTGCAGCCACAAACAAAGGACAGTACCAGAGAGCCTCAAGTGACCTCACTCCCATCACAGGGTGGTGGGAAAGAGCTTGTAACCAAACTCAGAGGTGATACCTGGAAGACAGTCACAGTTGGTGTACCAGCCAATCTGGGGCTGACTCTCCCTCCCAACCTAACATCCCCCCATACAAAGTGGGGCATTAAAGGGAGCCTCATAAAACCAGTCTCTACACTGGGGGCCCTGTGGTAACACAAGTCCTCAGGGGAAAGGAGTCTCAGGAGCCTTATCACCCAACCAGTCACAACAAAGGAACTGAAATACAAGCATACCTGGCACTGCAGGGCATTCAGCACTACATCTTGTCCTCTACCACCATACTGTTGTGTTTTGGTTCTTGCTGTGTTTGTGTGTTTTTATTTGTTTGTTAACCACCAGTTCCTGATACTCCAAAAGGAACACCCAAAGGGATGCTAGCCAATACAAGAAACACAATGTCCCAACAAATACAACAAAGGAGAAAGCACACATCAGGAAGATGTAAAACTACAACTAACCAAGCAAGTCCAGAGGGGAGAAATACAACACAAAAAGAAAGCCAAATACAAGAACTCAACAATGACCTAGAAAGAATGTCCAGCCTAACAGAAGAAGATTTCAGAACCAGCATGATTGAAAAATGACCAGTATATTAAAAAGAATCAATGATCTGGAAAAGGACAACCAGTCATTAAAAAAAAAAAAAAACAGTAGAAGACTTGTAGGAAGATAAAAAAAATATGGGAAGCAGATTGGATGAGATGGAAGAGCAAATTAGTTCTATAGAAGACTCAGAAACAAAAAGAATCAAAGCAGAAAAAGACAGAGAAATCCAAAGGAAAAAAAAAAGGTCATGCTTCGAGAACTCTCAGACACAATCAAGAAAAGTAATATAAGAGTTATAGGAGTCCCAGAAATTGAAAACGATAAGGGAAATGATAATATATTCAAGGAGATAATAGAGGAGAATTTCCCCTGCTTAAAAGATGAAATGAAGCTAGAAATACATGAAGCAAGATGTACCCTAAATTTCTATGATAAAAAAATAAATACAGCTAAACACATAATAGTACAACTACCAAGAATACAAGACAAGGAAAAAATAATGATGCTGTCAAGGATGAAGAAACAGATAACATACAAAAGAAAACCTAGCAGGCTAACATCAAACTTCTTGGATGACACACTATGAGAAAGGAGGGAGTGGAAGGATATATTCAAAAAACTTCAAGACAACAAATGCCAACCACGAATTTTGTATCCAGTAAAGCTTTCCTTCATATATGAAGAAAAAACATGGACTTTCCCAGACAAATAGAAACTCCAGAAATTCAACATGACCAAACCTTCTCTCCAAAAAATTCTACAGAGAGCTCTAAAGCCAAAACCATTAGAAGAATGAAAAAGAGGAACAGTATAAAGACAAGGGAAAACATAACACAAAAAGACAAAATGGTGAACACAGATAACTATTTTAACTTTAAATGTAAATGGACTAAATTCAGCAATAAAATGACACAGAGTAGCAGGCTGGATTAAAAAAAACACAATCCAACCTTCTGCTGTCTTCAAGAAACACATTTAAATACAAAAGATAAGCGTAGATTGAAAATAAAAGGCTATAAAACAGTTCTACAAGCCAATGGACCAAAGAAGAAAGCAGGAACAGCCATACTTATTTTGAAGACAAGATAGACTTCAAAATAAAAAACATAAAAAAAATACAAAGAAGGGCACTATATAATGGTCAAGGGCACAGTATTTCAAGATATAACACTCAACAACATATATGCTCCAAATGAAGGAGCACTAAAATATATCAGACAATTACTATCAGCTCTAAAAGAAAACATTAAAGAAATACATTATAGTAGGAGACTTCAACACCCCACTCTCACCAATGGACAGATCAACAAGACAAAAAATAAACAGAGACTAGAGCCCTCAATAAAGACCTAGAACTCATGAGCTTAACGGACATCTATAGGATCCTATACCCAAAAAAATCAGATTACACTTTCTTCTCAAGTTCACATGGAACATACTCCATAATTGATCATATATTGGGCCACAAGACCAACATCAACAAATTCAATAAAGTCAAAATCATTCCAAGTATATTCACCAATCACAAAGGTATCAAATTAGAAATAAATCACAAAAAGAAAACAAGAAACCCACCTGCAACATGGAGATTGAAACCAACACTACTGGAAGAACAATGGATTATAGAGGAAACCATAGAGGAAATAAAAAAATACTTTGAACTGAATGACAACGAGGACACATTATTCTAAAATGTATGGGATGCAGCAAAAGCAGTACTAATAGAGAAGTTTATAGCAATCCAGGCCCACATCAACAAAGAAGAAAAAAAATCAAAGAAACAATCTAATCTCACATTTGAACGATCTAGAAAAAGCAACAAAAGAATCCAAAAACCAGTAGAAGAAAAGAAATCATAAAAATTAAAGCAGAAGTAAATGAATTAGAAATCAAGAAAACACTCCAAAAGATTAATGAAACCAAAATCTGGTTCTTTGAAAAAGTAAACAAAATAGATAAATCTCTAGCCAGGCTAACAAAGGAAAAACAGGAGAAAACACAAATAGAATCACAAATGAAAGATGAGAAATTACAACACACTCAAGAGAGTAAAAGAATAGTCAGACAATATTATGAGCAGCTATATGTTAACAAGTTTAACAATCTAGAAGTGATGGACCAGTTTTTAGAAAGATGTAACCATCCAAAGCTAAACAAAGAAGAAATAGAACAATTAAACAGACCAATATCAAGTAGTGAAATTGAAGAAGTAATCAAAGCACTCCCCAAAAACAAAAGCCCAGGACCAGACGGATTCACAAATGAATTCTAC
>JAGFMF010011478.1:4814006-4867098 GCA_019455555.1 Galemys pyrenaicus | reverse complement strand
CCAAAAACAAAAGCCCAGGACCAGACGGATTCACAAATGAATTCTACCAAACATTCAGAAGTGAACTAGTACCCATCCTATACAAACTCTTTCAAGAAATTGAGAAATACTACCTAATACATTCTATGAAGCCAATATTACACTAATTCCAAAGCCAAAGATAACACACAAAAAAAGAGAAATACAGACCAATCTCCCTAATGAACATGGATGCAAGAATCCTCAGCAAAATTCTAGCCAACAGAATACAACAATGCATATAAAGGATAATTCACCACGATCAAGTGGGATTTATTCCAGAAGCTCAAGGATGGGTCAATATCTGAAAATCAATCAACGTCATCCATCATATCAACAAAAAGAAGAACAAAAACCAAATGATCATATCAATTGATGCAGAAAAGGCATTTGACAAAGTCCAACATCCATTCATGATAAAGGCTCTCGAAGTCCTTGGAATAGAAGGACAATACCTCAACATGATAAAAGCTATATATGACAAACCTACTGCAAATATAGTCCTCAATGGGGAAAAACTGAGAGCAATCCCCTTAAGATCAGGAACAAGACAAGGATACCCACTCTCTCCACTGCTATTCAACAGAGTACTGGAAGTCGTAGCCAGAGCAATAAGACAGGAAAAGGACATACAAGGAATCCAAATAGGGAACGAGGAAGTAAAACTATCATTATTTGCAGACGATATGATAATATACTTGGAAAACCCTAAAGACTCTACAGGAAATCTAATTAAAACAATCAACCAGTGGCAGGATACCAAATAAATGAACAAAAGTCAGTAGCCTTCCTATACACAAACAACCAGTCTGAAGAAGAAGAAATCAAGAAAAATATACCCCTTACAGTTGAAACCAAGAAAATCAAATACTTGGAAATCAACCTAACAAAAGAAACAAAAGACCTACATAGAGAAATTATAAAACACTGTTAAAAGAAATAAAGAGAACACAAAGAAATGGAAAGATATCCCTTGTTCATGGATAGGAAGAATCAACATTATCAAAATGGCCATCCTACCAAAAGCAATCCACAGATTCAACGCAATACCAATAAAAATTCCAGTGAAATTCTTTAAGGAAATAGACCAAATGTTGATGAAATGCATATAGAGACACAAATAACCCCAACTAGCCAAAGTTCTACTAAAAAAAAAAAAAGAGAATGGAGGTATCATGCTCCCAGACTTCAAACTCTACTACAAAGCAACAGTTATTAGAACAGCATGGTACTGGAACAAGGACAGACACACAGACCAATGGAACCATAAAGAAAGCACAGAAGTAAAACCACATACTTATGGACAACTGATCTTTGACAAAGGAGCAAAGAATTTGCAATGGAACAAATACAGCTTATTCAATAGATGGTGCTGGCAAAACTGGTCGACCACATGCAAAAAAATGAAATTGGATCACTACCTCACTGCATGTACAAATATCAACTCAAAATGGATAACAGACCTAAATGTAAGATCCGAAACTATAAAATTTATAGAAGAAAACATAGGTAAAATAACAAGACGTACATCTCAATGACGCCTTTGAAGATGCATCCCCCAAAGCAATAAAAATGAGAGAGAAGATAAACTACATCAAGATAAAAAACTTCTGTACAGCAACAGAACAAAAAGAAACCCCACTGAGTGGGAAAAAATCTTTGCGCTCCACACATCAGACAAGGGTCTGATCACAAAGATATACAAAGAACTCATAAGACTCAAGAAAAATAAAGTAAAAAACCCAATCAAAAAATGGGCAGAAGAACTTAAAAGACACTTCTCCAAAAAGGACATACATATGGCCAACAGGCACATGAGAAAATGCTCAACATTCCTCATAATCAGGGAAATGCAAATAAAAACTACAGTGAGGTATCACCTTACACTGGTAAGAATGGCACATGTTAAAAAAACCAACAACAACAAATGCTGGCGAGGATGTGAAGAAAAAGGTACCCTTGTACACTGCTAGTGGGAATGCAAGTTAATTCAACCACTATGGAAGGCCGTATGGAGGTTCCTCAGTCTACTAGAGATGGAACTACCTTATGATCCGGCAATCCCACTCCTAGGGATCTACTCAAAGAACACAAAAACACTGATCCAAAAGAGCACCTTTACCCCTATGTTTATTGAAGCACTATTTATAATTTGTAAGACCTGGAAACAACCCAAAAGCTCGAAAGTAGAGACTGAATCAAGGAGATGTGGTACATATACACAATGGAATACTATTCAGCAATCAAAAATGAAAAAAAACTTGGGCTATTTATAGAAACATGGATGGAGCTAGAGGGAGTTATACTCAGTGAAACAAGTCAGAAGGTAAGAGGAAAATATCAGATGGGTTCACTTTTGGGAGGAATGTGAAAGAGCAACAACTACAAAAAAAGAAAAAAGAAGAGTAAGCTCAAGGACATGGGGAATTACAACCAAAGGCAAACAAACAAACAAAAAACTCAAAAAGACCAAAAGGTCAAAGATCAACTAAAGGTCTATGGGGGGGTAGGGTAGGGAGGGCAAAGATGGAGATGAGGGTAGAAGGAGCAAAAGGGGCTGAGGTGATGGCGCACGGGTGAAATGGTGGTGGAAACTCCCTGGGGATTACAAATAATGTCAAATATAATTAAATAAATCTAATTAAAAAAGAGAGAGGGATAATACAGTAACTACACAAGTACCACAAAGAGGATGCATCTGTATGACATAGAAATACAGTTTACTATTACTCAGAGATAAGTCAAAATGTTTATTTCCTGAACTAGAAGAAGGGGATTCAGTGAGGTATATGAAGAACTCATAGGAAATGTTAGATAATGAGATCAGAAAGACACAAGGAAACCTTTTCAACGTGACCAAAACTTTTTGGGATCTCACTACAACTCAGAAAATGGCTAATAGCCTAAACACACTCCCAAAAGGCTAAGGTTAACTATGACTGTATAAGATTTCATTCAACAATCAGAATACACTGTACTTTTGACTAAAGAAAACCACGATGGAGTGTTTATAGGATACCAGGGAGAAATGAAATGGAGATGAACCAGATACAGTTAAAAGTTGTCAATTTTATTATATTAACAGACATTTAAATGACTATAACATTTAAATGACTGCTGTTTTTATATCACAAAGTCATTGCTGCTTCCAGCATTCAACTAATTAATACTAAAATTACTCTGCTAATATAATGCAGCAAATTCTGATGAAAGAAGCATCTTGCAATATTAAATTCTTAAATTCTTGAATGTTTATAATAATCTACTTCCGTAATAAAGTCATACCTCATTGACAATTAGAGTACTGCATTTGAGTAACTGCGTGGTACTTGTAATAACTACCATTTTCCGGACACCTACTTTATTACACACTTCATTTGTATTATTGAAACATTCTTACAAGCTATTATCATTCTACTTTTAAAGGTGAGAAAACCAGCTCTGAAAGGTTAAGACAGTTGTTGAATATCAGAGTTAGTAAATGGTAGAACCAGGATTCAAACCTAGACATGCAGTTTGTGTTCTTTTTTTAATAGACAGTAATCTATATGATTAATATTAAATAGATTAGTATTATTATTATATGAACATTAAATATATCTAAATAAGACTGCTACAGCCATGCAAGCAGCCTATTCAACCAAAAGTGGTTCAGAATGGGTAAGGGGACAAAGAAGGAATTCCAGTCCTTTTCAGGTGTTGAGCTTTTTGTAAGGTTCAGCTTTCACCTCTGCTGATGAGGTCCCAGTCTGATCTCTTCCTCCACTTCTACTTAGCTTCCTGTCCTCACACCTCTCTATTGGTGTGGATAGACATTGGTGATCATGCCCAGAACATTTACTTACAAAACCCAGGCATACCCTCAAATTTTCACTCAACCCAGAGATTCAGGCAGGCATGATCACGTGTAATGGGCATTCAAGCTATTTGCTTTTCTGCAGCTTGCCCTTTATTTTGAAGAATCTTAAGGTGTGTGTCATTACAAGTAACTCAAAATGGTTTCATTTCTCTATTTCTTGGCAAACTATAAGGAACATCTGTATACTCAGTACTGAATACAACATTTTCTCAAACCCTTTTCCACTCAACATGTTCACTGCCACGAATGATACCAGCAAAGAACACAGAAGGACTAGACACTGAATAACACAGATGGGTGGATGCATCTCCTCAGTGATTCTCTAGTACCTCATGGAGCTATGCCTAAAGTTCGGAAGTCCTAATAATCCTAACTCTGGAGGGGCCCTGATCTTTCAAGTCAGAGAAACTCAGGACTTAATTTCTGGGAAAGGCATACCGTCTTTGCTACATAGTTTTCAGGAAAAACAATGTTAGCATCCAGTAGTCTACCCTATCTCTATTATCACTGTTCTATCATTATTCAAATACTTCTAATGATAATCTTGAGTCTACATTGGTGAGGTAATGGTCAATACACCATTCAAGTGCAGCATTATAACTTTTGGGTTACAAGGAAATAGTGTATGTATGAGAGCAAAATATCTTAATTTTAATTAAGTTGAGTTGACCAATCTTTTGTTTTAATGATTGTCCTTTGGAATCATGTCTGAGAATGTTCTGCCTAAACTTTATACATGAAAACTTCTCCTATGTTTTCTTTTAAAGGTTTTGTAGTTTTACATTTTATTGTTAGATACATTGTCCACTTGGTATTCATTTTTGTATAAGACAAACAGATTTTTTTTTCATTTTTGAATATAACTATCCAATTTTTCTAATTGTAAATGTTGAAAGAATAGTCTCCATTTGATTGCTTTGCAACTATGTTAGAAATCAATTGGCCACTCTTTTATGGATCTATTTCTAAACTCTGTGTTATTTTACATTAATCTGTGTCTCTTTACCAGTAAAATACTGTCTTGAATACTACAGCTCTATACTAAACACTGTAATGTAATTCTTTAAATTTTACTTCCTCAAATTGTTTTAACATTTTTGACTTATTTGCTTTTTCACATATATTTTAGAATCAGCATATCCATATATACAAGCAATTCTCTTTGGATATGACTGGAATTTTATTAATCTATAGGTCATTTGGGGTGATTAACATCTTTACTATATTATTTGTGTTCATGAACAAAGCATGACTCTTCATTAATTTGGATTAGTCTATAGATAGAGATAATTTTATTGCTTTCTCTCCGATATATATGCTTTTTATTGCACTAGTGAGAACTTGAGGTACATAATGTTGAATAGACATCTTCTCTGGTTCTCAACATTATAGAGAAAACATTCACTTTGTCATAAAGTATGATATAATCACTGGTTCTTTGATAGATGACATTTATCAGAGTGAAGAAATCACATTTTATTTCTAGTGTGCACAGATTCTGTCATGAATAGACAATGAATTTTGTTAAATGCTGCCTCAATTGATAGTGTCTTTCTTCTTGAAATGAGTAAGGTGGTGGATAGCATTGATTGACTTTTGGAAAAATAATTACTGCATTGCATCATCCAGCATAAGGCTGTACCTAGATGCACTGAATGATTTTTTTTTTTATAATGCTGAGTTTGGAAATATTCCATTGAGGATTTTTTTCATTCTTTAGTGTTCTTTTTATTTTACTGTATTTGTGTGATTTTGGTAAGGTCCATTCTGACTTCATAAAAATGAATAGGAAAGCGTTTCCTCTCCCCCTTTCTATCTACCAAGCAAGATTGTATAGAACTGGTGTTATTTCTTCTTTAAATATTTGTTAGAAAATTTCAGTGAAACAATTATTATTTCATCTGCTTACTTCAGGTCTCATTTAATCTTAATTGCTTAGTTTGTAATTTAAAATAAAAAAGTTGAGGTCATTAAGACTTTTCTAGCATAAAGTTGTGCTAAAAATTTCCTCTTCCAAGAAATATTTTAATATCTTACAAATTATATTATACTGTATTTTCACTTTAATTCAGTTCAAAATACTTTGTAATTTCTCCTTGATCTATGGCTAACTTGACAATTGTTATTTCATTCCCAAACATTTTGAGAATTCAGCAGAGATCTTTTTGCTATTCATTTCTAATTTAATTCCATACTTATTAAAAAACATACTTTGTTTGACTTGAAGCCTCTTTTTTATTTTGAGACTAATTTTAAGGCCCATGATGTGGTGTAACTTTGTGTCTGTTCCATCTACGCTTAGAAAGAACCTGCTCTCTGATAGGGTATCATATAAATGTCAAGAGTATTGACATTTATCTAATAATTAAGACTTCTGTTTCTGTCTACTGGCTCTATCAATTATTAAGGGAAGAGAACTTAAAATGCTGGTGATAACCTTAGAGTTGTCTTTTTATCCTACAATTTTATCCAGTTTTTACTTCGCACTTTTTAAAGTTTTTTTAAAATTAAGTGCATTATTAGGATTGTCATTTCCTCCTACTGAATTGACCCCTTTATCATTAAGAAATGATATTCTTTATACAAGCCATTATTTCTTGTGGAATATATTTTATTTGACAATATATCTACTTCAGTTTTCTCTTGATTACTGTTAGCATTGTACCTCTTTTTCTATCCTTTTACTAAAAGCCTATTGTGTCTTTACATTTAAAGTGTATGTTTTATGGGCAGTATATATGGTTAGATCATGGATTTTTATCCAATTTGACAATCTCTGCTTTTTAATTGTTGTGTTTAAACCATTTATACTTAATATCTATGGTTAAATCATATTCTAAAGTCTTGCTTTTTTTTTAATGTTTGCCTCATAAGTTCTTTGCTACTCTTTTAGTTCTAATTATTTTAATTAGGTTTTGAGATATACTTCTTTAAATTTTGAGTTTATCCTCAGGTGATAACACATTAGTTCTCATGTAGTATAATTATCTCTCTTAGGTTGACTTCAGTCTCTCTTGCTAATTATTGTGCTATGTTGACATGTATTTTACTTTTACCTGTGTTATAACCTCTATACTACACTGTTTTTATTTGGTAGATTATCTCTTACAGATGTTTAAATGATCAGAGAAGATATGATGGACTTAACCATGTGTTTATTATTTCTTTCTATTCCTTTGTGTAATTCCATATTTCCATTTAGTAAAATTTTTATTCTTCTTAATTTCCTTTAACATTTCTTAGAGTATGTATTGCTTCTGATGAGCAATCTATTATATTTACCCGGTTCCTTTGTACAAAGCATGTCTTTTGTTCTGAATGCACGTCACAATGATTTTCTGTCTATCACTGATTTTGAATGATTTGATTATGATGGCCTTGATATAGCTTCCTTCATGTTTTTAAGCTTGGGTTTTGTTAAAATTTTGAGTACATGGGGTTTCTCTTTAACTCAAGTTGGAGAATTCTTTGAACATTATTATCTTAAGTTTGGAGAATTTCTTCAAGCAGTATTTTTCTCCACCTGTATCCCCTTTTCAAGAAACACATGTATTTTGGCCCACCTGAAGTTTTACATTTTCTTAATTTTTAAATTCTTTGTCTCTCTGGAGTCATTCTGGAGCCTTATAAAGGATATAGTACTATATCTTTAAATTGACTAATCTTTACAACTGTGATATATACTACTAACCCTTACAGGGAGTCTTTTATTTTGGACATAAAGTTTTTATCTCTAGAAGTCTGATAGGTTTATTATATTTTTATTATATCCATATCTCTATTTCACTTTTTAAAAACATGAAATACAATGATTAAAATTATTTTAATGTGTTTGTCTTCTAATCATAATAACCTTATACATTTTGGGTTGTTTGGTTTTATAGAATGTTTAGTCCTCTTTTTTTTCCCACAGTTGCTAACTTTTGATTGGATACCAAACAGAATCAATTTTACTTTGTTGGGTACTAGGAGATTTTTGTATTTATGCAATCATTCTTAAGCCTTGTTCTGAGTTTTAGTTAAATTACTTGGAAAGAGCTGGATTCATCTGGGTCTTGCTTTTTACAATCTGTTAGTCAAAACAAGAGCTGTGCTTAGACTGGGGTTAATTATTCCCCACTACTGTGGTATGACTTATTTTAGTTCTCTACCCAAAGCCAAATGGATTGTTTGGCTTGTGGGAACAGGTATTTTTTTTCACTCTCTATGAGTTCTAGGTATTCTTTGTAATCTTTTTAGGAAGTTATTTTTCTGATAATGAGTGGTTTTCTCATTTCATTAATCATAATTCTGGTAGGTTCTCAAAGAGGATCCTCTGTAGGTCTCTGAGTAGTTTCTTGAGCAGTTTTTCCTTATTTTTTCATTGAGAAACTTGTCTTGGCTTTCCCATTCAAAAGTTATCTTCCCAACTCAAAGGGAATTTGCTAGGTTTTTTCCCAGGCCTCTTCTTCATGCACCATAGCAAAGGAACTCTCAAGGAGGTAAGCTGCAGCATTTATAGGGCTCACCTAACTTGTTTACCACCATTGGCAGGTCACTACCTTTCAATGTCTGATCATCAGTGTTTTTATTATAGTTTCATATATTTTATCTGTTTTTAAGTTGTTTTAGGCACAACAGTAAATCAGTATTATAAAAACTACCTTATGGCCAGAGATGGAAATCCTTATTTCTTTTAAAAAATGTTTAATAAAAGCTGTTATGTTACAAATAAATAAACATACTATCTGCATATAATGAAAGAATATCTCATGTTGAAAGGTTATGTTCTGATTGCAGTTAACTCTTTAGAACCAATGAATAGAAAGAACACTTTATATATTCCAGATGTTGATAAATGCATTAATCAGCATATTTTATGTGACATCTTACTTTCTTTGAAGCATAAACTCTTTTGAAGAATTAAAATTTGAAATTGATGAAGTGATAGAATTTTATGATACAGGCTTTAGAGACTTTATTGCACTCATACTTGAATAGTCAACTGCAGAGAAAATATCTTTTATAGACACAATTAAAAACACCAACTGAACCCAACATCTCACTGCCCTGATCATCTGGTAACTACTTTTGATTTTCTTTTGCCACTTACTGTAATCACTCTCACAATTCTGATTCTGTATATTTATAAATAGTTTGGTAATTTAGACAGTATCATGCCATTTTATTTTATCACTATCTGAGAAAAAGAAAATATAGTCAGGATAGCCTACTGTGTCCAACCTTCTATTTTAAAACTCTGTTGGAAATCCCATAAACATATCTTAAATAATTCTGCCATGATGGAAAGCAAGAAAAATGGGACATGAAGTTATGTGAGGAAAGTGACTTTATAACCAATACTATGAAGCCACAACAATTCAACAATAAAAGGGAATGACGAGTTAGGCTCTGGGGTAATTGAAACTTTTCTTCGTACTTTCCCTCACTTAAAAAAAAAAAATCATGAGTCAATATATTGCACCAGATGTGTTGACACAACTCTCCCAATAGAAAACACCTAAAACTGGCATGAAAATATTTTAAAAATACTTTTTTAAAAAATCACATCTCATCTGGTGACAAATTAATTATTAAATTATTAAAGAAATTGAACTAGTGGTTATACATGTTTTAATCATAATGAAAATCACTATTTTGAGAAGGTCTGCAGGGTAAATATACCACACACTGAATAAGTGAGTAATTCTACTCAAGTCCTTTCATAGTAAAGGAAAGGAGAAATCACCCTTAAATTGTCTGTAAAATCACTGAAATTATAATAAAACAAGGCAAAGCAGTGTGTGTATGTGTGAAAAGGCCAATTTCACTCTTGATACATAGATGCAAAAATAATATTCAGACTGCTACCAAATCTTATCCAATAAAAGAAGCCAGAGCTTCCTGAAAAAATGGTGACTTTCACATCTGGTAAAGGAATTAAATGAATTTAGCCTTAGCAATATTGTCTCAACAAATGAGATTTTAAAAGATCAATAGACCCATCGAAATGGCACATGAAGGGGTTCTCACTGGCCTACTAAGGGGAAATTTGAAAATAAATACAATAACTATGTATTAAAACTCATCAAAATTATAGAACCTACAAGCTTATAATGACACTAAATATACTAAAACAAAACAAAAAACACGTCATTGGTCATCTTTGGGGACTGTTAAGACAAAAACTCAGCCTTATAACTGATAAAGGGAAGGAATGTATCACTTATCCAAATTTTTCTATTAGTTAACAACTGCAAAATTAATGATAGAATTAGATCATCATCATTTTATAAACCCTAGTGAAATAATTTGCATGTGGACAATAATCATGGATAGATGCTACTAGCATTAAAAAGATGATAGGAAACTATATGGAGGAATTAGGCTAATGCACTGAGTACACTGACCAATTTTAATATCACTGTTTGTGACAGCCATACTTTACACCTCACAATGTGATAGAACTAAAAAGATACAGAGCCATCTAAAGTTATTCCTGCCTAAAAATTAAATCTAAACTCAAGAATTATCCCAGAATTGAAATTAAATTAATAGGAAAACTGAGGCTAAAACAATGAATGAAATTGTGCCAGGAAATAGCAATCAACCAGATCCAGACTGTAGAGCAATTTATGACAAATAACCCAGTTTCCCAAATCAATCTCAAGAAAAGGATGTGTGTGTGTGTGTGTGTGTGTGTGTTGAGAGAGAGGGCATGTCAGAATGAAGATATGGGACATAAATATGATATGTAATTTGCAATGTATGTAATGATTTAGAGAGGAACAAAATAATGTAAAAAACATACCATTGAGACTCTTCTAGCAATGTGAATATAAAATAGGTATTAGACTATATTTAGAATTCCTGTTAATTATGCTGTATATAATAACGGATTGACTATTGTATATTTTAACAATTATTTATCAGTTAATGATACATGTTGAAATATTTACAGGTGAAATGACATAATACCTGAGCTTTGCTTTTAAATAATCCACCCAAAAGAACAAAAACAAATGGGGATTGAGATAGGGAGAGACAGAATAAGAACAGTAACATGTTGATAATTTTTGAAGTAAGGTGATGACAACATTAGGGTGTATTTTACAATTTTCTCTATTTTTGTATATAATTTGAAACTAAATTCAGCAATTATGAAAAGCTAATATATTGTAGGCAAGCTGAACTGATCAACAAACATTAAAGTCTGTTTAACATTAGAAAATGTGCCCATGTAATTCAATATATGAAGAGACCAAAGGATGCTGATATTTCAGTAGATCCAGGAATTATTATTTAATAAATTCAATAGTTATTCCTAATAAAATACTTAAAATAGGGAGTGAAAGAAACTTAACTGTTTAATGTAATAAGGGACATCTACAAAAATGTAATTATCCATTAAACTCAATATTCAAGACTATTGTACTAAAATTCAGGAAGAAGACAGACATATTGGTTACCAGTCCTTTATTAAAATGTATGTCCTCACTACCCGATTTTGAAAAGAGTAAAAGAAGACACAAGAATTGGAAATAAAGAAAATAAAGAAACCTAGAAAACCCCAAAACTGATTTCCATGGGTATGAAGAGCACTGAAAAAAACAAATATATTTGGATTGGCTCTAATGCAGAAGATTGGTAATAAAAAACTTAACACTTTATCATAAACATCTTCATGTTTCATTAAACATTAATCAATAGATTAATAGCCCAGTTTCCCCAACAGGTCAGTGTCATGAAGAAAAAGGAGTGTTTATACATAGAGGGGGATCTGTTTGTTCACCTTTATCTGAGAATAGGGAGAGGATGATAGAGTGAAGACTATTATCATTCCTAATTTATATTCATTAATCCCACAATCCACAGATTAACATTTAAAGACTGCACAACATGCAAATGGAACATACTTGGTTAGATTTGCACTTTTTTTATTAGTGTTGTGAGACTGTAAAGAAGTCCTTCATTTCTGTTTCTTAATTTTCTCATTTGTAAAATGAATTTAATGAACTACTTGATCATTTGGATCCCTAGTTCTAACTTCATATAATATGAATTAAAAAAGGAATTAAAATGTATGCTGCATATATATCATAGACAATCTGTAGAAATAATTTTTTTATTATCTATATTTAAAGTTACATGTGATTCTTTGATAAAATTTACTCTTGGTAGTTTTAGGTCCAGTTTGCACAGTTAGTTATAAGCTAATGTATCATGTTGGAACATAGGTCTTCTAAAGTTTTTATCTTATATTTCTACACTAATTGCCTGAATACATTCCATGTTTAATAAATGCCAGTCGAAATAAAGAAAGATGATAATGAAAATAATCATGCTAGAAAGTTTAAAGTTGGACCTACTAGGTTGCATATAAAGAAGTGAACACAATATGTTGCAATAATTATTTTTAAAATGTTTTCTTTGACATGTCCGCCTTCATTAGACTGTAATTTTTCCATGGCCACTATGTATCACTAGGTCTAGCACAGTTATAGTAATTACTCAATAAACTTCTTGAATAAAAGGATGTATAGCTTTCTGTTGCAGCTTTGGCTTAAAGAAAATCATTCATGTTTCTAGAATTTAACTTCCAGCCATATTCTCTGATAAGCATACTTAGTTATTCATTAATAAAACTGTCAAAATGTACTTAACAGGAACTCAATAATGTCATAATATGTTGCTACATATGCTATTTATGTAAAACATAAAAAAAGTTCCAGTATTTTCTATCTGAACTGAACTGTACCCCACAATAGTTTTGTTTCCCCTTGTTTAGTCCTATAGTTTCCTTTTTTTTGTTGCTTCGCTGCTAGAAATAAAAATCGGCATCCCCTACTTCCCTGGATGCTGTCATTCTTTCTCTTCTTATTCTCAGACAAAAGGGAACAAAAATTATTTTCACTTTCAGACATCCTATTCACATTTCAAAACGTTACAGAAATGCTGCCACATGTATCTTCATTGATCCTTACTAAGTGGAGTAGAGCCTTACTACATTGAGTAAGTTTCTGCAAGTTGTTAAATCCATTGGCTGTATTTCAGTCTTTTCTCATTTGACTTCAACTGTTGCCACTTTCTTAAAATTCTCTCCTATGTTAATTTCTGAAACACTACTTTCCACTCATTTCCCATTTACTTCTCTGGTTGTTACTTCTCATTTTCATTCATGGTTTTCTCATCTTCTATCCCAATGAAGCCATTCTTCATCTTCTCTTATTTTGTCCTGAATTCAATTGCTTCTTACTTGATGAGAACTCCTTAAGTCTATCTCTCCAGCTCAGCTCTTTTTCCTCAGATTATAAATGTGCCATGCTCTCACATGCCTTTATTCTTTTTCTTCACCCTGGATCAAGTCTTAATGTTTGCTCAACCTTGTCTACTCCGGAAGCTCTGCTCCATTCCCTCCAGGCAGGTTTGAGTTCTTTTCTCTGTATTTCCTGAACATTGTATATATTTTAATTAAAGCAATTATCTCATTGTTTAAATATCTGAATATGGCCTCTACTGTATGGCAAAATGCCATAGAGATGGATTTAAATTTTTATTTTTATAGTTCCACTTTTTAAGAAAATGCTCGATGCCTACCAGGAATTCAATAAATGTGTTTGTTCAGTGAAAAAATACATCATTTGTTGTTCTAAACTGGCTTTTCACATTCATTCTCAAATTCAATCCTCGCTGCCACGCTGAGTAGATACTATTTTTTGACCCTATTTCCAAATGAGGAAATCCAAAGCTGTCTCCTGAGACAAACTTCGGGCTGATTGGGGCAAAATATAAATTGATCAGCTTGGATAGGATACAATAGATACCAGTGTTAACAACTTTTCATTCTCTCAATCAGTTAAAAGTTTATTAACTAATTTTAACTTGAGTAGTTTTGCACTGAACAAGGAAAGTTTCTTATAACAATAAGCCATATCATTTTACTTTTACTTTATTTCGTGCAGTAGTTCTTTGTTCTTCACCAAAGGCTGCATGGTTTCTCTCCTAGGTCATGCTTCCAGATGGAAAATGGGATTGCTCTTGAAAACTAACCCTTCATGAATTGGCAAAGAAAAGATGGTGCCTGGTGGGGGGCAGGGGATATCTAAAACATAATTGGATTGTTTTCAATTTGCACATCTTGCCAATTTGATAATGGATATATAATTTGTTCAAGACAATATTTCCAACAAGAGCTAAACAACCAGTTTTAAAGATTTATGATAACACAGTTGGGTCAACTTCCCTGATTTTCTTTGCCTATAATCCTTTGGAGACAGTAGAAATATTTCCCAAATCTAGTTGCTTCTTAAAAAGAAATATATCCAAACTAAGCTACCCAGTTAGAAGGACTAACCAAAAGATTATATTAGTTGACAAGTCTTATTTTGTCAATTTTATTTCTTCCTCCTTTCTTTTTAAAAAGTCTCCTTTATTAAACATAGTGAGCTCTTTTGTAAATTTTTAGTCACTGCTAAAAATGATCTTTAAATTAACTTGTGCTGTTGTGCTAATTTTAAATAAAATTGAACCATATGTAACTCTTCTCTATTTTCCCCCCAAACTTTCCCTTTATTCCAAAGAATACTTCCAGGAACATGAGAGTGACATGACCATTCCCTTCATCTGAGAAGGATCCTCCGCTCTCACATCAGGTTCTGCTTGGCCTCATGGGATCCTCTAATCCCACCACACAGGGTAGGCCAGGGCCAAGTCTGGAATTTCAATTGTAAATGCTCATAGAGTTTTGGAGAGATGCCCCTGCCATCTGCTGCCTGACCCTCCTGTGTCATCATTATCATCTTCCACTTCCATCTTTTCCTGAAACTCTGGGAATGGAGACGGTGAGTCACCACCTATCTAAGAAAATAAAGAAAAGACAGAAACTGTGTTGAGGGTGAGAAATGGATGCTGAAGTGCAGTGAATAGAAGGTATATGCTGTCACTGACACGATTAGGAAGTCCAGTGATTCTTGATATTAGAAAAAAAGGTTATATATTGGGTCATTTTAAAATATATTAATAATTACAACTATATAGTATCATAAGAAAAGGATGCAACCATGTATGTTGCACCTTAAACCTTAACCTATGGGCTGGAGCCCGGAGGGAGACATATACTAGAGTTACGCAGGGACTGGTGGGAACGCTGACCTCTGTAAGGAAAGGAAAAGGGTGAATCCAGGAAAGCCTAGTCAAGAAAGCTGTTGGCCAGACTTGAATGCAGATGAAATCCAGGGGCCAAGGAAGCAATGGAATGAGATGTATCAAAATAGATGGGGAGTACGTTATGTGGAGCAAAGGGAGATGGTCTGGAAAGAGGGGAAATGGAATAAAATGGTAAGGGATGGTTTTCCATTCTAGCAATTCAGGAATGCTGAACACATCTAGTTGTTCAACTTCTGTAATGGGAGACTTTTTAATTCTCAGAGGTGGCACCTAGAAATCTAATGGAAATCCGTCTGATGCGCTTAACTGAAAATTTACTGTTTTTTCCCCTCAAGTAGGCACAATGCTAGGGTTCCAACAAGAGAGGCGATGAGAGAGAAGAAAAATTGATTAAGATACTCAGACTATTTGTTGAAAGATGCTTAGGTGGGTGGAGAGAACTGTAGCTGAAAAGGAAAGTCTGGGTGAATTCATCATTCGGACATTCTGAAAGAGTTCAGGATAAACAGGGCATCTCCTCAGAGATTGACATGATCTGGCGAACAAAACTCCATGTGATTTAGACCTGTGTTACTGTGGGTTCAGAACAGCCAGGAACACATCAAGTCTGCATTCTTTAAGCTTCAGGAAGAATAGGATTTTTTTGATTCAAACATTCATATAACCCTTCACAACTGTTAACTGCCATGATTACACTTCATTGTTTGGTAGTGTAGAAGGAAAAAGGCTTTGAATTATTCAAGAGTTAATCCTACCAATTAAAAAATAAATTGAAGGATGAAGCAAAAGGATAAAATGTTTTTATAAAATGATGACTTTTAAAAAAGACAAACTCATGTTAGATACTCAAAATAAAAGTTAGTTGATTTAGATTTAGAAAAACTGCACTTCTGGCAGAGTAGAATAGTATTTTGAAAGAAGTTGCTAAAAGAAAATAAATAACCTTACCCTTATGAAAATTATATGGTATTATTTTATTATAAGTTATAAAATGATGGAACAGGAGGCTGTAACCTCATCATTATTTCTTTCTATTGATCTTTTCATGTGGAGCTCAAAGAATTTGAGAAATCCTTTGGAAGTTTATTCTTACATGAAAAGCTCATATATTACAACTATTCTCCTCACCCTCTAAAAAAAAAACTACTCAGTGTTAATACATGTTTAGAAGCATAATAAAATATTAATTAAAAATCTTTTTGAGTAACCAAATAAAAGTTCTTAAAATTTAGGTAAGGAATGAAATGTAAGAAGTGACCTGAGGGCAAGATTGCATCAGTCATGTAGGATGTAGAAATCTAAGGTAGAGGGAATGGAGCAGCAAGGAATGATTAACTATAAATACTACAGATCTCAAAGTTAAATAATAAATTATTAGAATGCTAAACACTTAATTCATTTATTTATCACTCAGGCAGTAAGTACATATTTAGTCATTGTTTTCTGAGTTAGACTATTTTTTTTTTTAAAAAGATTTATTTATCTATGCATACAAGAGCTGGGGCACAGGTCAGAATCGCAGGAGGTGAGAGGATTCACCAGAGATAGAGAGGGGAGAATAACAGGAAGACCCACTGAGGCACACTGCTGAGGGGAGCAGCGGGCACTGCAGGAGAGGTCTGCTATGCCATGAGGGTCCCCTCCCTGGCTGGCGGCAGGGATCGAACTCAGTGGCTGCTGTTTGCTTCATAGTGTGCTGCTTAACCCACTGTTAGACTCTTTATTAAGCGCAGTTGAGATACAGAGACATTAGACAGTCTCTTCCTTTGAGCAGGTAGCTCAGAATGAGATTTGGAAGTTGCCATACCTAATAAATACAAAGCAGAACAAACTGCAAAATCAAAAACTCTTCTTAGATCATATCAAAAATGCAAATTTCTCAGGACAAACAGCTAGTCCCCTACTGCCCACCAAGACCCCTAAATTGGATAGATAGGCCAGTGGTGAATATAGAGATTCACAACTTCCTGGGACAGACAT
The DNA here is from genome assembly GCA_019455555.1 of Galemys pyrenaicus. Taxonomy (NCBI): domain Eukaryota; kingdom Metazoa; phylum Chordata; class Mammalia; order Eulipotyphla; family Talpidae; genus Galemys; species Galemys pyrenaicus. The sequence goes on along the minus strand of JAGFMF010011478.1, from coordinate 4,850,096 downwards.
CCACAGCAGGAAACTCCATGGAAATCAGTGTCAGGGTTGGAAAACCTAAACCTTAGTTGAAGAATTGGTGGGGTCTCTGTGTGAACAACTCTGAGCGTCAAAATGCACAAGAACACCTTTTCATAGGGAGTTCCCCACATTTTTTGAGTTTCATATCTAGAAGCTCAATTAGGTTCATACAGTGAATAGCACAGAAAAATCTTCTCACGCTCTGGCAGGGGTGCAGACAGGGAACCATATTGAAATACACCAGAGTATTAAGGGTTTTTTTTTTTTTTAAGATGTTTTTATTGACGCATACGAGAACTGGGGTACAGGCCAGAGGTGCAGGGGGTGAGAGGATTCACCAGAGAGAGGAGGAAGCACAACAGGCAGATAGACTGAAATATACTGCTGAGGGGAGCAGTGGGTGAGACAGGAGAGGTCTGCTGCACCATGTGTGTCCCCTCCCTGGCCAAGAATCAAACTCTTACTACAGTGGCTATGGACAGTGACAAAAAAATTACAACTCACTGAAGGCATAGTAGATGGTTAAATTTTTTTTTTTAGCAATAAAGTATTTTTAAAGTTACCATAAGTACATATATTTTAGACAAATGCTGTTGCATACAACATTTGTGCTTAATAGACTACAACATAGTGTGAATTTAACTTATATGCATTGGAAAAGCAAAAAAATGTGATTTGCTTTACTGCAAATTTTGCTTTATTACAGTGTTCTGGAACCAAATCTGCAATATCTTTGAGGTATACCTGTAATGTTATTAAAAAGTTATTTCAAAATTGTAAATGTATATTACAAAATCTAGGATAACCACTAAAAAAAAGTGAAATAAAGCCACTAATATACTAAGAAAGGAGACAAAATGGAGTGAATGAAATGCTCAATTAGAGCCATAAAAAGCAGGGAAAGAACAGAGGACAAAATAGGAATAATGAACAAGGGCATGATAGAAAGCCCGATATGGTAGATATTAATTCAACTATGTAACTAATCGCTTTAATTTACAATGGTCTACATATACCAATTAAAAGACAGAGAATTTCCAAGTAGAAAAAATACCTAATGTTTTGTTATCTATAGGAAACAGTCATATAAGTACATAGACTAAAAGTAAAATGATGCAGAAAGATATAGTGAATCTATTCTGTATTATAATGTAATGGTGAATATATGTCATTATATCTGTCCAAATTCATAGAATGCAGCCCACAAAAATTGAACTCTAAGTTAAACTGTAGAACTTGGGTGATAATGATGTATAAATATGGGTTTACCAACTGTAGCCAATGTACCACTCTGGTGGGAGATGATGCTAATGGGGACTGCTTTGTATGTGTAGGACCAGAGGGCAAAGGGAAATCTCTATAACTTTCCCTCAATTTTTCTGTTAACCTAAAATTGCCTTATAAATAAAGTTTATTATATATTTTTTAAAGATTTTTTTTTACAAGAAATCGTAATTAATAGGCAGAAGTTAGGCTGAGCTTAACAACAATGGCTTTGGAACCCACTAGATCAATCTAGGCTGAAACCACATTTCTGCCAATAACGACTTACTGGCAGTGTCATCTTGGACAAGTTCATTAACTTCTCAAAGCCCCAGCTTCCTCCCCTTTAAAATCAGTAAATTAATGAAGTCAATGTCATAACATTTTGTGAGAACTGAATGAAAGAAAGCATATGAAGTAGGGAAACTGGTAAACTGAAAATGTCTTATTATTATTGGCATCAGCAACAATAATTCTGCTGGTGATTATAGACTAATGGTAGTCACGGTCCAGGTAAGAATAGGGTAGAGACTGGGATTTTCTAATTCCCAATTTTTTCATGCTGAGTGGGGCATGAAGTCAGAGTAGATTTTCTGGAAGGGCTGGAACCTGACCTGATTAACAAAGGGCAGAAAAGTATTTCAAGATGCAATAACCAAAAGATGAATAGATCCAGGTACTGGAGAAAGTTGTTTTAAAAGGGTTGAAAAGATAGAGGGATACGAAAAATTTCTCCAAGTACTCTAGGATTCCCTGAGACACTCTAGGCTGGAAAGGACAAGAGGAGAATAGTGATTTTTAAGAGATGATTTGGGCAGTAATTTTAAAGATTTAGACTGAAAATGAGGGAGATAAAATGGATAGAAAAGTGGCTGGTACCTCAGTTCGTCATGAAGTGATGACAGCCACATCAGTGATACTGACAGTGAGACAGAGAGAAGTGAATGCACTTGAGAGATATTCAAACTCAGAACTGATAAATTTTACTGACCAATTAATGGCAAGAACAACTGAACAAGTCGAGCGTAAAAGGCTTTTTTTTTATTTTGGGCAGCTCGTTTGGCAGAAAATTGGTAGTATTCACTATAAAAATAATGGACAAAAGCAGATCTTGAATATGTTCAGTTTCTGACAAAGGGGTCTTCTATATTGTTTCATGAGAAGTTAAAAGGTGGAAGATCTAGTTAAGAGGCAAAGATTTTGGAGAAGTTGCATAGGACTCATTAGAGTGATAAGAATATAAACTTTCACATATCACCAGATAGCTCCCAGAATACTACTTTCATTCAGAGATAACCATCTCTGCAAATTAGTGATCCTGTATGGTATATGCACATTTATTATTTGCTACTTGTGCTAGAAGTGCCAATCATGGAGCCTGCTTGCCTCCAAACCCTTTTATGTGAGAATGATTCTCCTGTACTGTTCTTTAAAGGGAACATACCTAGACTCACAATGAAGGTCAGGGTTCGAGAAATTTCTACTCCCTAAACATATTCTTTCCAAGTAGCATAGTCACATATAAGCAACAAGTCTAAGCTGTTACCGGACGGACACACAGTGATGGAAAGACGGTGAGAATCAAGAGCAATGAAGAAGTGTGTTTGCTTCACCATTAAATGTCGGGCAGATCTCACTACCATAGCTAGCCTTGAAAACTTCTCTGGAACTTGGTGATGGCCTGACATCCCTATTTAAAGAATATGATCCTGTCTTCACTCTTCCCCACCCTGTTCAACACACTGGTAGTAAAATCTAAGGCAACTCTTGGAAGGAAAGGAAAGGAACAGTGAGAGATTAAACTGAAAGGTTGCAGCAAAAGAAGTTAGAAGGCTCCACAGAAGCTGTAAGAGGAAGCCATGCAAAAGGAAAAAAGCCCAAGTTAGTGGGAACAGAAGAAACATGAAACTCAGAGGTGAAAAGCTAAGCAAGTTTAAATTTCAGGATACTGAACTGCATGGGCCCCTTTCCAGATCCTGGGAGCGGCCCCAGTAATAGATTCAAATGAGACAACATTTTACCAAAAATTTGCAGAAATAAAATATTTAAACCACAACTGGTTAAGCCTGCTGTCTCTCTCCACTTCAATTTCTCCTTCATTATACTTACTCTATGGTCAAGTTTCACTGAAGTGATCAAGAGCATTTTTGAGATCCAGTGGGGGAAATTGAAATTAGGGTAAATTTATTCACAGTGAGGTATATTTATATTGTTTACAGTTAAGTTATTCCCAGCTGTCACGGGTTATGAATCGTTTACAGGAATACTCTGACTTATGCCCTGTATTTACACACCCAGTTTGAGGACACAGAAGTGCAGGCCCAGAGGACCTAATGGGATTTACTCTGATGTAAGGGGAACTTAGCACCAGAAGTATGTGCTTGATGAGGAGAAACAAGGTTTGGAATATACAGACCCATAAGCTATCTGCAGGGAATTTTTCCATTCATTAGACATACAAAAGTTTTAAACCTAAGGATTTGATTTTCATTGATACCAACTCAAAATGAAAATTTACTCCTAATATGTTAGAAACATATTCTATATATAATTATAAATACATCATTACATCTTTCTGACTAGTACAAAATAGACTTTATTTGAAGCCCTGATTCTAGAGGGCATAAATATAGAGCAGTATTGAAAGCACATATTTGGTAAGAGTGTATTATGAAAGAAATTTGATAAATGTTTTCCAAAATTGACAATAATTCTAAAAGCTTACATGACATTACCAATACTGAGATTTGAAATTAGAAGAAATGCTAAAGGATCAATACAAATTGTTCTGATTAACCATTCTAGAGGAAAAAATGAGTGATTTTCCTGTTTTATAATAAAAATGGTATTACCAGCTCACCGAAATACAATAGGGTGATCAAAGAATATACAGCCCACACATTTAGGAAAAAATCTGATAGAAATATGTCAGTAAAAACATTTCTATTTCATGGAAAAATGTGTAGCAAATCAAAGGCTTTGAAAAGAGGGAGTTGCTAGGGTTAGATTTAGGCACAAAACTTAAAGAAAGATATAATCTTGAGCACTGGCAGCTAAAAAAGCACATTGTTTCACATTTTATTCCCAAGTAAAGTTTTCTGATTAATCGCCACTAACTTGTAGTGCTAATTAGGTTTTTATAGTTCTTGTACTGTGGTTGATATTGAATGAACAGAGACCCTTGCTCAAGTTACCTCCTACAATAATAAGGGAGATTTTATTAAGAAACTATGTGTACTGGAACCAAAACTAGGAATCTGTCAGAACCAAGACAACCTTAGGAAATCTTGGTATCTCTATCATGGAACAATCCAGCTCCATGGTTATGTTTAATTTTTTTTTTTTACTTTTTTCTATACTCTTTGAAAATAGAATATACTATTTTTAAAGCTATGGCATTGTGTATTCTAAAATTGGAACTTAAAAATATTAGATGAATTGCTGTAGGTAGACAGTAGAACTAGAGAAGTTAGTTTACAACCTCCCTCAGTCCCAATGTTTATGTCTTAGGGCTAAGAACTTCTCGGTTTTCCTCAGTTCTTACTCTACAAATGTTTCTGACACTTGGCACCAAACAGATGTGGCTATACCCACAAGCTTAAGGCTTCCTGGCAGCATAGAATGTACTACATACATCTCTGTAACGTCAGCAAAGAACAGTTATCTAGCATGTAAGTGGTTCTGTAGTCAGTGTGTGCTGAATTGAATTTCTCTACCCTGTAACTTCTCTAACATTTTATCTAAAGATTCCTGCTCCAGGGATATGTGCTGAATTGAATTTCTCTATCCTATAACTTCTCTAACATCTTAGCTAAAGATTCCTGCCCCAGAGAGGACCATCAACTTACTTTACATTCTACCCTCTGCTCTATCACTTGCTTCTCACTCTTTAGCATCTCACACAATGACAGGTATTTAACAGACATTCATGAAATATCTGTTGAACAAATGAATAATTGAAGGAATGAAGTCTTTATTGATGAGGGGGATTTGATTTCCTTATTTTTATGGCAAAGCAGATTAGATTACTTCCTTAACTAAAACTAAAACCTTCCAGTGGTTTCCCATTAAAATAGCCATTAAGTCTCAACCTGTCTTTCTCCTATTTTTCCAATTATTGCTTATAGTCAAAATGAGTGATTGTGATATAGCTTAGCATCTTAAAGTATGTAATGCAAGGTGAGAATAGGTTGTATGTGAAAAACATTTCATGTTAAAAATCACTATGAAATGTTGAGCGGTTTTCCTTACTGCAGGACTTCTCAAAACATTCTATATTCAAATGTGCAATGTGTTTTGTTTTGTTTTATGCGAGGGAAACAGTATGTTCATAATTTTCCAAATTGAATGTTAGTCACTGGACTAATCTTCCAGAGTAAAAGACCCTGATCTAGTTCAAAGTACAGAGAAATCAGCAAATAGCTAGTAAGTGAGGAATACAAAAATTTCCAGGTTATTTATTCAAAGTGTGAAGAGGAACATTTTAAGTTATCTTGACTCAATATGATTTCATATGTCTATTTTGCTGTAATGACAACATTATTTTGTTCTGACACCAAGAAGGACACATGGGTCAGTAGCAAAGTAATTCAAGCGCACATGATACATGAAGCATCAGGGTGCTTCTTGACAGTCAGCCATTTAATGTGAATGAGTACTCCGATCCCACTCAATTTCAGAAATTTAGTAAGATGATAGTCTATTGTAGATCTGATAGAGAGTGTTGAAAACCAATAGCATAAAGCCAGCTGTGAGGCTGAATATAATTTCAGTGTCATTTTACTCCTGATAATTGCATCTTGATGCACACTGTCCATAGCAAGCCAACATTGTATTTGCTCCAGGGGTCTTTATAACATACACACCTCATTAGGTGCATTAGCCTCTAAAATGTTCCATCTTATGGAGGCTGGAAGAAAACATCAAATTGAACCCAGAGAGGTTTATCTAGTGATAAATGACCTCAAGACATCTGGAAATATAGTTTGGAGTAAAACAATGAGTTATAGATGCCTACCCAAACTTTTTAGAAGTTAAGAAAATATAAGCAAACTTAAAAATTGTACTAATCTCTTAAAAAAAAATCAATTGATTCTTTCCACTGACACAACTTTTAAAACAAGCATATTTCTATACCTCTGAAATTGAGATATGTCTTAAAATCCAATAGTGACTTATAATCACTTTGATAGATGCAGGCTGCAAACCTGTGTTTGAACTGGGCTTTGGTTCAAGTAATTAGGGGAGAATTCTTTTCCTTTCTTCCATCAGTGCTAATATTGAGAAATGCAAGTTTTCTCTCTGTCCTTTGCTAACTGGTGGTTTGGTTTCTTCATCTTTTCACTTACTTACATAGCGAAGATGTAGCCCTCATATGAAATAGGATTTTTACATTATTAGATTCTCTTAGATTATTAGTCTATATTACCACTACATTCTTAGATATCATTCACCAAGGCATTATGGCTTAAGAAAACATGGTATTGATAAAGTTCAGAGAATTTACCCCTTTATTCTCCTGGAAGGAGTAAGACCAAAATGCAGGATTTCCTTTTGGGATGATAATATCATATTGGGAAGGAAGCAAGGTACTCCTAATTCAGGCCAAGTTCAAGACTTAGCTTTATGGACCATTGGGAAATCATTCAAGATAACCACTTGTGGATAAGAGTTCAAGAGCTGTGAGAAAGAGGGAATAAGAAATCTAAACAAACTTGAACCCAGTGATTAAATCTAATTTATGCATATGTTTTGAAAAATAGGAAATCTCAGGATCAAAATGAATGGCATGGTAAAGAGCATAAAAATCATCTTTGGGGATTCTGCTAGAAACTATAAGAGTCAAATCAATTGTAAGGTAATAAATGCACCCCCTAAATTTATTTAGTATTATAAACCAATGACATTATGTTTTTAAAATTACATAAAAATTAGATAGTGTCAAACAGTAAGCCCTAAACTCAGTTTGAAGAATACCAGCTTTGATTTTTTGTAAGATTTAATTAGTGGACACACTGAGAAATTTTTATTTGTTCAGAATTTGTGACTAATAATATCTTTATTATAGTTGGAACATTAAAAAAGGTATGTAACTATGCAAAGTGCATGGATTTCTTAGGCCCCCTCTTTATGAATGTGCTGAGTTCTGATTCTTCTTGTTTAAAAATGAGAAAGTAAACCAAAAGGATATTTGAAAACTGTGAGGATGTGGCTACACCTTGCCTAGTAAGATCATCATGGCTAAACAAAGGAATATCTGCATGTCAGGGGACACAATTTTAAGCAGATAAAGGTTCATATTCTATTTGCACTGAGCGATGTTAACAAATCTAACAGCAAAGTTGCAGCAAAGAGGGGTGGGTACAAAGGAGTAGTAGCAGATATTCTCTCTAAGCCAGAATCTAATTTTGTGTAGGGTTAGTCCAGGAACTAACCTGGACATTTCAGGTCTTCTCAGTCAACCTCCTGACTATTCCATATTGACCTAAATGTCCACAGCCACGGACACCAACTGTTTTAGCAACACCTGGAAATGTGCAAGGGCACCTGAGAAGAAGAAAAACTTCATGAAAAAGAAAGGAGTGTGGGCAGAAGGAACCCTGCCTGGGTTAGAGTAGATGACCTAGGAAAGACCTCCTCTAAGGCAAAATCCAGCCTCCAGAATTCTCAGTCTCAGAGGTCTAATTCAAATGCTGATTAGCATCAAAGGTTTCTTTCTAGAGAAAGGCCAGTAATGAAAAGAGTCACATCAGGAACATCTGGAAAGCAGAAGACAGCATATTGGGATCTTGTATTTCTTCTTTGAAGTATACTTCACCTCCACAGAGAAATAGCCCATTTGTAAATTTTAATTTAACTTTTAGCATACCACTCATTCAACAGGCATCTGTGTCACAGACCCTAAGACAAAACTGAGTCCCACTTTATTGTTTTTTTTAAATTTTATAAATATTTTACATCATTCTTCCTTTTTGTACAATGCATGCTTTCTCCTCTCAGGTGTAGTCCCTGCAAAATTCCGACTTCAATCAGGCTGAATCAACACTGGTTCACTTGCAATTGAGAAGCACAGTTTGTATAAATCCAGTCCTGGATGTGTTTTGGTTTAGGGCTGCTTCAGAAGCTCCAGAATTGATTCTATACTGAATCACCAGCCATTCATTTATTTACTTTTCTAAATAAATGTCCTGTCAGAAAATGGGTCCATTTCTGTTACATCACTTGAAATGCTAATTCCAAAGTCTTCCTTTTAGAGAGAAATAGGTATTTATTATAGTCTTATTACTAAGTGATCTCAGGGGTGAGATTTCTGAATAAAACATGGGAACTTAATTATGTCCTGAATGTTGTATACTGCAGGTCATGATTCACCCTAGACACAACCAGACCAATACTCCTGATTTTCATTTCTTTATCACTAGTGGAAAAAGAGGATTTAAAGCCACCGCTGGTCAAAGATATACCTCATTTTTTAAACACTAAGTGAATTCAGTCTGGCTTATTGTGATTACTGTTTTGAAATGCAGTTTACAAATCTTGCTGTTGCTTTTCTATGACATAATGCAGGAAAGCTGAAATAATACTCACACACCTGGAAATAGCTTAAGGATAAAGCAAGAATGAAGGGGGAGGGGTAAGAGGAAACTGCCTGACAGATTTGGCCTGAAAAATGTGCTATTTATCAAGTTGGTACATCAAACCTTAGACTAAGTGATAAACAGATTTACTTAAAAATGAGGTTCCCAAAAGTCTCTGTGAGTTACTCTGACAAGCGTCTACTCTAACACTTTATGAAACAAACAAGGTCAACAGACAGCCTTTCAGTTTGTAGACATTCTTCCTACAGCCCTATTATTAACATAATAAGAGGTCCTCTATTAGCAAAAAAAGGCTGATTTAGTGTTCCGTTTAATAGTGTAATGTAAATAACACTTTCTTTAGCATCAAACCTTGTATGTTCATGTTGTCTCATGCTGGCTTAACTGGAGACATGGTAACTCTTTTTTGGTAGTGTGCCTTTATAATAAATATAACCTGGATATATAGAATGAATAATTACATTCATGTTGAATTACTAATCAACTTCCTTTGACTTATACTCAGGGTCATTATTTTAACCTTCTATCTTTGTAATTCGAGAATATAAAATGGATTTTCTGCAGTAAATTTAAAACACAATAGTGTAAAGTGAAAGGAACTAGAGAAGATGATGCAAAGCAAAAGTAGTCAAAAAGATAAAGATAAATATTAAATGGTTTCACCTATATGAGCAATATAAGGAGACGAGGTGGATACATGAACAAAACAAAATAAAAATAAGCTAGTGAACATTGAAAACTGAAGTGAGGTTAGTGGAGGTAAAGCAGTTGGGATACAGGAGCAACTATGAGGGGGTGTAATGGATGGTAGTGGGTGCTATAGTTCACACTGCAGTTTTATTTCTCTGAAAAATAATAGAAAAATTAAAGCAATGTAGTTTATAAGTCCCTGTCAGTCATTCCCTTACTTCCCTCCTCTCTCAGAATGAGCTCTTTCTTTTATATTTCTACCCTTTTGGATCTAGTCTTATCTATTGTGTTGTCAGAAAAATCATGACACATTTTTTTCTAATACGCCATGACTTTTTTGACAACCCAATATTATACCCATTCGACAAATAACATCTGAGAGGACCTCACTGAGACATGGGAACAAAAATAGGTAGACTCTGCTATGGGAGTCAGGAATCTTAGATCCAAGAACATAGACCTAAAATCATTTTACCAATCTCTTACTCTTTTTGCCAATCAACTTGAATGTTAAATAATGCAACCCCAACTCATTTTTTGTTCAGTGGTTCATTCAGTTGTTTCACCTTAAAAAAAGAGACCACAACAAAATCTTATTTCTTTTCCTAGCTATACATTCATAGCTGACACAATCTCACCTCTAATGGCTCTGCTTCTCCTATGTAATCAGCCTCCTATACTGGGCTATGTTTTTTACCCATTCAATCAGCACATCCACATATTAAGGATTTTATTACTTTCCATGGGCATCATCTCCTATTACTTCAACTGGAAAAAACAAACCAGGAAACCTGGTTCAAGCTGGCTTTTACATCAATCTATTTATTTACTTAATAATTTGACAGAGAGGTAGGGTGTGCTACAGATTTAGTGTATCTGAAGTCTTAACAATATCATGAAGGACCCCAGGTCTTTGTGGACTTGCTTCCAAACCTAGTTCCTTTTAGAGTTATAAGATCGCTGCTGTGAACACTGGTGCACTCAATAGGAAAGAGAAGCTAGCTTTCTGAGTATTTTCTTTTGAAGTGAGAAACTGCTATTTCCAGAAGACCTAGCAAACAAACTTCTCTTAACATCGCATTGACCTAAATTAACTTAGCCATCCCATCTCTCAACAAACACTTACCTAGAGGTGAGAGATTACTGGGATATAATAGATCTGGGGCATCCATATCAGTGCCCACTCTACTGTCGTCCCTAATATTTTTGCAAAGTGTGAATGATGCAAGAAACTAGGAGAAACTGGACCCACATAATTACCTACGAGGAATCAACAATGAGAGGTTTCCAAGCTGTAGGACTTTTAGTGCCAAGTCTAGTGAGTCCTGGACTGGTTGGTCACCCTATTCCTCCTCCACCTGTCCCTTTACCCTTACCAGGTTTTGCCACTGTGACCTGTCCTGAACAAGTACAGAAAGTAATACATTCACAGGCATTAAGTGGGATACAAAAGCAGTAACACATTTTAATATCTACATTAAAATTCTAGTAAAAATTAAAAAGTTTATGTATAATCTTTAATAATACAATAGTTATTTCAAGTATAGCAGACTCAGACTTTGTGAATTGTAGTAATCTTAGTCTTTTTATTTAATCTTACATCTATTCATTTCAAAAGATGAGTCAAATACTCAAAGTAGAAGCCCCTTCTACAGTTAGACCATAAGCACTATAAGAGAGAATATTTGTGACCCTTACACAGAGAATTATGCCTAAATGTGACAAGTGCTCAGTAAATACTGTCTTGAATTGAATAGACAAATGTAGGTAAAAGTGAGATATCTTCTTGCCTTGAGCAGCATGAGAAACAGCCCTGGAATAGTCTCAGACTGGCACAGACAAAAGATTTTTTGCTACTGGAAAAAATACTGTCAGTGATTTCCTATGGAAAAAAGGAAGGAGTCAGGTACCAAGGTGAAGACAAGTGAAGAAAGTAAAAGAAGGCTATTTTTTTTCTCACTTTGACTCATAATTAAGAGGATTGCTTTATCTCTTATATTAAGTTAGAGTATCCTTTGAAGTCAGAAAATATGAACATAAATTGTTTTGCATCACCCTATAAGCCACATGATCGCTCAATTCAATTAGCCTATTTATTTGAGGTCATGTTGTAACTTTGTTTCAGCATGCAAACACATGTAATGTTGAGTAGACAGCCAATGTAAGCGCCAATGATAGAAGTTTCAAAACTAGCAGAGACAAAGACAAGGACTATCAAAATGGAAAACTATTGCAGCATACCAAGCAAAATGAAGGAAAGTGAGATGAAGAGTGCTTTTGCAGGCATGCCAGGCCAAACCAAGGTGGAGGGTGAAGTCATACTTCTTTGAGAGCAGATGCCAAATCATCTACAATGATGTCATCTATTGTTCCTCAGTAAAAATAATAAAATATTAATGATGAAGATGCCACTGTTTGCATGCTACCTTCTAGACCACAGAAGATTCTGCAGATCATCTAATAGACTCTTTTATACAGTACTGCAAAGCTGAGCTGAGTGCCATCTGATGAACTACATGCTACTACAGCAACATGTTGGATAGCTGGAATGCTTTTTCACTCACGTTGCCTCATTCTGGTCTTTACAACGAACACTTCAAAGCAGTGGATCCACTATTGTTGATTATAATTTTAACAAATAAGATAAAAATTCTAGAGGTCAGGTACAAGGTATGTTAGGAAGCCACTGCCGCTGAACTTGAACCCAAATCATCTGAGTCTTTAGTCACTGTCCTGCTGAATCACTCTGCCTTTCTAATTAAAGTTTCTTTAAAGAAATAAAGAAAATTGGGCCTCCCTGGTGGCGCGGAGGGTTAAGCAACGCACTATGAAGCAGACCGTAGTCACTGCAGCATGAGTTCGATCCCTGCTACCGGCCAAGGAAGTGCTCCACATGGCTCAGCAGACCTTTCCTGCCTTGCCCACCTCTTATTTCTGTTGATCTGCCTGTTCTGTTCCCGGCTCTGTCTCTAGTGAATCCTCTCACCTCCCCACACCTCTAGCCTGTACCCCAGTTCTTGTGTGCATAAATACTTTAAAAAAAGTAATAAATCTTTAGAAAAAAAAGAAATTGTTTTCTTTTAAAGACAGAAATGTACTTCCAAATACTGATTGTGATAGAGGCATTAACTATCATGCATGTTAATAACTGAGTTACTCAAAACTGTGCCAATTAGTCTGATGACCAGAGAAGAATATATTTTGATTACTTATATGTGATTTTGTAATATACTTGTATTGCAGAAAATTCCAAATATATTCTCATCCAAACCATCCAAACGATGACTTTTCTCTCTAGCAACTTGAGTAAAATCCTGCTAGTATTTAAGTTTGGGAAGGAATTAAAATATTTCTAAGAAAATATTTCCACTTTTGCTGAAGAAAAATGGATCTGCAGTTTAACATTTCTTAATTTGAAGAGATAGTGCATCTCTCTAAAGAAGGGCCATCAAGTCAAAGTTTCAAGGAAAACAACATTTTCAGTGGCCAGTTCCAGTATGCACCCAAGAAGTGCTTTCTAGTTGTCTTTTGGGGGTAGCTTCATTAAGGCTTCAGTAATTTAACAATGATATATGAAAGAATTAAGTATTTTGTTAGAGGTTCTCCTGTGAACTACTTTGTTCATCCAAGTGTAAATGAAATGTTAATACTGAATTATACAAAATTAATGAACAAGAATAAGCTCTTGCAGAGAGTTAAGAAAACAACATTCAGGATCTCTGCTGAAAAAAGAACTTCCAACCACACTATAAGGTCTTGCTTACTACTAATAATTTTAACTAGCAATGATAAAATCCTAGAGTAAATAGATACAATGTAATTTACAAAATGTAGCAAACTATGGCTATAAGGAGCAATTCCCAATAAACATTTTTTTTTGTATTTTTTTCTTGTGGCAAAATATACATAATACATGTTACCATTTTAACCGCTTTTAGTTCTGATAAGAATTATGTTGAAAAAGCTTTTAAAATCTGAAAGTAAATTTAAAATACCAATTTGACAGGAATAGTTATAAAAAATAAACGAGTCTAAATATCAAAAGTACATGTTTCAGACCCAAAAATAAGTGTGATCCTTATCTACAGAGTCATGGCATATTTTTGCTATTAGTAATTACAATAATGTGGGCCGAGGAGAGTCCCAATACCTCTTGAATGCCAGAAGAAGGGTACATACAGATTACTCACTGGGTGACCCAACAACTAGTCTTTATTAACCACCATAAGCAAATTAAATGCACCTGAGTATCTCAGCATACATTATGCAGTGCTATTGGTCTTGGAGACCTCTGTTGGACAGGCTTGCTTTTGTGAGTAAGGTTAAAGTTCTGTGGGTCCTTCACTGTGATGTTTTGCGGTTTTCAGATGCATTTCAGTGTCCTGAAGTGAGCCCCAAGTTGAATCCTGAGAAACTGCTGGACTTGAATATAGGTATCTTGGTTTTCTTCCATGGGAAGTAAAGAAGACATCTCCTTGGTCTTTCTTGCATTGAGTTTGTCAACACTCCAAGGGGATTTAGGCCAGACCCAGTGTGGATGATTATCACAGCATGTAGCTCTGCACTACCAGTAACAGGGAGGGCTAGCTATACTCCTGCTTGCCATGATTCAACAATCTTATATGTGTACTGAGAGGATGACTTAGAGAAAAGCAGCTTTGGTTGCCTATAGGATAGTTCAACAAACCCAGAACACCTTAGAACTTGGTGCTACAGACTGCCTTTGTTGATTTATGAACCCACTTGTCTAAACTAAAAATGCCTATGCATCTCATTGCAGAATTTCCTGTGCTAGTTGTAAAGATTATTGTGCCTTATGCTCAATGCGTCACGACTACCCAGAGGAAAGATTTCCTTCTCGTCTCTGTGCCAAAAATAGTATGCTTTCCCTGAGTAGCTTTTTCAGTCTCATGAACACTATGAATCATGTAACGATGCCCACACTCCCCTTTGTGTTAGCTTCTAAGAAGCCGAGCCACACTGGTATCCTGCCTTCATAACTACAGGGCCTGATGGTAGACATTTTGCTAATATTAAATATTATTGTAATTTTTAATTAACCAAAATTCATTAACTAGTATATTTTTTTCTCATTGCATATACTCCTTTGTATTCTTTTTCATTCTTTTAAAATCACTTTTATGTTGATTCATATTCATGGTTTATATATTCAAAACAACAATTCAAAGATTTTTCAAAGGAAAATCCTAAAACTTAAGTGAACCTCACAGAAAATATCACAGGTGTTATCTGAATCCTGTATTCTCACCTGGGTAACCATCTATCTTTTTATTTATTTTTAAAAAAATTTTCTTATTGTTGATATTTGTATAGCAATTGGTTTCTCCCCTCAGTTGTAGATGCCATAGTTCTCCTGCCATATAAACCTCAGAAATATCTTTGAGGACTCTTTTCCAGCAGCAAATAAAACAGGGGAAAAGATAAACAGCTGGGACTCCATCAAACTAAAAAGCTTCTATACAGCAAAAGAGACAGAAATCAAAATAAAGAGCCTACATAATGGGACACAATATTTGCACTCCATACAATGGATAAGGGGCTGGTATCAAAGATCTAAAAATAACTTACACAACTCAACAAAAACTAAGCAAACACAGTTAAAAAATGTGCAGAAGAAATAAAAAGACACTTCCTCAAAGGAAAGCCTTTATGTAGCAATGCAAATAATAAGTGAACATATAAGGTCAGAGTTACTGCTGTGAAGAAGCCATTTGTGCCTCCCTGGGATTTGTCAGCTATATCTGTCTCTAGATGTACACTCTCAACAACTATTTAACATAAGATGATAGTTGCAATTGCTTTTCTCCTTATGACATTTGTTACTCTGATAATAACATGGTGCTCCTCTGTGCCTGCATTTGTAAAGTACTCCCTGAAAATTATCTCCTAAACTGTGACAAACTTTTTATTGAATAGTTAAGAAAAAATGACTATGAAATAAGACTCAAAGAAAATCTAGATCACAGAGATCAATATCACAGAGATAATGTTCTCATCCTACAATGCAATTAAATGTAAGATAATAAAAAAGAGACTAATAAACATGAAAATTAAAAATCTTTATACTTAACTAATTTCATTTATTATTGACACAACCAACAAAAATACTGGAAACAACTGAAATGTTCATCATTCGGAGAATTCATAAATCATGAATCAATATTCATTAAAAATGATATTGCACTGGAATATGAGATTACAATGAAAATACATGGACTAGAATGATATATGTCAACATGGATCAATCTTAAAAGTATGATTTTAAGAGAGAAAAGTTGTACAAAGTGAAGTGATTTAAATAAAATTTAAAAAGTATACTATATAATATATAAATATCTAGAAGTTGAGTAATGATCTAGGAACATGCATGAGAATGATGAACACTATCTTAAGGATCATGATAGTCCAGGTGAGGAAGAAGAGAGAATGAGATATAAGAAGGCTGAACAAGAGACTGCATTGGTATCATTGCTATATAACAAAATAAATAAATACTTGTCCAACATGAAATAATGTTGGTTTGTAGCACTGTACAGGTTTCAGGTGCCTGTCGTAAATCAATATCTGTGTGTGCTACATAAAAGTCTATTTCTACTGGCAAGAGTCTTTCGTACAATGTTGAATAGAAAGGTGATAGCAAGCATTTATATATTGGTTCTGATTTTTAGTGATGTGATACTAACTTTAAGAATATTAGCTCTGGTTTTTGGATTTATACCATTAATCTAATAGTCCCAGAATATTAATAAGTTTCCTCATAAATGAATGTTGACTTTTATCAAGCGTGTTTTCAACATATATTAATATGATTTTTAAATTTGTTACTATGATAAATTTCATGATAGCTTTCTAATATTAAACCACACTTATATTCCTGATATGAACTAGTTTGTCATAAAAAAACAGTATCTATATATATTATAAATATATAGATGGGTATAAAATATATCTACCAAATATGACAAAATATTAGCACTTGAGAAACGTGACAGTAGGTACACAGACATGTGACCATTACTTATGATTTATGTTATGTTTCCTCTGTACATTTTATACATGTAAAGTAGTTCACAATGAAACAAATTTTTATACCTGGCTATCCTTACTGGGTTTTCTTTATATGTCACATATGAAATATAAAATTTCACATGTGCCATATAAGTACATAAAAATGGAATTCCAAGATACATGTTGATCTTATAAAATTATTTCTTCATCAATAATATTTACTGGACATCTTTTCTACATTAATAAACACACATATCTCACAACAGTTATAAGAGCTTGTATGTACATTGACAAATTCTTCTTTTGGTATCTTGATTTTTATCCCTGGAAGCATAGAAGCTCCAGTCACTAGTAAAAGAAGAAATCTGGAGTTTAAAAGAAAAGTACTGAAGAGTATTGTTTTAAAGAAACTAAGGAAGAAAGAATGCTGAGAAGAAATTTAAAAAGCAAAAAAAGTGCTGTTAAGTCAGTTCAAAGGGTCCCATAAATAGAAAAAAAGAACAATAAAGGAGATACAATGATCACACACAGGATAATGTCATCCAAAGTAAAATGCCACGAAGTGACAAAGAAATGTTAAACTGTATCACACTACCCAGACATATATTCTAATAATATGAATTTTAAAGGTAATTTTAGATAAAAGTTAGGTTTTAGGCAAACATGTATCAAACATAAAAATGAAGATGAAAAGAGAGATCCTAAATAAATAAAAACTAAATATTTTCTGAAAAGAGAGATTTTAAAATTTTGCATAAGGAAGCCTGATAGTAAATTTGTATGGCGGTACATTGCTACCTTAGAACAGTCCAATAGCTCTGATCCATAGAATCTGAGTGTCTTTAATGTGACACAGTCCCTAATTATGGCTGGCTCCGGTAATTACCTCATCACTAACCATCATGGTTGAGAAATCATGCAGGGTTTAAAAGCTGAACCATATCAAATTGAAGATTCAACACTCAGCAATTTGTCATTTCATTGCCATTATATTGAAATGGTAGAACTAGCGATCATTTTCTAAGAACCAACAGTATATTTTCAAGTTTGTTTAAAATATTTTTAGTGCTCTCTATCAAGCACTTCTATCAAAGTGCTTTCTATCTATTAGAGCCACACAACTCAGTGAATCCTTAAAGGAGGCTATTTCTACAACAAAGAAGAAAGCAGTTAGAACTAAAGTAGTATTTCATGGATTTAAAGAAAAATAATAGTTAAGCACAGATATTATGAATTAATGTCGTTGGATACTTGTTTTATTATACATTCTTTGACTCACTGGCATTTATGTGCTGCCATAAAATTATTATTATCATTTTAGCTTGAAATAGAGAGAATGCAGGTGGAGGGAAAGCTACTTGAGAAACAAGAATGAGTAACCGACATTCTCACATCATTTAGAACAAATCCTGCCACCAATTGCCTATAACTCCCTTCCTGCACCATGTGTTGCTAGTTTGGGACTATAAATGTGACAAGCATAAAGTGAAATGTCAGCCAAATATGACTGGAGTAGAGGAAAACTACGATTCATCAGGTATCCAGGACTAAAACATTAATTTTGTGCTTTTTAAAATGTGGGTTAAATTTTTAAAGGTGGATAATTATTCTTCTCATAGTTGCAGTTAAAAATTAATGTGCACTTTATAGTTAACATTGTTAAAAGCTTTGGGGACTCTTGAATGGAAAATATATGGTAAAAGGGGAGAACTAGAAAGAAGCTTTATTCTTCATTGTTACCTATAAAAATAAAGGTAAATAAACACAGCATTTTTGTTAAAATTTCATTAGAACCAATGTATTAGTCAAAGTAAATTCAAGTAGTAGTGGAGAAACAAAATCTTTTAATTCTATAGAAAAGCAAACTTTTCAATACCTACACTAAGGGACATACTTGATTCATCTAACTATAGACTCATTCACATTATCCTTGCCTTCAACTGATACCTGGCAATTAGCAACATGATATTTTGGAGGTTGATGTGTGGATCTGCGTAGGTGATAAGGCTAGAGCCCTAGTGAATTATCTCAGAAATGCAGGCAGGAGGTCAATTCTAAGGAAGGACTTAGATGAAAAGTTATTGGGTCTCACTCCATATAGTAGGTAAAAGAGAAAATAGCCCAGGGGCCTCCCTGGTGGCATAGCGGGTTGAATGCCATCCTGTGAAGCATCCATGACACAGCAGTGTGAGTTCAATCCCTGGTCAGGGAGCTGACCCACATGGTGCAGCAGACCTCTTGTGTCTTGCCTGCTGCCCTCCTCAGCACTGTTAATCTGCCTGTTCTGTCTCTGGTGAATCCTCTTACCTCCAATGCCTCTGGCCTATACCCCAGCTCTTGTATGCATAGATTAAAAAAAAAGAAAAGAAAAAGAAAATAGCCCAGAATATCCAAATTGAAATGCACTTGCTGCTCTAAATTTTGCCTCCAGTCTGGTCCCATTGAATTGTGTGCTTCTGGAAAACGAGATTTAAGTCTGTATTAGATCCACACAATAGGAGATGAATGAATGTTTATTACTTTGTAGAAAACAAGTTGGGAAATAAAGGCTCAATGCATACATTTAGAAGATGCACAAGAGGTATTTCTCTGTAAGAAGTTTGCGAAGTGTGTAAGAAGAGAATGAGAGATGGTGAGGATGAAGAAAGATAAATGCGGTCCAGGAGACCCACAGCAGAATCAGAGAATCAGAACTCATTAGACCCCCAAGCATAATAATGAGAGGAGAGAATTTCAAGAGCAAAGAGGTGCCAGTAGTGACTCATGGAGCAGAAGCACCAAGGAGAGGAAGAAGTAGAAAAGAAAATGCGATTGTTTTGACCAGAAAGACTCAGAGACCGAAGCACAGTTCAGGAGCTGCCATGTGTGCTCCTGAGACCACAGGGCGTCAAGGAAGAACGTGTCACAGCAGTGGGGCAACTCACTCCTCATGGGCGTGAGGTTGTTTTGAAGTCATAGTGCTTCACATAAGACTTCCAGAGAGTACGAACAAGAGAGATGTGGGCATATTATTGATTATGGGTCAAGTAACAAGCATTTGGTAATGTAGTTCTTACTAATCAAGGTGTGATCCACAGAGCAGCAGCAGCAGCTGACAAACTGCTGAAATTGCAAAATCTGGAGTGCAACCTACAGATGTAGACCTCGTAAATAAGATTCTGCATTAAACTGTGCCCCAAGTAATTCATATGTGTACAAAAGTTTGAGGATCAGCCATTCTAAATAACTTCAAAGCATATCCACAAGAACAGGAGGGTAGTTTTCTACATTTTCCCCACCTGAAGTCAGTGTCATCACAAGCCCTCAAGTTCTATATGACAGAAAGAAAAACTACTTCACATGTGTTCCTCTCAGTTGGGTTATTGTCTTTCAGTTCAAATCAGGCTTTCTGGAGCAAACATTTGGTTAATTCAAGATTTGACTTCAGTGAGCTGAGACAGAGAACTAGGGCAGTTGCGTCATCTCAGCAGTGTTGCATCTGCTGTTTGATCGCTGAGTGCCAAAGGCCCGTGAAACGCAATGAAATAAATAACCATCACTTTTAAAAATTTCTGAATATTCCCTGGCTCACATGGCAGTTCTGGTCTAGGCTGTTTTGACTGATCATTTCTCTCCTGGATCAAGCTCTTGCAAATCAAAGTCAGAATTTCAAGGCCTTACATGAGTAGCTGAAGCTGAAGAAAAAGAACTCTATGCGCTAATGTTGCTATACCCTTTCATCAGTCCTCCTTACTTCCTGACTACTCTCTCTGCAGTGCAGAGCAGAGCCTACAGAAAGCTATCTGAAGAGTGAGGGAAAGACAGCAAATATATGAAAATATGGGAGAGTAGCAAATATTTTTAAAAAGCCTACTACATTTTGCATCAAGAAAATGTCTCTAGATAAGGGTTAATGCTCCATATTTACCCGCAGCTATACAGTATTACTTGATGGTCTGTTTCAGTGCGTGGCTACTGGAGATTTCATGGGCTCACTCCATGTGTCTGCAGTCCTTCAACTTGGCATCTGACTGACCTTTATGAATCTATTGTATATAAAGCCTGCGTACAATAGCTGTGTTATAATGAGCGTCATAGAACTTTGTTAGTGGGAATCTCTTTCCACTAGGAGTTCAGCAGAGCTGAGAAGTAATTTCAAGGAAACCACAAGCAGAGTTTGTGATGTTCACAACCCCATCTCACACATATTTAGGATCTATCTGGAAGCAAGGGTCTCCTTCCTGCCATTAACATAACATATGCCTGAACAGACTCTGGGTTTTACAGCTCCTTTGTTTCTTTGGAGATACTGATACTTCTATTTCTTTCCTTTCTGTCTTGCAGGATTCCATGAGCCTATAGAGGTTCTCCAAAACAAACATTCCTCCCCTCTTCCCAATCGAAAGTAGTGCTCACTGTTAAAAAAAAAAAAATCATCTTTCCACAGCTGAAAGGAAAAATGGCTAAATTTAGAAAAGCTTTGGAGTCATCTCTTCTTCCAGGTTACTGGCAAAATTAAAATTTCCAAACCATTCTGAATGGGAAAGTCACATGTGGTAGGTAGAGATGTGGCAGGATGTTGGGCAGCTGGTGAGTATCCCTGGCATTCACAACAAGAACATATCTTCACACACTTTTAAGAGACTTAGACGATTTCTAAACTAAGCTACCCTTCTGTATTTGTCAGCCTGAAACACACACACACACATGATCAAGGAAAACTGTTACTTTGAAAAGCCAACCTCTTTCCACATCACTTGCAAGGAAGAGCAAACTACTTACCACCTGTCAAAATTCTCCAGGGACATGCTGAAAATCTACACAGTCATTGCCTGAATCTGGTTTATCACCCTGTGCACCAGCAGTCATTGGAAAAGCAGAAACCCTCAGGAAGGAGCCAAAATATAGTACAGGAAAAATATTTCATGGAGCTGTCTACAAACAGTATTTTACGGGCGATGGAAGGGAAAAAGCAAACATCTTAAACCACTTCACTTTAAATAAAGGGTGCAAACATAGATGTTTTTTTCTTTCACCCTTGTCTTTAAAATGATCCTTACTGATCACAGTGAAATACATCACCAAGAGAATCAAAGTCCAATTTTCTCCTCTGAGGGGCTAACTAAGCTTTCAGTCATACAGAGTTGAGTGTTTTTTACTAAGCTCAGCTTTTTTTTTTTCTTTTTTATAGAACCAGTGACACCATGGTCGTTCTTTAAGCATAAACTCCAGATTTCTGCATATATTTCAATGAAGGAAACTTTCTTTCTGTGAAAGAGGGGAGCATTATTTCTTCTTCAGGTAAAACCTTCTGCACTCCCTCCTCTAACCACCCTTAATGTGGGATCATATCACACTGAAAGACATTTTGGAGAGAAGGAATCAGTGTCCTGGATTCAAACAGAGCTCTGCTTTAAATAGCATGTGACCTTGGGCAAGAATCTTAACTTTTCCAAACCTCAATTTCATAATTTATAAAACAGAACTAATAATATCTACTTCAAAGAGGTGCTCAGAAAAACCAAATATAACACATCCCACTAGTAGCTGGCATAAAGTAGGTGCTCAATAAATGGCGCCTATTATTAATACCACAATTGCACCCTGAAAACACTATATACAAAGAATTATTATTTGGAGCAGGGACAAAATAAAACTTAATAGAAAAGATGAATGGTAAATCAAAATTACTATGCATTGATTAGCCTAAATGCCTTCTCTATCTTTTTCACATATTAAGATGACTTCTATGAAGGAGGTCAGATTTGCCTTAGATCAGTAGGTGAGCTAAAGGTCAAGTTTGCCACTAAGTTCAACCACTTGAAGGTCAGTGTAACCTTCAATATTTGAGTCACACATTATGTGCATTATCATTTTACTTAAATAATTTCCGCCCAATCAGATGCATTCCACTTGCATGATTTCAGCTAGGAGGAGAAATGAAAGGTCTAAAGAACACACAAGAAAGCCAAATAAACACTGAAATATGTTAGCACACCTTGTGGAACAAAGGAGCGGGCAAGTAGGAACCACATGCTACCCACATGGGTTTTGCATCAAGTTTAGGGGAATGTCTATGGCCTTTTCAGAATAAAGTGGTCTTGGTGGAAATGACCAAGTCCTCTCACTCCATTTTGTAAGGGCACATGCTACATTTGTTTGTGGTATGTGTTCACCTGAAGCACTGTAATAAGTGAGGAAAACAGAATGGATGAAAATGGAGGTGACTTCAGCCTTAATGAGAAAAACATGAAAATTCTTTAAAAAAAAAAATGAAGCGCTAATATATAAAATGTGAACTCTCCAGATTGGCTGAGTCATTTGGAAGTTTATTCATGGAAGTGTACGCTTTCTTCCTTCCTCAAGTTTTTCATTAAACTGCTTTTTGCCTCATGTAAAAAGTAGCAATTTTTATGTTCTTTTCCCAGAAGGGATGACCAGAAGAGTAAAGTCAACAAGAAAGAAAGTATTTATAACTCAAAAATAACTATTATGGTTATAGGTGGAGGATGGAGGAGAGGAAATAAAATCCAAAGTTGCTTTATAGTATCCATTTACATTATACATATTGCTTAATTTTTTCATTCCTTTATTTCCTTAATAGTTCTTTAGTTCTACCTTTATCTCATCTCTTGTATTTATTTTGTTTCTCCCTCCACTGATTCACATTCAATTTTTATTTTATAAATTATGTATTCACTCAAAAATCTTTCAATTTCTGATTTAGTCAATTATATTTTTTGTCCTTTTTAATTCTCCTTCCCCATAGTCTTCTTTCTGAATTTTCACACTAACAAATTCAAGTAAAAAAGAAAGGCTTGGGGAATAAACAGAGGAAAGGCTGTTACAGAAATAGTGAGAAATCTTAAAACAGAATGAAGAAATAAGAATGTAGAAGGCCAAGGAGACAGCAAGGATAAAGAAAGAATGAGAAAAATGAGAACACAGGAAAAAAGTCAACATTTCCAATTTTAACAGTCCCTGGATACTCCCTAAAGTTAGCTATCCCATTCAGTCTGCACTTTATTTCTTTATGTCATGGAAGGGAAAACAGGAAGGGGGACTTTAATGAAAGCATTAAATCCCTATGGAATCACAGAGGAAAGGAAATGGCCTAAGAATGCAAATATGGGAAGTGCTGCTCATTTCCTCATTTCCTTATTCACACTGACACCTCCTTGTAGTACTTGTACTTTTTTTTTTATTCCAGTACATAGTTGGGTTTTTCTTGCCTTTATCGCATAGTCACTGTTTTCTATGTGCTTATCCGCTTATCCTGATAAGTTTAATCTTTTTTTTCCTTTCCTACTCCTGAACTTTCAAGGCAGCCTGTACATAGTTCACCAGCCCCAACAGCTTCCTCTCACATGCTGCCCATGGCTATCCTATTATTTCCTGTTATGTCCTATTATTTCCACTTATCCCCGTGAGTCCCTCACTTTGGAGACCAACACTTACTCTTAGATGACCTCATCTCTTTTGTCACAGAGTAAAGATCTAGAGGCATTGGTCAGGCACTCCTTCAAGTTCCCTAACCCTTCCTGAGCACCTGTGACCCCAGTTATTTCTTCTGGATCATATAGTAACTCTGTTTTTGGGTCCTTCCAGCACAAAACAATTCTTTTACCTTAACTTTTAATCTCATCCTTCTCAAGAGCCCTGCTCCATCAATTCTTTTTATTTCTCCCTCTGTCCTGATTCTTCTCGCTTGTGAAGGCAAAAAAAAAAAAAAAAATAGCAATAATGATTAATTCAGATCTGGTTAGAAGATGAGGTTAAACTAATTAAAGAAACCATTGGGCTGATGTGGCAAAATCATTGATGGCAAACCAAACCTAAGCTTTCAAGTGCCTCAGCACTAGCACATCAAAAGTTAAGGGCCTCAAATCACAAACATCCATTTAGGCTTTCCCCAATCAAATTATTTCCTTTTTGCTTCCATAATCCTCTATGTGTAAATTCCTACTCTTGTTGGAAGAATATACCTAATCATTCTGGGTTGGTACTGCCTGACTTGAATCAAATTTTGCTCAAATAAATACTTTATTTAACATGCCGCAGTTTATCTTTCATCAACAACTGTCTTTTATCAATGACATATATCAATGAGAAAGGGGATGAGTAGGATTTGTGAGAAATGGGCAGGGCCATGGCATTGAATTGGGTCTACTTTAGCATTCTGGAAAGGATGTCAGTAAAAACACATTTTTCTGTTTGGATGAGCTCTTTTACTGTGACACAAAACAAGAAAATTATCTGTGTGTGTGATGTGGGTCACTGAAGTTATAACTTATATCCTCCATCTTTAAAATAAAAGCAAAAACAAATGAGCAAAATTTTAAAAAGCTTCCTCCATCCTACATTCCTCTCTGGTTATATTGCCAAGATTCTTGAAAGATTTCTTTATTCAAGGTCTCTACTTGCTCTCTCTCATTATACCTTTTAAAACATGGCACAAAATAGTTCCCATTTATTGAGTGTTTACTATGTGCCAGACACCTGAGCTTCATACACATTATTTCCTTTAGTCCTCAGATAACAATCCTTGCATTTTAATTTGGTTTAAGACTTATTTGCTAGGCCAAATACAGAAATAAAAGCAGGTCTCTTTTAAGTCACTGGCCTTACACAAGCATTACAGAGCCAGCAGATAGAAATAAACAAAGCAATCTTTATAGCCTCCTCCCAACACTCCTTTGCTCATAAGAGAACAAAAGGGAAGAAAGAAGATACTTTCTGCCAGCGATGAGGCAGACTCATCAGTTAGGGAGCTCAGTGCGGGTTGAGAGCCAGAACTCAGGAAAGGGTAGTCCCAGGAGCCTTCGGAGGTTAAGAAATATCTTATCGACCTCATGCTGTGGGCAATAAGATGGAATTCTTGTCCGAAATGTTTCTGAACACCTTGGTATTGAATGGATTTGGGAGGGTGTTAAACTTAGATTTCTGGCTTCTTTGGTTGTAGAAAATCCTCTCTTAGCACCATGGAGGTGGCTAACAGAAGATGGTCATAGAGGACTATGGGAGTCTGGGAATCAGCTTGCAGATTTCTGATGCCTGAAAGTCAGAGTTAAACCATATACTCAGATGCCATCTTGAGAAGAAGAGAAAGAGAATATGTGAAAGGAATGTTGTAAACTGAAAGGAGATGATTAGAATACTGTAATGCAAGCATAAGACACACTCCCCCACACCCCCACTATCTGTCAAACATAGCAGGGGACTTATCAAGATGAAGTTATTTTATAAAATGGTGATATCTTTTCTTTGCATGCATATATTAGGTAAAATTCCAAACCTCACAGTAAAATGGAAAGCTCTTCAGCCAGTGCTTAGCCTCATGGAAATTCTCAATAAATGGCAGTTATGACAGTTAATTCAAAAATCACTTTATGGCATAATGATTAATGACCATTTTTTTAAGACTGGGAGACTCAAATGAAGTTAAGTGAATCCCAGAGTTGGATGAGAAGTGATTCTAGAAATATTTCAATTAAACCTGTAATTTTAGAAATCACAGCATCAAATTCCAGAAAATAAAGGATTCCAGGAAGATCATGCAGTTAGCCCCCTTTCCTGACCACCAGGACCCTGGGGCCACAGCACTGGGAGGGGGCGCATCATGTCCAGGGCAAGATCTTATTTATGATGTTCCCCTGGTCTGTGCATTGTGAATAAGCAAACGAGATGGCTCCATAGTTTGCTGCTTTGACCCAATTTATTTTTTCCATAGTTATAATTTTATTATGATTTTCCCCATATTCCAACCCTGAATTAGGAAGTGGTTGCGTATAAGAGAAAGCATATATTTTAGACAGTCCCACATATAACCAACCCCTTCCATACTCTATTATATCTATAATAGATGGGATCAAGCCTTCAATTAAGAACCAAACCCAAAGACCTTGATGATAGAGCTTAGTGATGATGTTCTTTTATAGTGTTGAGAACACACATTAAATATAGGAAAATGAGGCTTGTGAAATTTGGGGGTGGAGGGGTAATGGCAAGAGCCCTGTTAAGGGGTCCTGAAGACTTCAGTTCAAGTCCACTGACAAGACCTTGCATTTGTCTATATCATCTCTTTGTCCCTTTATTTGCAGCTATAAAACTCAGATTACCTTCTATCTTTTGTAAGATGATCATGGTAATCAAATGAGATACTTCAAGGGCTCTATGAGCCACACTATTCACACAGGCACTATTACCATTCCAAAAGAGTCGAGCTATGGTTGCTGTCTCTCCTTCTAATTATTCATTAGTCGCTTCTCTCATTTGTAAACCCTGAGGATGACACTTAGTGATATTCTTGTTGGCAATGCTTAACCAAAAGAGCTGTTATTTCTAATGTGGTCTCCAGTAGATTTTTCTAATGCATTCCCTCTTGGTTTAGATATTATATCACAGACAAATCTTATTTTGCTACTTCTAAGGTTCCAGTTTTTGCTCTTTAAATCAGTCATTGAAGAAATGCAGGTAAAGGGCTACCTATAAACTTTTAACTTGCTTTGTTGTCCAAACTTATACATACATTGATTAAAAATTTCTGTTGTCAGTAATGTATAGATATTTTGCCTATCTTGGAAATACTTAGAACCTCATTTCTATTGCGGTACTTGATGGTGAGAATAGGTCATGCATGATCAGAGATTTGATATCAGAGCTGAGCCCAGAGCCCTTGCGGGGAAGAAGCTTAGCTTTATTTATCTAACATATTTACCCGTCAAGTTCTGGGTTTCATCAAAACCACATCTGGCTCCAGAGTGAGACTGTAAAGTAGAATAAGATTTTCCTCCTTACATTCTAATGACCAAATGTACTTGTGAATGTGAAATACATTTTCTAAAATTCAGGACCTTATACTAAACACTGCTGATAAGTTTTATAGAGGCATGTATTTCATGATTTAATATTACTTTGCTATATTTTGTGTTTAACAATATGTGTTCAAAGAACTACATATACCTATCACAATAATACAACTATTATGCTTTAGCAAATACAGATTCAAAAGCAAATAAAAATATCCAGTAAACCAAAGACTCAGATAATATCAGATTCCACTAAAAAGAAAAACCTCTCTCATGTGCCTAGTGTGTTTTTTAAGGTTTGGCAATATATGCAGTGTGCAATGTGATATAAGTTTCAGATGCACTCCACCCTTATTAAAATACCAACTGCAGGAGAAAGACATTTGGTGCATAATCAGAAAGTATTATTCTAATGATGGAATGCATGATAGCTATGCTAAGTTTTATATCAAAAAGCAAACCTAAATTGAGATCCTTTAACAAGGTCAGAGTGGATAATAGGTATACACATATATGTGTCAAATACAAAGTATCAGAACATGAAAAAAAATTTATGAGCACTGAATAGTCAAGGACCTTATTCTATCTGAGACATGGATTGCTTTAAGCAAGAAACTACCTTCTAAATTTTGATAGAATGTTACCCATATTTAGCAAATAAAACTCAGATATAAAATTCAAAGAAGTGTTTCTATTAGAAAAAAGAATTTATACTCTTAATCAATGGTTTTCAACAGAGCATCTGTACCAATCACAGCACACACAAGTCAACATCCATTAAGAAAGGAGGCAACCAGGGGTCCTGGAGTGGTGAGAACAAAGTGGGGAGAGAGCATAATGCACTATGGTGGTGACTACAGGTGCCTTAGAAGTGGGCACACTACAGTAACTACACCCAAAGGGGAGATCCTATACTCACAAAATATTGATGGTGTAAACTGGTGGTACTTCAATAAAAAAACAATTTAAGCAAAATCAATCAATCACTCAATCGTTTTACATTGAAAAATGGCTAAATCTAAAATATTTGCATATAAATATTTCCCTCAACTAATATGTTAATTTGATGACTGCACAAAATTACTAGAGATTATACTATCCAGATTTCTTTATGTGGCAAAACAGCAAAATCCTTTGTCTGCATCTATAGCCTGGCTAGATTGGCATTCCTGAATTTACCATGGAAATGCTGTGCTCTCTTAAATAAAGATGCTCTATAAGCCCTTCAGTTATGTTTGAAATACATGTGTACACACATACACACACACGCACAGCCCCAAAGAGGAAACATTGTTTAGATATATAGCAATGATAAATTGAAAGCTACTGTAATACATGTCATTAACCTTAACAATGCAAATATGAGCTGCTATCATTTACTGAGCTCTTGATATATACAAGGCAACTTGCTAAGGGCTTTATATGGGTTTTATCATTAAATAGGAGAACCCTATGGCATAGATTCAATTATTATATCTATTTTACAGATGAGAAACCTAAGGTTTAGTGAGACTAATTACCTTATTCAAAATCTTAAAATATTAGTGGTGGAATTCAATGTTCAATCAGACTCTGTCTAATTCAAGAGCCCAAGCTACTTCTTCATAAACAAAGTATAAGCATTTCCTAACACATGAACTTTTCCTTACCAGACACTGAATAGAGCAAATCCCTTTTCTATGCAAACTGCAATTAGATGATTCGTTCATAAAGTATCCCATGACAATGCATTGCTCCAGTTCCTCTCAATATCTGTAGATATTCTTTCCAACTGAAGAATTGTAACTCTGGAATGGAATCCTTGGTTTTGGTATAAACAAAGTTAATCAAGAGGCAAAGTATGAAGAACATACAGTTTGGGGACCTCCCTCATGGTATAGGGGTAAAGTCTAGATTCTGTCAAGCTAACCCAGTCTTTGAGTCATGAGTTGATGCTGTCAGGGAGCTATCTTGACTGCTGTTCCCCTCAGCAGTGTATTTCAGTAGATCTGCCTGTTCTGCTCCCCCTCTGTCTCTGGTGAATCCTCTCACCCTGGCACATCTGGCCTATACCCCAGGTTTGTATGCACAAATAAATAAAATAAATCTTAAAAAATCCCAAACAACACATAGTTTGATCTATAAGTGAAATATTTCATTTTGTGTTCACCTACAAAATTTTGGACCAAAGAGTTGTTCCCTAAAGTCTCAACAGTAATTATTTTTTCATCTAACTTGAACTCTTCCAGTTGCATTATGGGCCTAGCCACAGACTTCTATTAGAACCAAATACATTCATCATCCAGAATGTCTCCTTCTATCCGTGGTCCTGGCCATACCACAGAAAGCAGCACATGTTCATGAAGACTGAAGACAAAGTTTGGAGACAATTTATTCTGCTCACCATCAGCCTTCACAACCTAAGAGTTGTGAGGCACAGGGTAAATCTCTTAGTCTCTTGGTCTCAATTTCCTCTTGTATAAAATGGTGATTTTGAAGTCCAAATATCTGTAGAAAGCAGTCATCCTACCAGACACAGTGTGCTGACATAAGGGTTCCACTGTCCTTTCCCTGGGTCATGTGCTGCAGGACTCTCTACAACTACACTCACCAGTACATTAGCAGACAGGAGGGGAGCACATAGAAGTCCTTCCCAACTGGCTACCCCCGAGAGCATCACTATGACTGAGCAGTGTTTAGTCATGTGCACTTATACCGACAGTCCTATGATTTTAAGAAAAAATTAGTTGATGTTTCACATATATTAGGCATGAATGTGCTTGATACAGTTCAGAAAGACTGTCTCACCTTTATTTGTACATCCGCCTCCCTGCCCACTACCCAGTTTGTCAGTCTGCCTTCCTATCATGCAGCAAGCCTGCATCCACCCATCTCTTGCCTGGACTCAAAGACTATTTCTTACTAAATGTGAAACTCAGTGCCTGTGAAAGTTATTTACTCATTTTCTGCCTCTGTTCAAAAGGAGCATAACAATATTGCCTAGCTGAAGGGTTATTTTGAGGGTTAAGAGTTAATATATGTAAAATGTGGTGGTTACTACCTTATAACTGTGCATTAAATTATTAATGTCTGGCAGTTTTATTATTGGAATTAATAAGCAGACTCAAATACTATGACTATCTTAGAGTTTCATATCTACTAAATGGTTTGGACCTTGGTAGGTTTTATCATGCCAAATTCCTTTTCTTTCTATTACATCATCTTTCTGAAAACAAACAAACAAAAAAACCCCACAGCAAAAACAAAACACACAAAAAACCCAAATACCGCATTTTCTATTATCTTGAAGTTTCACTTATCCAAAACACTTTTAATTTTAGTAACTAAACCATTATCGTTCATTACAAATGGATGTCTGCACTCATACCCTTTTGGGGACTATATATTTGATCTGTCTCTTTTAGCCAAAACACTATAATTATGTATGTTCTAGCCCATTTATTATATGCCAATTTTTAATTGTTATTTTTTGGCATTGTCTTTGGACATTAATAGAAACTTTAAAAACAACAGATTACACTGGTAGAACAAAGAGAGATTTTCTTGATAGAAGAGAATGAACAGAAGATTAAGGAGGTAAGTTTCAACAAGCAAGGGCTGCATACACAAGGAAATATTACACAATTTTAATATTCATTGACTCAAGGAAAGAGGAAATGTATTTACTTATACCTGAATTAGATAAAATGAATGAGTTAAAATTGAGCTTCTGTGTGCCTTAGTGGTGGGTGTGGTGTAGTAATAGCCATCTGAATAGGTGAGAGCCTACATCTCCAGTCATAGACTATGTTGTGTACCAATGTTTCCTCAAAAAATATAATAAATGACTTTCATATAATTCCCACTTTAAATTTGTTTTAAGAGACATCATTAATTTAAAGACAGAAAACTTTATTTTGGAGGAATAAGTGCTTTTTACACAACCTGCTGAAGAACTATGATATGAAAAGCCTGTCCATTTCACAAATGAGTAAATCATACATCATGATGCTTAGAAATGTACATAAGAACGGGATTGCAGTACATGGCACTAATGAGGAGAAGGAACAGAAATGGGACTAAAAAAGGAACATGATGAAACTGGGGAGTATGGTGAGAACTTATGAAGTCAGATATATGCAAGTCCCTGATAGAGGCTCAATTGTTTTTTCTACCACAAAAAACTTATGCAAACAGGTACAAACACACACAAATGCCTCTTGTCCCAGTAATTTTATGCCTATCAGGACCTGATAGATGCTTCCAGTCCTTTCCTCTTTGAATTCATGTTATCTTCATTTTTAGGTTCTGGGAATTTCTTTTAATTTTCTAACCCTGATATGCTTTTAAAATATGATTATAATATTTTAGTCAGTATATACCAGTGTCCTATATCTGGGATGACAATACCACCAGGTGTCTAGAAACGATGGTCCTTTTTCTGTTTCTGGTGGTTTTAATTCTACTTCTCAAGGAATCCAGAGGATATCTCTACACTTTCTTTATCTTGCTGTCTCTACTTTGCCTCTTCCTTTAAATTTCCTTTCTCATTTACTGTTGAATGTATGTATCTAGGTGTCACTTGGGGATGTAACCTATTAGAGAGGAGGAATTGGCAGCAGTGATTTTCTTCTTCCTGAAGCATTAATCAGAACTTCATTTTGGATTACCTTTTGTATAACACAGACTTGCCACAAGTACAAGAGTAAGATTATAAAGATCATCTGGAGTAACAGCAGGTGTGTGTCAAGTTCTATGTTAACTGATTCATGAGCATTCCTTACTAGAAGCAGAAGGAATGATCTGTTCTATGAGTGAATAAACCAAATCACAAAAATGTATTTTAACTAGATGTCACATAACTTGAAAGTAGCTAATCCAAAACGAAAGTTAATCTGATTTCTAAGCTTAGGTTCTTTCACTGTTGCTTCCCAAAGAATTAATTAATAACTGCATATGTTGGTCCACTTATAACAGGCAAATATGAAGTTGGCCTGCCTACACTGCAGAGTTTATAGTGTTTTATGTAGGAGAGACCTAAGAAGAATCACCTTAGCTACTGCCAACAACTTGTGGCAGGATGCCTGCTGGGTGAGCTGGGGGGAATGCTGGGAGTCCCTCAGTCAACACCTCACCAAGACAGGATGGTGTGGTGCTGACTTTCCTGGGGAAGATGGTTGCAGTTCCCAGTCAACCAACTGCCTTGGCACATTCTTTGGTCCCATCTTCAGTTGCTTTGTTTCTAGTATTTTCAGGTGTAAGGCTGAAGAGAAAAATTTCTATTATCAACTTACGCCCCTCTGGCTAGCTTGAGTCTTTTTGTTATTAATTAGACAATTTTAATAACCATGCCAAAGGTTCTTGGAATAAGAAGTGAAATATCAATGTTATGCTTATTGGGTTATTTTCCTTTGGCTACTTGGTTTGATGTCTTTACTCACATTAAGGGACAATTTATTGGTTTTAATTATTTAAGTGCTAATTAGTGATAATGCAATAACCAGCTGGCTATTTTAGGCTATTTCCAACCACCAACAAACTCTGGTTCCAGTCTTTGGTTAGTTTATTTAGCCACAGAGGGAAGACTCACTCAAAGAAGGAAATATCAGCTTGTTCATAGCACAATTCCCAGGCCAGATTCACTTTGTCACTCAGACATGACAAATGATAATCTCATTTGTCCATCTCATTTGGATGCTCCATCACAATCCAGTCTCTGTGAATCCTGTAAGAATCTAATTAGCCTTAAATCAAGCGAGTTTGCCGGTAAAATGCCAACTCCTTAAGAACTAAAACACAAAGCAAGAAAACTTTGCTGTTCAGCATACTTCTCTCCAAATAATTAAAGCAAATCCAAGTTGAAAATGGAATATAAGAGGAGTGGACCATGGAAAGAAAAGTTAATTGCTAGAATTTTCATTTCCTGAGTTGGCCTATGTTCAATCAAACAATTATTGTGTATTACAGCAATGCTAGAAATATTTGAGATTTCTAGAGATTCATAATATATTTGTTCCAAGTTATTAAGCACCTCATCAAGCCTGTGAATTTTTTTCCCAACTACCTGCTAAACTGATTTTGCATCCTTCCTTATTGTTAGGAGAATGCATTTTCATGGATTCTAACTTACCCGTGCCAATGTACTCTAGGAGAGGACCAGTGTGTCCAATAGTGTTGAGATTATCCACATCTTCTGTTTGAATGAAGACACAGAGTGGGAAATGCACTAACTTAGCACAGTAGATACCCAGTGCCCACTTATACCTAGAGTCTTTGTGCTTGGTAGCAGTTTTAGCCCATCCCTTTCAATATGTAACAAAACCTTGACCTGAGAGAACTGCTCCCTCTAGGCACAAGAAGTATTTTATTTTCCCTTTCAGACCCTCACAGAGAGCCTCTCCTAAGCAGGGATTGGAAATTGTGCCAAATTGCACATAATTGTGCATGATGAATTTGTAATGCAGGCTAAAACTTGCTGGAAACTCAGCTGAGACCACCAAAATCATTTAGTTGGGTTTGGTTGGAGGCCAATCCTTTATTTGCTAAGCTACAAAGTCTCTGGAGCTTTTATTTGCTCACAAAAAATTTCTGAATTCAGCACTAGAAACTTTCTCTGCACGAAAACTAAATCAGTTTGATGTTGATATTCATAGTAATGTTCCTTGAAGTACTCTAGTGAATTAAAAGTTGGGGTTAAAAAAAAGTGGAAGTGGCTTTGGAATATAACACAAACAACTATAGATGCTGAAAAATTAAATTTCCCTTATAATTGTTTCAAAGAACAACACATTTTTAAGTTCAAGTCATTCAAATGACAGAACCTACAAAAATTCACCCCTAAAGCCTGTAGCTACAAAGACATTCGTTGAAAACAACTTCTATTTTTAAAAGGAATTGTATAAATTTTAGACTTAAGGTTTAGTGAAAAAAAAAAAAAAAAAAACCTCAAGGTGAAAAAATTGAGAATGTCAAGTAAAAAACACTAAAAGGAAATATACCAACACGTTGAAATGGTGTATATTTTTCAAGTGGGACGATTATAGATGATTTCTCTGTTCTTTTCTCCATTTTTTAAATTTTCTATAATGTAACTTTAGTGTTCTTTATAAAAGAAAAATACAACTATTGGAAAATAACCCAATATACTTTACAGATGGTTTCATTTCTTCTCATGCCATTCACATAATGCTATAAAATGTAAACCTGTTGACATAGGCAAATAAATACAAATAAGAAATAACACATCTTGTATTGTATGAACTCCCTGCATTCCAGAAGCTTTATTTTGTAATTCCAATCACTATTTTTCTGAGATACTTTTTTTAAAAACTATTGTTAACTCCCAACACTTACTCAGATTAAGATTTATTTGTCTGGTGGCACAGAAGGCAATATAAGAGAGATTTAAAACTTGCCATTTTTCAATATATTTTCCTAAAAGAAAACAAAATGTTTAGAGACCTATAAACTGCCACACAATCCCATGTATCAATATGATGATTAGTGAAACTTTTCATATTAGAGATTACAGAGTTTTCAAAACATAGTCATGAGGTGCATTGCATTCCAACATTTGTGCTACTGGCATCCTGATGGGTACCTGCTTGTTTTGTTGGACTGGCCTACAATGCAGAGAGTTAAGTGTCCTTGTTCTGATACCTGACTGCAGTAACTACCTGTATTAAACACCAGTAACACCCTCCTTCGGTCACTAAGACAATCAAAATCTTTCCACAAATTTAAAGTTAACTACCTTTGGGGCATATTGTTAATACAGAGTATCTAATTTACTATCCCAAACCATAAGGCAGTACTGTCATTAGTTCCTTTTTACAGAAGAGGGAACTGAAGACCAGTGAGTCTAAAAACCTTGCTCAAAAGTGTGGAGGGGGCCTAATGGTCTATGGTGGAGGACTATGGGTACCTGGTGGTGGATGTGGTAACATTCATAGGAAGGGCATTAGCTTATGCCTCAAAACCATGTACAGTGTTGTAAGCCAATGTCACCTCAATAAAAATTAAAATTCTTGCTCAGACTTTTACCCCTAGGAAATATAGCGTCAGAATGGAACCCAGATTTGTGACTTCCTACAATTCAGTACATAGAAAACATGACAAGACTCTTGAAATAAGTGTGCTATTCCTTCAACATGTTTTTAGCAGAATATTATTTATTTTTTAAAGATTTATTTACTTATGCATACAAGAACTGGTGTGCAGGCCAGAGATGAGGGGTGTGAGAGGATTCACCAGAGACAGACTGGAGAGCAGAACAGGTGGATTGACTGAAATACACTGCTGAGAGGAGCAGTGGGTGCGAAAGGAGAGGTCTGCTGCGCCATGTGGTTCACCTCCCTGGCTAGGGATCGAACAGTGACTATGGATAGCTTCATAGTACTGTGTCTTAAGCCCTTGTGCCACCTGGGAGGCCTATTAGAATATTTTTCAAATGGCATCCCAATGATTTGTCTAACTGACTCTCTAATAATTGTATTTAATAAACTAATTTTAAAACTCAGTGTGAGTAATAATTGGTACATCAGTTAAGCTAGCAACAGGAAATATTTTATTTTTTAATTATATATTTCTATTGAAGTGTGGCACTTATATTAAAGTCACTGTCACTTCAACTTTGCTTACAAAGCCACAATCATAAAAACGGCATGGTACTGGAACAAAAAAAGACACATAGACCAATGGAATAGAATAGAAAGCCCAGAAACAAACCCACAAGC
>JAGFMF010011478.1:4783556-4813250 GCA_019455555.1 Galemys pyrenaicus | reverse complement strand
GAACATAAGGGAACCAAATGAGGATCAAGGAAAGGAATAAGAACAATAATAATAACAATAACAGCAATAAAGACACAAAAACCAAAAATGAGGAGACAAAGACTTGGGGCACTTGGTGGGGAGGGGAGGAGGAGGGTTGAGGGAAGATGGGAACACGGGGTACTGAGGTGATGGTGCACTGGTGAGATGGTGATGGGGAATACATGGGGATTACAATTGATGGCAAGTATATGTAAATTAAAAAAATTTTTATATTAATAAAAAAAAGAATGAAGATAAAACCAGGTGATTGAGCTAAGCAGATGGGCACACCATACCAGCCACATGACGCATCCAAGGACAGGCACGATTCAGCAAACAACATTCTGGCTTCCCCTTACTGAGAATAATGGCAGTATAACAGTTGTTACTTACTGAGCACAAATCAAGGACCAGATATTTTGCTAGATTCTGTATTCTTTAAATCTCAAAACAGTTCTGAAAGTTTTACCTGATTATTATGTTATTATGAATGCTTTATAGGTCAGGAGACTGAAGCTCAGAGCGGTTAAGTAACTTTTTCAAGATTACATAACAAGACTTGAGTCCAGGTATATCAAGTATCAGAGCAGAGCAGAGAGAGAGAGAGAGTGTTGGGTGGAGGGTGATTAACCTCAAGGGGTGGGGACATTTGGTACAATGCCAACACTTGAATGTGGAACACCCTTAAAAAGACTAAAAATAGAATGAAATATAGTTAATCCATATCATACATGATCAAAATGGCTGAAGGCACAAAGAAGATGGGAAAAGTTCTGCAAACACAATTTCGGTGCAAAACAAAACAAATGCACAGTCGCCTGCTTAATGAAGCATGTGAACACGGGCAAGGACCATGACACAGGTGTCTTTCTGATAAGTAAAATACCCATCTTTGGGGCATCACTGGTGGCACAGTGGGTTAAGTAACGCACTATGAAACAAACCGCAGCCACTGCAGCACAAGTTTGATCCCTGCTGCTGGCCAGGGAGGGGACCCACATGGCGTAGCAGACCTCTCCTGCCTCGCCCGCTGATCCCCTCGGCTGTGTGTTTCAGTAAGTCTGCCTGTTCTGTTCCCCTCTCTGTCTGGTGAATCCTCTCATCTCCCATGTCTCTGGCCTGTATCCAAGCTCTTGTATGCATAGATAAATATTAAAAAAAAATACCCATCCTTAATAACCATGTTTTGTGTTAAACATTGTCTTTACTCTTTGTTCTGCTTTAATGTAGAAATATTTCTGGGGGAGCAAACACTTTCATAAACTACTAATCACTAGCAAATGATTTGATTCTCTACTTTTCCTTAAATATTAATTATGGAGGAGGTTGATCAAACATATGAGGGCAGCATCATTCAGGATAGAAAGGAATGGAAAATATGGGAAATGAAGTAATCAGTTAGGGTCCAGAAGAAGAGAAGGGGATTGTTTTTGTATTCCTTAATAAGTCAGTTCCAAGTCAACTTAATTTTGTACTGGAAAAGTCACTACAGCTCCATGTATACATGTGAATATGTTTGTTTGAATGCCATATAATATTTCATAGTTATAAAATCAAGCAGTGGTTAAGTTGAACATTACGAAATGTTATTAAGGTATGACAGTATATCTAGTTGTAGCATATACCTTAAAACTGGGGTGAAGTGTTAAACTTTTTGAAATCACAGAATTCACTACACCCCACCCCCTTTAATTCTGATTGTCTGCTTGAGATAATTACAAAATTTCTACTATTCCATATGTAATATTGATAAATAAATTCTTTTTTTAAAGATATATTTGTTTATGCATACAAGAGCCAGACAAATTCTTAATTGTCCCAATGGTTCACACTAAAACTTGCACATGAATATTCATAACAGCATTATTCACAATATTCTAAAAATGTAAGTAACTCAAATATCCATCAAATACTGAGTAGAAAACAGATGTAGGATATGCATGTAGTGGAATATTATTTAGTCATCAAAAGGAATGAAGAACGATATGTACTATACATAGATGAACCTTGAAATCATTATGGTAGAAGGAAGCCTGACATAAAATGACACATATCATATGATTCCATTTATGTTAAAAGTTCAGAATAGGCAAATCCACAGAGACAGCAAGTAGATTAGTGGTTGTTAGGAGATAGGAGAAGGGTAGGAATTGACATAGTTTAATGGCTATGCAGTTACTTTTTTGTGGTGATGACATATTCTAGATTTAGTGGTGATAGCTAAAGCATTGTGACTACACTAAAAACCACTGATTTTACACTTTAAAATAATGTTTTATATAATATGAATTTTATCTTTACCAAAAGTTTAAAAAAAATCTTAATGGTCCCAATTTTTCCAAAGGAAAAAAGAATAGGAAACCATTGAAACTATCATTTTTTAATATTCTATTTTTTTAATATGTGCAAAGAATTGTTCTGAGGTTTAACTAGCATTCATTAAGCTTTTTCCTATGACAGGCACTGTAATATATGTAATATATTTCTCATTTAATTCTTACATCCCTAACTATGCTATTTGGAATCCTTACTATTCCTAGAAACCACAATCACATATGAGCAAATGAAAGTCAAAATCTAAACCATTTAGGTTTAATTAGTCCAAAGTCTAATGCTCATCACTATTTAATATGGCTTTCTTGAAAAACAGAGTAAGGGAGCTCTTTATTGAGCCATGATGAAGTAAAATATATTCTTTGGCATCCAACCCATTTTAGAGGGGAAAGGGATGAGTGAAGAAGGTTCAAAGTCTGAGTGACCGCATTATCATTCTACTAGAGTAATAAAGTCAAGGATGAAGATTATAAGACTATAAATTTTCATTTTCAAGTTTACCTATTCTAGATTATGGAAAAATAAATGAAACACATTCTGTTTTGTAACTGGCAATACTTAAGACTTAATTTGTTTTTGTTATATTTGACTATACTTAGGGACAAATATATAGGTAAAAAATAAAATTCAGATATAGAAAGGAA
This sequence comes from Galemys pyrenaicus, assembly GCA_019455555.1. NCBI lineage: Eukaryota > Metazoa > Chordata > Mammalia > Eulipotyphla > Talpidae > Galemys > Galemys pyrenaicus. The sequence continues at coordinate 4,810,251 of JAGFMF010011478.1, read as the reverse complement.
TTATATTCTGAAATGTCATTATTTACCAGGATGGGAAATAGTGAAAAAAATCCACTAATGTCAAAGGAACAGTTAAATTTACTCTCTGGTTAAATGAAACACTCCAAAGAATTCTAAGGAGCATTCATTTTTTTCTCTGGTTAAAAAGTACTTGATCTAGAACTCCTTTCCCTCCATGGGGCACTGTAACTCAACTCTTACCCTTTTTCAATTTGTGGAAGTTAAATGGAATATGTTAATAATACTTTCTACCAAAGGGATTACTAGCTGTTGGAGCTCAACATATTTTTAATTAAATTTCTTAATCAAAACTTTCAGTTTTCTCAACAGGATTCTTCTGAATTAATTGAAAAAATATAATTTTCTCTGGGTGGCTTTACTTATATTTTCAAGCAAAGCCTCCAGAGGAGGTTTCTGATTAGGGCATATATTCTAGGGTCTTTTCCATTATTGCATCACACATTTCAGACACCCAGTAACTTTTTGTTAATTTAGAAAGAAATTGTCCTGGTAAGGCTGATAGTAGGGAGAGGTTAGTAAGATGGGTACAATGACAAATTTAAGGCCTCTAAGATCTGACAGTATTTAATGTACATCCAAAGAGCTCCAAGTAATCATTATGAAAATATTATTGAAGAAATCACCAGGACAAGTTGTGCTCAGAATAATGGATTTTTAAACAGAGTAGATCCTAGCACAGATGTCTGCAATCTGTATAGTAAATGAAAACTTTTATGCTTTTTGGAACACGGATTAAAGGGCCACAGATTGTTCTTTCTCTATAAGATCAGTTGGTAGCTTGTACTAAAATTTTCATTCATTTAAGTTCCTTCTTGCAACCTATCTCTGTCAATGGAGCTTATCCTGAGCTTCCTAATGCTGCTGTCAACTTCACTGATTAATTTTAACACTTTGTGGGAAGCAGTGTAAAATGAAGTCCAGCAGACTTTTTTTTTTTTTAAGGAAAAGATTAATGCAATTGATGCATGAAATTTTTAGGATAGAGGTATTTTTTTTTTCCCCATAGAATTTCCATACTGTGGTTAGGGAAAATCAAAGAAACTAAGTTTTTTCCCCAAAACCTTTATAAAGTCTGGTGCTACAAGGTATGTTGACAGTGGAAACTCTTAACATTTATTAAATAAGCTATGGAATATGAATATTCAGAGGCTGGTCTAACATAAAATGGAGTCTGACTTAACAATGGGGGAAATGACCCAGGCAGTGAAAATAGAAGACAAATTGGAAAGATATTCCCTGTGCATGTGTAAGAAAAAAGTAGCATTCTTAAAATGCCTATCTTACCTAAAGTAATATACAGACTCAATACAATCTCTACTACGGTTTCAATGACATTCTTCAAACAAATAGAACAAACATTACTAAGATTTTTATGGAACCACAGAAGATCCTGAATAACTAAAGAAATGCTGACAAAAAAGAGGAAGAGCAGTATCACACACCCAGCTGTCAAACAGTATTGTAAAGCTACTGCAGTCAAAGCAGTAATATTGGAATAAAAATAGACACACAGTTTATTGGAACAGAATTGAAAACCAGATCATAAACTCAAACTTACATGGACAGTTAGATTATAACCAAGAAGCCAAGAGTATACAATGGAAAAAGGAACGCCTCAACAAAGGAGTTCGAAGAACTGGACAGTCATGTGCAAAAGAATGAAACTAGACTATTTAAAACCATAGATAAAAATTAACTTGAAAAGAATTAGATGGATGAAAGACCTGAAACCTTAAAACACACAGGGGACAACTTAGGTAAAGTACCCTGAGACACTGACCTTAGTGATATCTATGGGGACTCTACAAGGGATACAAAAACAAAAGTAAGTAAATGCGACTGCATCAAACTAAAAAGTTCTGCATAGCAAAAGATACTATCATTAGAATAACAGACCCCACCAACTGGGAAAAATATTTGTATCTCATTTGTTTATACTCCCTAAGCAATTAATATCCAAGATCTACAAAGAACTCATACAGCTCAATAAGAAAACAAATAACTCAGTTAAGACATGGGCAGAAGGATTCTCCCTGGTAGTGTAGGGGTTAAAGTCTCAATGCGATCAAGCTATTGCCAGCACTAAAGCATGAGTTCAGTCCCCAGCCAGGGAGCTGACCCACATGGTAGAGCAGAGTTCTGTCTCACCTGATGCTCCCCTCAGCAGTGTATTTCAGTAGATCTGCCTGTTCTGCTCCCCACTCTGTCTCTGGTAAATCCTCTCACCTACCGAACCTATGGCTTACACACCAGTTCTTGTATGCATAAATAAAAATAAATCTTTAAGAATATATATGGGCAGAAGATTTAAATAGATAATTCTCCAGTAAGACTAACCGGCACATGAAAAAATGTTCATCATCACTTATCATCAGAGAAATGCAAATCAAAACCACAGTGAGATACCACCTCACACTCATGAGAATGGCCCATATCAAAAAGACCAGAAACAACAGATATTGAGAAGTGTGTGGAGAAAAGGGAGTCCTTGTATATACTGGGAGTAATATCTCTCCAGTCTTTCCATCTTCTCCAGCACTTTTTGTTAGAGGTCTTTTTTTTTTTTTAAAGATTTTATTTATTTATGCATACAAGAGCTGGGGTACAGGCCAGAGTAGCGGGAGGTGGGAGGATTCACCAGAGACAGAGTGGGGAGCAGAACAGGAAGATCTACTGAAATACACTGCTGAGGGGAGCAGTGGGTGAGGCAGGAGAGGTTTGCTGTGCCATGTGGGTCCCCTCCCTGGCCAGGATCAAACTCACCGCTGCTGTGCCACGGATGTTTCACAGTGTAGCGCTCAACCCACTGTGTCACCAGAGGTCCTATTAGAGGTCTTTTTGATGTGTGTCATTCTCATGGGTATGAAGGGGTATCTCATTGTAGTTTTAATGTGCAACTCTCTTTTTAGGAGTGAAAATATTTTTTTTTCTAGTATTTGGCCTGAATAGCCTCTTCAATGAATTGTTTTTTCATATCTGCTGCTCATTTGTTAACTGAGTTATTTTGGATTTTTTCTTGTTTTTGAATTGTGTAAGATTTTATATATCATAGATTTTAATCCCTTATCATTTACTTATTATATAAAAGTTTTTCAACATTCAGTATGGTATCTTTTTAATAATCTTGCATTTTCTTTTGCTGTATAAAAGGTTTTTAACCTAAGCTAAGCCTATCATTTATTTTTGTTTTTAAATTCCTTGTCATAGGGGCAGAGTCAATAAAATTATATTTATTGTGAAATGTATCACCCATATTTTTCTCCTATATATTTTATTGCTTCATGTCTTATGTCCAAATATTAAAACCATTTGAGTTTATTTTTGCATAGTAGCAAATATCCAGCCTAATTCTTTTATGTATGACTTTCTAATTTTCTCAACATCATTATTAAAAAGAATCTTTCTCCCATTTTATGGTCACAGATATTTTATCATAGACTAGACATTAATATATACTAGCACTTTTTATCTTCCATATTCCTTTCCAAAAATGGAAAAAGGAATAATAAAACCTTGAGTATTATAACACGTCAATGATTTCATTGTGTCAGAAGGAATGATTCTCATTTAAAATAAAAAGAAGTGACCATCCATCACAATGAGTTTCCAAACTACCTTTTCATAAGAAGATAGCAACAAACCTATGGAGTATGTGGCTATAGTTGTTATGGAAAGAGTCCAATAACTTAAATAAATATAGAGCACCCAGAAATGTGGATAAAGATGTATAACAGCTATTATCTATTTTATTATCAAAACCTCTTTTTAAAAGTATATCAATAGGTAATTAAATCACGGTCTGTGTATTTGTGTATAAGTATATACTAACAAAGAAACACTATAAACTATTTTATTTATCTATGTATACAGTAACTGGGATATAGGCCAGAGGTTGGGGGTGTGTGTGTGAGATGATTCACTAGAGACAGAGTGAGGAGCAGAACATGTGCATTGACTGAAATACATTGTTAAGGGGAACAGTGGGCAGGACAGGAGAGGTCTGCTGTGCCATGTGGGTTAACTTCCTAGCTGGGGATTGAATTTGTGTTGCAGTGACTACTGATATCATCATAATGCTGAGACATTACCCCTTGCACCACCAGGAAGGCCCCGATAAACGACTATTTTAAAAGGTGGTATAAATATTTATAACAGGGACAGATCATATATACATAATGTATTATATTATAGAAGAAAAAAATATGTAGGATCTGATCCTGTTGTAGCCAAAAAAACCCAAAAAACAAAAAGAAAGAAAATCAGTATTTACAAGTATATATGCAAGTATAGAAAAAAGGCTGGAAGGACATACACTGAAATGTTACCAGTGATTTCCATTTTTTTATGGATATATTAAGACTGGTTTTTGTATTTCCTTATATTTGACAATATCAAGGTTTTTATGCAGTAGGTATGTGTTTCTTTTTTAATCAGGAGAAAAAATAAGGGTATTCTGGAGGAAAGAAGATTGAATTTTATATGCACACATGCATACATATACAAAGAAAACAATCATTGGTTTATGCCTTAAACATTTGAAAGAAAAGCTATGACTATGACTTTTCATTGCCCCCTGGTGGAGCAATATAAAAATTTTAAGGGCGCGCTTATTAACTTAATCAATGAAAGGGATTAAAAATCAGATAAATGATAACTTTATGATGGAGAACATGCTTGCCTGTTTTTTAACAAAACCTTTAGTTGGTGGATTAAACAACAACAAAAAATTCCCTTACCCTACCAATAAATAATTATGGATATACGGATGTCCATGAATTTATATTAAACATATGTAAAGCAATCAACCCTTTTCTCGTAGGGGCAAATTCCTCATAGCTAGCTACATTAGATCTTCAGGTTTACTCCAGTTTAGTTAAATGAAGAAAAAGAACACTGATTCCCAGGGTTCGAGTTTGATTTGCTTTAGTTTTTTAAAAAAAGTAAATACTTGAAACCATGTTTGGTATACAGGAAATGCTATGCCAATATTAACCATTTTACTGCTATTATTTTTAATGACAAATACTATATAGGATATCTATGAGATATAAAATAGTTGAGTTCATTGGTGTCTCCTTGTTGCTCTATATAGGCATGTCTGACATTCTGGGGTCAAGAATCCACATGAAGTGAGATGTCACTACATCAGAAGAACCCAATAAATGACTTACATATTTGATAGTGCCTGGTGAACACATTGTTAATACTCATAATCTTAATCATGATACTCAAGGGTCTATGCCGCTATTTATACTTTGCCATATTTTATTTCTCACTGCATTAAGGCTTCTGGTATGTTTGGCCATAGCCTACAAAATATATGGATTTACTTATTTATGTACAGTGTATCTCTGGAAGATAGTTATAAAAAAATAAGCTATTTAACAGAGGCCATATAGTGCTAGGGAAGATAGGTGGTTGAGGATTGGGGTGAACACTGACTATTTTGATACCTTCATAAATTTTATCTTTGTGTGTGTGCCCTGTGCACTTATTTCAGATCAAAAATGAAATAAAATCTTTTGATGGTTTCCTGTAAGGAAAAATTAAAACTACTTAATATGCAGTGCATTTTTAGATATGGTTGACAAAATATGACCAAAGTACAAAGGCAAAGGGACATGAACACATACACATAAGATTATTAACTCCTCAGATTATAAAAAATTTAAATATAATCTATGATCTGAAAAAATGGGTAATCCAGAGGGCAGGCCAACACTGGGACAGTTACATACCAGGTGGCATGTTCTACACTAGAATACAGAGAAAGACAGAGGATGAATCACCTTATGTGTTACCTGTTCTCTGGCCACAGATCTGTAAGATGGGTAGCAGGAAGAAATAGATAACATTCTTATACATAAACAGAATTTATGTATCATTTCAAACTCTTACAATATATCTCTTTAGAATCCCAGTTAGTAAAGTCTTCAAACTTTTAAATTTCACTGTGCATTTCCTATTCCAAACAATTTTTAGATTATTAAGAGATTGCTGTTAACATTAATTTCTATGGTAAATTACTTGTTTTTCTATTTAACAATTCACTAAAGATAACAACATAGGAGATATAAGTATTTTATATAAGGATAAAAGGCGAACAAATCCATTTTATATATTTTGAAATTGATTTTTTTTAAAAAAACTTGTTGGATTTTTTTAAAATAAAATTCAGCTACTCTATGTAATTTGATTGAGGAGTTTAATTGTTTACATTTAAAGTAATTTTTGGTTAGTTTCTTCAACTAATGGTTATGGGAAAACTGGATATCCAGGTGCAAAGTCAAGTCAAAATAGACTTAAGACTTAAATGTGAGAGTTGAGACAATACAACTCCTAGAAAAAAAACACAAGGGGAAAGCTCCAGGAAACTGATTTTGGCAATGACTTCATGGATATGATATAAAAGCACAAATAATAAAAGAATAAAGAAGTAAAATTACATCCAAATAAAATGATTTTGCACAACAAGGGAAATAATCAGTGGAATATAAAGTCAATCTATGGAATGGGAGCAAATACAAATCGTAAATCCAACAGGGATTCATATTCAAAATATATAAGGAACTCCTATAACTCAATAGTGAAAAAAAATTTGTTAAAAAAATGAACAAAAATTGAATAGAAATTTCTCAAAAAAACCATGCAAGTGATAAAAAATATAGAGATATTCAATGTCATTAATCATCAGAAATGAAAATTAAAACCACAATTAGATATTACCACACATCCGTCAGGATAGCTAATGTCAAGAGAACAAAAAACAAGTGTTGGAGAGGAGTGGGGAAATTGGAAACCTTGTGCACTATTGGTGGGGATGAAAAATGCTACAGCTGCTGTGGAAAACCATATAGCGCTTCCTCAAAAGACTTCAAAATAAAATTGCCATATGAGCCAGAAGTTCCACTTCTGGGATTAAAATAAAGATCTCAAAGAGATATTAGCACTGTCATGTTCATTGAGCACTATGCATGAGAGCCAAGGTGTGGAAAACAACCTGAAAGTCCAACAACAGAAAAATAGGTAAAGAAAATGTGGCATATACATACAACAAGAAACATACAAAAAGAAAATTTATTCTTTGACTTTAAAAGAGGAGTTTTTGTGATATGTAACAACATAGATGAATCTTGAGGATGTGGTGCTAAGTGAAATAAGTCATTTACAGAAAGGAAAGTATTACATGATTTCAATTATATGAGGTACTTAAAATAGCCAAACTTAAAGAATCAGAGTGGAATGCTGGTTTCCAGACACTGGAAATGTGGGATGGAGTGAGGGGTTCTAAGCAATGGGCATTAAGTTTCAGTTAAGCAAGCTCCATATGCTCCAAAGATCTACTGTAAAACTTTATACCTGTAGAAACTATAATATATTGTATACTCAAAATTTTGTTAAGAATATCAATCTTGGTGATGTTTAATACAATTAAATAAATATAATAATAAAGAATATCGATCTTGGGCCTTCCTGCCTTCCCTGGTGGTGCAATGGGTTAAGCAACACACTATGAAGCAAACTGCAGCACAAGTTTGATGCCTGCTGGGGAGGTGACCCACATGGTTGTGGCAGACCTCTCCTGCCTCGCCCACTGCGCCCCTCAGCAGTGTATTTCAGTTGACCCACCTATTCTGGTCCCCACTCTGTCTCTGGTGGATCTTCTCACCCCCACACTCTGGCCTGAACCCCGGTTCTTGCATGCATACATCAATCTTTGAAAAAAGAATATAGACCTTGGTGCAGTAGAACCAAGGTTCTACCTGGTTTGCCTGCTACCGCCCTCAGCCAATCCACCTGCTCTGTTTCCTACTATGTCTCTGGTGAATTCTCTCACTTCTCCCCCTCATACCTCTGGTCTATACCCCAGTTCTTGTATGCATACAAAATCTTTTTTAAAAAGTAGATTTCATGCTAAATGATCTTAACCATAATAATAAACAAGAAAATGTTGCTAATTCCAACCAAGTACACAGGTGCTACGACAAGAAATTCTATCCATTACTCCTCACAGTTCTCAAAGAAACTACAAATATAGGGGGTTATAACTCAACAATTATTTGAAACCCTTGTTTATGACCCCCAACTTCCAAGTGAAATATAAAATATGTATGCAAATTTCTTTCTTTCCATCATAGCTACCATATGCTATGCTGGTTGCTTTGAAGGATGTGATCTCAGGAATATCACCTGACATGTTTTTAAAGGACAATTAAAATAGCAAATACTCTTCTCTGGAAGTTTTGATTGAGCCACTAAGTAGGTCTTGTCCACTGTACTCATTGTAGGTCTAGAACTAGAAGTTGCAGATAAGGAGATCAAATTTTAACTTTCTGGGAGGTCTGACCTCTGTTTCAGCCAGCCATTTCCCCCTTTTGGTCTAACCTTACTAACTACTTATAATTTAAAATGATAATGTGCTATTATATGCCAGCATCCCACCCTAACTTGGAAACAGGCATTATTAAACACACTGTCTCTTATCATTTCCCAATACTCTTGAAAATCAAACACTCATGATAAGAAAGTTCTTATTTATATGTTCCTCATCTGGTCAAAGATATGAGTAATCCCACCTTGCAAGTGAATCATTAAAACTATGAAAATGATTGCCATGCACCTTAAACACCTTTGGCAAATTGTTCAAAAAAAAAAAAAGAAGAGGTTTGGACCACACACACATTTTTTTTTTCTTTTTGGTCTTTCATCTTGAAAGTTATTTTTCTCTCCTCCCAGGGAACCTGACCTGCCTTAAATCTTCATCTGCCAGATGATGTAGTGTCTTGTGTCACCTTATTAATCTAGAATCAGAGCATTTGTTTCAAGCAAGAAAATTTGTGTCTAGGCAGGCTGCTTATTATTTAACATCTCTTCTTCACAATTTTAGTTATTTTCAGCCAATGAATGGACTTACAAGCCCCATCCCATGGATGTGAGATACAACTTGTTTCTCTACTGCTGAAAGCCACATATAATTAACTTAATTTTCCACATACCCACATGTATTTTTTCTTTGCCAATTCTCCTCAAACACAATTTTATGAAGTTCTTGTCACCCTTTCTCCTTATAGAAAAAATTGAGAATATCTCAGACTTCATTCTGCCTTGAGACTAGTGGTTTTCCTGCCAATTCAACAATTCCATAGAAAAGTGAAGTGAAAAACTATTCTTTCCAATTCACTAGTGTTCCTAAAAATGTGAGGTCTCTGACCAGAGTGAAAAATGTCTATCTTCTTCAGGTGAAAGAAGAACAGAAATTCCAGAATTTACCATTCTATTATGACTGTTTCCAGTGTGAGATAATTAATGTCAAAACAAACCCTCCAGAGCTTTCTTTATTCCTACAAATCCATATGTGGAATCAAGACACTCCCAACTTTCTGTTCTGGCAACTGTCTTCTATTTCTAGACTTAAATGCCTGGGTTTTCGAAGAAAAAAATTTCTCTTTGGTCCTCTCAATATGCAGCCAATTCACCTTGACATTTATTTCAGGCTTGGGGTGCACGTTGGGGGGACAGGATGGAAGGACTGCCTTCAAATTTTCCCAATGGGATTTTTTATTACTTCTGATTTTTTTTCCATTTCCCATTGGGGCAAAATTCCTCAAAGTATATGATTTCTTTTCTTTCTTCCTTTCTTTCCTTGCCCTTGCAGCAGCGGCTCCTTCTACCCGCAGACCTCTCTTCAGGCACCTGGAAGAATAAAGCCATTGTTCCAGGAGCACAGCCAGCTTGCCCTGCACCAGTCTGGTCCACAGCAGTGCATGAACAGTGTTCTGTGGTTCCTACACACCTGGGGACCAGGTGGGGATGTATCAAAATAAACTAGGAGAAAGGAGGGTGTGATGGACCATTTGCCACACTAGTTAAAACTCTTTCTAAATCTGCTCCCATCCTTCAAACTCTAGGGTCTTTTTCCCTTTCTGTTTGTGCAGGGGACCAGGTTATGACAGACTAACCCCTACATTGTACTTTTTATTTTTTCAAGGTCTAGGCTGAGAGAAAGTTAGAAAGCTGCTTTCAGACTAAATTTGGGGCCAGTGTATTTCTGAAAGTTAAATGTGCCCTGGAGGTTGTGGGGAAAAAAAAAATCTCGTTTCTTAAGTTAACCCAATGAGAGGCTCATAGACTGCAGATCTGTCAGGAGAGGTTGTGCTCCCAGGAAGGCTGACCCAGGGAGAAGGAAATTGTACTGTGAATATGTGCCAGCCAGAAGGAAGTGGGTAAATGAGCCGCTCGATTTAATTTTCTTTTCTCTTTGTAATTTTATTGGTTTGCCACTCATTTACAAAGTGAATTAATTTGGGGAGTACAATTTCACACTTCCATGACTACATGCCTCACTCGTCCTCCAAATCTCCAGGGCCATAACCCTGTTAGCCTTCCTTCCCAATTCCCTCTTCTCTCTCCCCACATCCCCTCTGGTAACCAGTATATATATATATTTTCCCCCATAGGAACAAGAATGATTGTTTTGTCAGTCTGTTTTCTTTGGTTATTTATAGTCTGCAAATGAGTGAAGCCATTCTGTAATTGTTTTCCACCTTCTGATTTACTTCACTCAGCATAATCATCTGAAGACCCACCCATTTTGTCCCAAAAAGCACTATTTCATCTCTCATAATAGCTGAATAACATCCCATTGAATATCTATTCTGTAATTTCTTTATCTAGTCATATGCTAATGTGTATTTACACTGGTTCCATGGCTGAGCTATTGTGAATAATATTGCTGTGAACATAGGGCTGCGTAAATCTTGCTGTACTAGTTTTCACATTACTTGTTAAATAGCTAGTTTTAGTTTTCTAAAACTTGCAGAAAGAACTACAAACGTGTATCAGTCACTATTTGCACTTTCCGCTAAGACAAAAGCCATGTCCAGGGAACCTCTAATCTACCAGGTGATTGCGTTTACACCTTATTAAATCCACTCAGTAAAACCTTGAGGGTTATCACACTTATAGGTAACTAAGCATTAGCAAGAGTAAGGGACACGGTGAAAGACTGCCTTCTAGAAAGAAATGAGGCTGGATTTGAATGTAGGATAGCTGGCATCTAAACATTTGGTTTTCCTTATGAGCTATTGGATATCCTATGGATAGCCATTTAAATAAATCCATCAAGTTGTGATGAGGAGGATGTATCTCCATGTTTGCTCTTCTTTGCAATATGGTTTCACTGTTTTTCAATTGTGCCTATGGAAAGAAGAGTAACACCCATTCCTCTGTGTCTTATTTACTTAGGACAATTAATGAAGCATAGTCTGGTGGTTAAGAATGCTGACTCCAGAAACAGATTTCCAGTCTTTATATTGCATCTCAGCCACTAGTAAATGTATAACTTTGGCAAATTGTTTACACTGTGCTTAGTTGTCCTTGACCGTGAAAAACAGGTACAACATATGTAAAGATTCAGTAGAGTAACTTACAAGCAATACCTGTTTAATAAGTTGATTATTATTTTTAATGTTTCCTATTGTTCTAATATTATATAGTTTACTTAGTTGTGAAACAACTTTATAATAAATGAATAGCCTCATATACTTATACAGAATTTATTCAATGAAAAAAAGCCAAAAATCTGTATTCTCTCTTTGACCTTGTAACTATGAGCCATATGACACTGGCTGAGGTATCTCAGATTTTACCAGTGTGAAGTTAAGTAAACTGTTGGAATTGATACTAACTAAAGATCTTTCTAAAGTTATGCAACTTAATATGTCCATGACATGTAGAAATTTTTTTCTAGGTTTTGCAATTAAATTTATTTCCTATTATTGTCATTCATTTTTGTACAGTATTTAATTTCTCCCCTCAGGTGTAGTCGCTGTAGTTGTCCCACCACCATAGAACCCGTGATCTATCAACACAGTCCCTTGTGCTCTTCCCTTCCCTCTTCTGACAACTCTCCCTCAGCCTCTTCTGCTGTATGACTCAGATCTATGATCAGTTTGCAACTTTAGTCTTTTTCCGGATAGAATTTTACTTACTATACCTCAAGAATTTTATTTTTTACATTTACTTGCTCATTTAAATGTCACACAAAAAATTCCCATTTTGTAGACAATGACAGTGAGGTCTGGAAATATTCAGCAACTTTCCTGCCATCATGATCCCAAGTGGCAGTTCTGGAAGTTGTGCTGGGGTCTGGCTAACTCCATGTGCTGGAGCTAATCACCATGTTCCACTCCCAGTCTGTTCGACTAGGGACCCATTAATAAAATAATAACAATGGTCTCTGTTTTAACCATCCAAGTAAGTAAAAGTCCATTATAAACAAAAAATGCTAAATCAGGTCCCTATTAGCAATAATGGCCATTTTCATTCCTAAAAAGATTAATAAGTGTGAGAAGCTCAATTTAAATCTACAATTGGCCAGAGATTAAACTAACACAGGTCTGTTTTGGAAGGAAGCTTTTAAAAGGCCAGAACTCAACTTTTCAAGTTAACGGGATTCAAGCTTTCAATGCTTTCCTTTCTCCTTCCCTTTAACTAAATTCAACTTTGTATTTTTCATCTTGTTTTTGGAGTCTTTCCAGGTCACCTCTGTTAAGAAACACAAGGCCCTTGGCACTGAACTTTTGGGAGTGTGCCCACATCTGCCTCTGAATGTCTGCTGCCTACCTTTGATGCTGCATTCAACACCTAACTTAAAACAAAGCAGGGCTTGAAACAAAAAGGTACTCAGAGTCCTATGTGTCCAGCTCACCAATCAGTGGCCTCAATGATAAATATCAGGAACAAAAAGTCCTGAGAACTCCAAATAGTTCAATATTTCAAGGCAGGGCCAACCCATTTTCATTTAGGGGAGGAAAAAGAGCAGTACTATGTTACAAAGGAAGAAAGGAATAAATGATGGTGACAGCTATGCTGATTCATTGTTTTTTTAAATAATTCTGAAACATTCTAACTATGTCAGTGTCATGTTGATCCTTCCCAGAGCTGAAGAGGTTTTATTCCTATGCATATATGTACTTTTATTTATATGAAGGTTTTCATGTTGACATGATACTCCAATTTAAAATGAGAAATTCTTCTTCATTTTAGTTCCTTACAATCAAATGTGTCATTCATCATCTTGGTGGTCCTGATAAAATGCCCTGGAATTCTCATCCGAGTCTTCAATCCTTGTGCGTCCATCCATATGGTAACAATATTACCACAACCAAATTCCTGCTACTAGAGACATCAAATAGTTCAATGTCCGCCGGACACCCAGGAATAGTTGCTTGTCTCCAAGAAGTAAATTTCAAACTCTTAATTATCAGAAGAGAATACATGTGATATAAGCTAAAATAGTATGTTTTCTTAAATGTATCCTACTACACTAAAATAAAAGTGGGAGCACTTACATCAGTGGAGGGGAGGGAAGGGGAAGGAGACAGAAGGACTTGGGTATATTTCTAGTTCAAAAAAGATAACCTTCTACAAAATTGAGTTAAAAACCACTGTGCTGAAAAGCAGGCTGCTGCAGTGGGGGTTCTGTGTGTTTGCCTCTGAACAATAACTTTCTTATTCTAGGAACCTGAAGGGAGGAATCTAGCATGAGGAGCTGCTTCTATAGGAAGATGAATGGCAAGACAAGAATGTCCTGGGCACCCCCTCCCACCCCCATATTTTGACAGATCAAATCCAGTCTAGGGATCTTTCAGTGCCAGCCTGAGTCCCTCAAGTACTTTTGCAAAAGTAGGTGTGGTAGTGGATAAACATTCAGGTAGAAATCAGGTAGCTTTAGTTCTTTCACTGTTGTCTTATTAATTAATGACTTCAAGAACATATAAAGCTTTCTGAGCTTCAGTTTTCTCCTTCGAGAAGGAGAAAATATAACTAGCCAGAACTGAAAGTCATTTTCACTTCTAAAGTTTGTGCTGGGTGTAATTTTATCTGGCTGGACTTTTCCTATACACTTGGGGCAATGGGAGGGAATAATAGAAGCCATCAGTTCCTAAATGCTATCTGTTTCAGACACTGCATTAGAATTTTCCCTATGTGACTCCTAAATCCCCATTACCCTCTAAGATAGAAATGATTTCTGTTTTACAGATGAGAAAATTCTGATTTGGCTAGAGTCACTCAGCAAATAAATGGTAGAACTGGGGTACAAACCCTAACTGTCCAGCCCCAAAAGCTCAAGCCCTGTTGTTGCCACACAGTGACCACTGGCCAACGCTTCTCTGAGGGAGGTATTGACAAGGAACTGATAATGCTGATGCTAACCATTTGGTATCAAATGGGCTGACCTCTTACACTGTCCAGGAGCACGAAGAAACAAAATTACAAATTCATTTAGAGAGTGAGCCAACAAGCGGTCACTTCGTAAAGACAAGAACCAATACTTGGAAAGTACTTTGGTCAGTGTATGGTACAAAGTAGCAACTAGAGATATATTCGGCAAGCTAGAGAAAATAAGAACATCCCAGAAAAAGAAGGCTGAAGGATCTGCCATCTTAAAGATCAAATGGAAAACACATATCATAGCGCATTGAGACCTGTGTGGATCCAGGAATGGCATAGGACAAGACAGACACAACAGGAGCAAAAATGGACTACCATCAAGTAGCCTGAAGTAACTGACTCCTCCTCCTCCCTCTTTTGCCAAACATGAACACTGTGCTAGTTCTCCTGGCTTCATTCCTTATCACTGACATGGGGTGTCACCTTGGGTTAATGGATAATATGCTTGGGATTCTGGTTCTGAATAGTAAAATGGCACCAGCTAAGACAGACCCAAAGGAAGTAGTTCCTCTCACCTTTAAGACACATGTTTTTGAATTTGTGTTTACTACTTATTTAGGCAGTGGCCAACTGCCTAAATCTGACTTGTGAATATCCTTGACAGACACTTGGATCCTTTTAGGGACCTAGCTCAGGCTGAAACTGCTGCATGTGAGAAAAGTACAGCACTGTCACTGGGTGATCAGACTGAGCCCCCAGGGATGAGAGAACAGCAGTCAAGTGACCTGGTCACTATCATCACGTCTGCCAGCTCCTGCTATAAGCCAGGAGCTCAGTAGAGACATGGCCACCAGGCCTTCAGAAGAGGCCCTTCCAAGCAGAACCCTGCTAAATAGCCTCACCTCTGTTGAGCTTCCTACAAAATCCCATGAGCTCTGAAGTCATATCAAGTCTTGGATGTTAGTTTTCGGGTATGTGGTGTGTTCAGACTTGGCGCCCACTACTGTTGATGTAATTCCCATCCCTTCTCCGGGTTGTTCATTTTCTTAGCCTTGTGGATCCATTCATGTCCTCCAAAGGATTTTTACCTTGCTACTCTGTATCAGTGTTAATGACCAAAGGGAAGTTGGGGGTTCAATTTTGTACTCCTTATCATCCCAAGTACTCAGTATTGGTCTGCTTCACATGGAATATGGATATTTATGTATTTATTCTCTCATTACCATTATCCTTTTTGTGAAATTTTACATGCTCATCATGTACTTAAAAGGTTCCAAATTTAAAATACACAAACATGCATGTAAAAGTTTCCAGATTTAGAAGAAACATGGACTCAAAGATGCAAAGAGGCATAATTAAAATATTAAAAAACAGCACAAGTCAGGAAGAATTAGATTACTATTTTCGAGATAAGACATTTTCCACTCTTAGGACAAGGAGATTGAACTCCAGACTGCACAGGCAGCTTTTAAGACTATTTGTAATGGCTGAGTGTTTGGAATTAAAGATGAAGAAATAAAGTTGGATTCCAGCAAGAGACATTCTATTAGACTTCAGAGACGCCCAGGCAGGAAATTGGGAACCCTGTTCTCCAAGAGAGCAAGGAAGCCTATCACAGTGTTTAGAGGTAAAACTGTTTTAACAGTAAATTGAGTTTGGAGTATCTGTATTAGAGTCAAGAACTCAAGAAGCTGAATTTTTTTCAAGCACAAATGAACAGGAATCCTGGGCCAGATCACATGCATCACAATGTATTACATGTTTTAAGACATAGCCTAAGAAGCTTAAAAATTTCAGATGGTGTTAACTATCCACTACTGTACAAAGCTTTGAAGTGAGCTTTCATCTCCTCATTCTTTAGCCAAACTGTTTACCTGTGGCACAGACATGTGAGAAGGTAAAAATCCAAGGAGGATTTAGAATTAAGAACTCTTTTAGTTCAATTGCAATGACTACCAATGACACAAATATATTCTCTGGGAGTAATCAATCAGGATTATGTATTCTCTTGGTTCACCAAGAAAGGTTGATTTTAAGCCAAACTGGCTCCTGCTGGATGAGTGCTTGTAATTGATACTGACTTCATTGATCACTGCTGGGGTTCAGATTGAGGAACAGGAAACCTAAGTTTTAGATATCAACATGCAAAGGAAAGAGAGAGAAAAAGGGAAAAGGAAGACAAAGATGTCAGACTGAGGATCTGTCTTAAAACATGAAAGGGAAACATTCTTTAAAAGTCTAGATGGAGAAAGCTTTTTTAAAAGAGAACTAAAATGTGTTAAGCCCTACAAAACCATCCGGCATGCTGATGTACATTAAAGAAGAAACATTGTGTGAAGAGAATGAGAAACATTGTTCAGTGTGGTGAAAATTTTGCTCACTTCCATTAAATTGAAAGTGTAATCTGTGCAACAGTGGCCACATTATTAGAAATATGATGCTGGGGCTTCTTGGTAGAGAAAATGTGTGAGATCAGAGTCTTGGGATTCGATCTTTCATGAGTCCAATTCCTCTTAAAGTGAGGACAGGAGAGATGCAACCCCTAGTTGATGCTGGATATCGTCCCGAGAGTAGAAAATTATCAAGTCAAGAAGCACCTTCTGTTTAACTCTGCTTCTCTCAGTTCTGGATATTTTTCTATGTCAAGCTTAAGAAGATTTTAAGTACTGTAACTTGTAGCAAATGAAGGCTCAGAAAAAAATAACCAGTGCACACATTTTGAAAGGTGTCAACTTCCCCAAATGTGTATGACCACTTGGGGAACAGCACAGTTGGGCAAAGCTGGCATGTTTGCCACCTCCAAACCCCCAAAAATCTTATTAAACCATAGTCAGGTTTGTTAAGGGTCTAAAGGGAAAAAGATAAAGGTGAAAAGCTTGAAGCATATGTATATATGTAAATTAGTTAGTAAAAAATGGTAGTATTTTCTTTCTTTTTTTAAATTTTAGTTTTGGGGGGGTTCATTTTCGCTCTTCTATATATGCACATGTTTCACTCACCCTCCAAAAAGCAGTGATATTTTTTCATATAAATATCGAAGATGGGTGCAGCTAAAATTAAATGAGCTACAAAAAGTAATGAGCCTTCGTCATGTTCCTCTTGCCATACTGCTCATTCTTTGCCACTTGAGGTGATACTAAACTAACATAAAAGTCATGAGATAAGAATTAAATGGTGTGATACGCCCACTGCCTACACTGTCAAAGAAAACATTCTAATTTTATCTAGTTGTAAATAGCTTTTCATTTCCCTACGCTTGTGCCTTAATGTCTCTTTTTTTTAAGATTTATTTATTTATGTATACAAGAGCTGGGGTACAGGCCAGAGTCACGGGAAGTGAGAGGATTTACCAGACAGAGTGGGGAGCAGAAGAAGCAGACTGAAACACACTGCTGAGGAGAGCAGCGGGCGAGGCAGGAGAGGTCTGCTGCGCCATGTGGGTCCCCTCTCTGGCCAGCAGCAGGGATCGAACTTGTGCTGAAGCGGCTGCGGTTTGCTTCATAGTGTGTTGCTTAACCCAGTGCATCACCAGGGAGGCCCAGTGTCTCTCTTCTTTACACTGTGAACTAGCCCTATGTACAGATACTGGATAAGAACACTTCCATAGGAAAGAGAAAATGTGAATAGGGTTGGGCGTTAGCAGCAAGGGAGAAAGCATGGCAGCACGGAATCTACCAAATTAATTACTTTGTCATACAATATGTATTTCATACTAAAGAGTTCAGTATAGAGTGAACCCAGCATCGTATGATCTATGCCCAGTAAATATTCACTGAATCAAAATGGGCACCAACCAAGTGTACACTGAAATCATCCTTTAGTACCTATTGGTACTTTTATTTTTAATTTATCAGTACTATTGTACTCTTATACACATTTAGTTCAGTTCTTTCTCCCCCTCTATCTTTGCTATATATGTACATAAACAATGGGGAAACATTCATTCAGATCCACTGAGCTACAAAATGCAGTTACACAGAACTATGATGGGTTTAGAATCAGTTTGTGAGGTGCTGGAGAGCAGGATTAACCAGATTGATTTCTAAAATAATGAGTGAAAACATAAAATTTATTCAATTATGTTATCTAAATATTCATTAAAACTTTTAAATAATTCATTCAAGCATGGTGCCAGCATTATAATACAGTGTGGTAAGTGCTATCCTACAAGAACTCAAAGGCCTATGGAGCAGCATTTATTCTGGATGTGGAAAGCCAAAAAATGTTCTACAAAGGAAGTTATTTAACTGATCTGGAACCTGACCTCAAGGATGGTAGGAGAGTTGGGAAGAAAAAGAGAGTGAGGAAGAGTCTTGCATGGGCAAAAAGAAGGGCATAAATAGAAGCTTAGATAAATATAATATGCAATTTTCAAGGATGGAAATTTTACAGTGTGACTGAAAGTAAATAAAATCTGAGGAGGGTATTGAGAGTGAAAGTGGGGAGATAATCAGGGACTAGGTCATGAGAAATCTTGCCAAACATGTAAAGAATTTGGGTTTAATCCAGAGGACAATTGCAGCTGCTACAGTGTTTGAACAGGGACTGTAATAATCAATTTATATTTCAAACAAATCACTCTGTCTCAAGGATCAGAAGACTGGTTAGGAGACTGTAGTAGGAAGTAATTCAAGAGATGGTACGAGGCTGATCTGAAGTTATGATAGCAGAGATCATGGGTATGAATGAAGATTGAACAAATTTCAAATAGGTGAGTGGACTTGATGACAATGGGTGACTCCTCTAGTTATATGAAGCACAGGAAGAGGAAGAAGGCTTAAAAAGATGAGATTATGAGTTCAGCTTGGGATGTGTGAGTTTGGAGCATACATTGACATGTGAGACAGCTGGGCACATAGATTTGAAATTCAGAATCAATATCTGGGTTAAATATATAGATTCAATAATATAAACACATTAATAATAATTAAAACCTTCATAAAACTGGCCCAGGGAAATGATGTACAGTGAGAAGAGAAGAATGTGAGGCAGGCAGTGAAATAGTTTTACAAACAATGTGAGAGTCTTGAAAACCTTTAAATGAGGGTAGGAAGGAGCCAGTAGGGAATAGAGAATGAAAACAGAAGAAAAAGAGGATATTCAGTTACATGAGATCTTTGAGGAGGCAGAAAGGAGTAGCATCTTGAGTGGAAGTAGGATGTCAAATGCTGGCAGGAGGGAAGCCACTAGACAGGAAATGAGCCAAAGGTGGATGATCACACAGGAAATATGCGGCTTGGTGGTGAGAGACCAAGAGAGTTTCAGGTTGATGGCTATTTTCTCTCTACTAAAAGTGAGCTAGAAGAATCAGGTATGTGGTTTGAAGAGAGCAGGAAAAAAAATCACTGTAGACCATCAGGGACAGAAAATCAACCATGGAACATGGAAAATGACTAGGTAGCACTAGGACCCAATTGAGGTCAACAACCACAGAATCTTTCTTCTTGTGCCCCTTCACCTTGGCAATTCCCAAGACCTTGATAGGCTGGCCCACACCTAATCCTACCAGAGTTTCTAGAACCCCATTTGGTTTGGGAGGAATTTAACCACTTGTCAAGTTTCAACAATATATTTAAACTTCTACTGCTCTTTGTTACTGTGTTTTCAGATGCCCTCCTGAAAACAGTCACAGCAGGTTGCCCAGAGGAAAATTATTCTATGAACCGCAGCAATAGTGATAGTCATATACTAAAATCTATTTTTCAAATACATTCATCCTATAAAGAAACAATCCTAAATGCTGGCACATAGTGTAGTGTTGAAGAGTGAAACCGACTATAAAATTTCCCTAACTGGCCTAGGTTCTGATTTGACACTTATTAGTTGGGGGAACTTGGGTGAATTATCCAATCTCGATGTGCATCAATTTCCTCACCTGTTAAATGAGGACATGAGTAGGGAGGATATAATGGGGATAATAACCTACTGTATTAACTTTGACTTCATAAAAATAAAGAGCTTGGAGTAGTGCCTGGCACATGACGAGGTAAGTGGTAATGCTACCATAATATGATTAGAACTTCTCAGCTTACACGTTCCTGATGATCTGGACAGCTATGCAAACAGTATTTTATATTCATTTACAAATAGACAAAGATAGAAACGAAAATCTATTCCAACATTTGCATTAACATGCATGTCTGGTCAAATCACTTCACTCATCTATGAAAATGCATCTCGGTCACATTAGAAATTAAAATTTCTGCAATGTAAAAGATGTACATCTGCAAAATTTGATACAAACCACATGGTTTCACTTTTAAATATTTTAACCCTGCAGATCAATTTTTGAGTATTGTACTGTTTTTCTCTAACGATTCTATAGCAATTTTATTACCTTTTTTTTTTTTTGAAGGTCGGAATACCTAAGTATCTTTTTTTAATAACCCCAAATATCCTGATCATTATTTTTCCATTTTAACTTAAATTTATTCACATGTTCAAAGCTGACAATTATTTGGGTAGAAAAGTTAATGCCTGTGGTAAAATATTTGACATCTTACAAAAGCAAAATATTTAAAAATCATGAGTAAACATTAGAAGCTGCTTAAAATTTCTTACAGCCTGTTCTTATAGACAAAACAATACTTCTCTAATGGCAACCCTAAAGTCAGTCTTAGGTCCAGTTACTGTAGACATCTCACCAGAATTTATTTAAACCCTATGGCCTACGTTTTGGTATAAAATTTAGACAAATCGTTAAATTCTAGTTAGTTCCACTTTACATGATGTAATGAAACTGAACATGTTCATTCATAGGAGGCTACACCTTAGAGACTTGCTTCAAAGCCCCTTTCTTTAGTGCCAAGTTGATTAGTCTCTCTTATAAGATTTTAAAATAAACCTTTTCCTAGAGATGCTAAAACCAGGCAATGAGAAATTAATTTACTCTGAAGAAAAATTAATATAAGTTCCCAAATCTGGTTAGACAAAACTCCAAGTCTTTTTCTTGTTTGTCATGAAATTCTGAAAGCAAAAAAAAAATTAAATATGGTAGTACCTTCCAAAAGTTTAAAAACTATCAACATTAACATTTGTAACAACACATCATACTGATAGGGCATAAGCTGATCAGATTTTTGTTTTTGAGTTGAAAATCTGCTTAGGATATAGTCACTGTGCTGCAGAAGCTCACCTTGTTATTATTTTTTAGACTTATTTTTATTTATTTATAGGGGCCTCCCTGGTAGCGCAGTGGTTTAAGCAACACACTATGAAGCAAACCGTAGTCACTGCAGCATGAGTTCGATCCCTGCCGCTGACCAGGGAGGGGACCCACATGGTGTGGCAGACCTCTCCTGCCTCACCCACTGCTCCCCTCAGCAGTGTGTTTCAGTCAGTCTGCTTCTTCTGCTCCCCACTCTGTCTCTGGTGAATCCTCTCACCTCCCTGGACTCTGGCCTGTACTCCAGCTCTTATATGCATAAATAAATAAATCTTAAAAAAAAAAAACAAAACAAAACCAAGAAACTGGAGTTTAGGTCAGAGGTGTGGTGGGTGTGTGTGAGAGAATTCATCAGAGACAGAGTGGGAAGCAGAATAGTTGGATATACTGAAATACACTGCTGAGGGGAACAGTAAGTGAGACAGGAGAGGTCTGCCATGCTGTGTGTGGGTCAGCTTCCTGGCCAGGGATTTAACTTGTGCTGCAGAGGCTGGTGATTGCTTCATAGTGCTGAGACTTTAACCCTTGTGCCACCAGGGAGGCTCCACAACAGCCTACCTTTGTCCAACAACTGTACAGATACATTCAATGGAAATAACTTTGTGGTCAATTTCCCATTAGAACAGCAGCCAAATGGATGAGTATTTCTTTTTTCATAGCTCTGTCCTGAGGCCTAGGTCAAGCAAGGGAAAGTTAGAAATAATTAGGCAGTTTTAGGGAGAAACAGGTAGTTGGGACCCCAGAATAGTTAAGTCTTAGAACAAAGGGAAGGAAGGTGACAGGAGATAGGGAAATGGCCAGGGGATAGGGAAATGCAAACTTCTAAAGAGAAGACCAGGGCAATGAAACATGAAGAAGAGCTAATGGATGCAACCTCAGGTAGACTCCAGGCACCAGAAATTCCAGATGGACTAGATTCCAGGTACCAAAGAGTCTAAGACAAGTGGGACCATAGAAGAATAACCAATCACAGGAAGACTGGTAAAATTTTAAAATAATGAGGGAAAGAATGCATATATTCCCAAAGGTTTGACTCTACCTGGGCTCTCTCTGGCCCTCCCAGGTACCATATACCTGTGAGTCTTTATTCTCTATCTCTTTTCTTTCCTAAATAAATTTTTCTTTTCAAGAAAAATTTTGTTTCTCTCTACTTAACTTATCTAAAAAGTCTGTGAATTCCTTTCTATGGCTCCAGGAGACAAGAACCTGTGGTAATTACCAGGGTGAGAGGCTGCAACAGCTGTAAGGTGACCTTGCTCACTGGCATCATTATGATAATCATCTCTTAGATTATCACTGTTATTACACTGAGATGTTGACTTATTTTCACAGTGTGTTATACATCTTCAAGTTATTAAGGGATCTAAGTTATCACAAACTTTTACTACAAACTTTTACTATAAAACAATATAAATCTTAAAGAACTACAGATAATTTTATTTGTGACATTTGTCTTCACTAAAAGAACAATAGAAAGTATTCTAAACAATTAGAGGACAGCAGTAGTAGCTTTATGTAAAAATAAGACAAGAGAAAATTTCTATAATTGGATTTATTTTCTGTTTTTGTTTTTTTTTTCCTCCAAGCCTCTGTGTTCTGACCTAAATTGATAATACTCACTCTTTTTATACGTAATATGAGAATTTAGAAGAAATGCAAAATTATCTGGCTGAATGGATTTATAAAATGATTTCTAAATACTTTAAATGTAGACAAAACAATCAAAACATTTACTGGATCACACCACTATTAGGGCTAAGAACGTCAGCCAAAAAATGTAAGATATAGTATTAGAATTAAAATCTTGATAGAAGCACTTTAAACAGGTAAGATAAAAGTAATTTTTTGGTATAATTTTTTATGACTTGTGAAGTAAGATACAAGAACCAAATGCTTGTGCATAGTATGTCTTCCATGGGTTGGTTATAAAGTTAGTTGATTTTTCAGAATTTAGGCCTCCAATCCAGGATTTATTTGTACAATAACTCCCCCGCCAACACACACACACTCCTCACCCCTTTTCTCTTGCCATCTTGGTTTGGCCTAATTGTACTAGAGGTGATCATTTTAGTTATCATATTAAAATATATAGCTGTTTATAAATAGTCCCAACAAAATTACCCAAATAAGTTCTTTCTAGAAAAACTGTTTCCTAGATGAATTGCCATCTCTCCTTTTTCCCATAATGTCAGCTAGTATAAAGAAACTTTTTAAGGAATTTTCCTGGCCAAATACTTGTACTCAGTTACAGTAACTGAACTAGAATATTTGATCCTTATTTCCTTACCTTTTATCTCCTATCTTTTGTTTTAAATTGAGTTTTCTATATTTGTCTCTTTTGGATAGCTTTCTCAAGTAATTTTTGTGAAAGTGGAATGGTATAAATAGAAAGCAACATTAAAAATCATACCTAAAGCCATTTAAAAACCTCAGTAATCAGATTCCTTTCTTACTAGAAAATTTGTGATGTAAATTTCCTGGCATCCTGTTGACAAATAATTACATCTAAGATGGAAAAGAGGAAAGAAGAAGGGGAAAGAATGTTCTGGAGATCCTGCTAGGTGCCAAGTAGAGTTGGGTGCTTCAGGTACATGATCCCATTTTATTCCTCACATCCTCACAGATGATGAAAGAGACTGATATTCCCTAAGCTTAATGCAGTGCATAGATGCCAAAGTTGGGACTTTAAATTCATCTCTGTCTGGCTCCTGAGCTTATGCTTTCTTCACTGTCAGCAGCCTCCTGTTAGACTTGCACTGAGCTCAGGTATTTCAAGGGGCCAGAGCATGAAATGCTTTTTAGTTTGACCTATAGGAATAACTGTATAAACTGTAATTGAAAATTATTTATAAATGTGTAGTCCTCAACAAACCCCACTCATGCTGTATGTCCACACTGCAGCCAATATTTCTTTGAAAGAGAATAATTGAACTGATACTAAAAAAAAGATAGCAAGAAAGAGCAAAACTCAAGTAATGGGGAACTTTTAAGCTTTTACTTGTCACTTGTTTTTGTAGAACTTCAGAATCAGCATCTTTATCAGTAACGTGCTTTCCCCTAAATATAAAACTATGCAAACTTTATGGCATTCCTGCCCTTCTCCCCAAATATTACATGAAGTGTATGTTTACACCTACGTAAGATACATGGGGCTGGATGAAATCCAACCAAGAGTATAAAAATACAGAGAGGAGTGTGCCTTTTGTAGTTACATAATATATTGACTTTGGGCTCTTGCTAGAAGAATTGTTCCTTGCCTCCAGCTCCTGAATTTACTACAGCTGCCAAACAATTCCAAAACCTCTCAGTCTCAATCTTAGACCTGGACAAATTCCACAGCACTGGGAGATCAAGTTTCGCATCAATATTTTGGTGGGCTTCATGCCAATGCCTTATCAAGGAAAAATATAATTATAGGCGAGACTGCAGCAAGCTGATTCTATAATATTCTCCCCTCCTGTCTCAGCTGCTAAAATATAATGTAATAAAAGTGATATAAGATACTGTATCTGCCCTTTCTGTAATTCTATTTTCATTTTAGTTCCATTGCTGGGTTGAGGAAGACTCCAAGTCATGCCAGAGCTACTGATGCTTAGCTCCTAAAAATCTAGCATTTGATGTAGGAAAGTTACGGCTTAAAATAGAACTGATGATCGAAAGAAAAGATGGCAGTGGGGAGAAAATTAGGGATCGTGTGGCAAATGGAACTTTTTTGTTTTACTTTTTAGAACTGCCTTAATTGAAAGTTCAACTTCTGCATCACTGATAAAAGGGACATATGGACCTCAATTATTCATTCCTATTGTTTATGGGCCCATGGTGGCATATTCTTTATGGCCTCATGCAATATGTTCTTCAAGCCACAGCAGAGGACTCACTCTCATTGTTCATTCAAATTTGGTTATATCAAGCTTTTACTTTACAGTAGATCTAAGGACATGGACACAATTTGATCAGTGGTATCTTAGAAACTATAATCCAAGAAAATGGGGTAAATGATACTTAAAAGTGTCATTGTTTTATTTTTTTCTAATTTTGTTGACATGTAACACACATATAACATTGTGTATGTTTAGGGTTTTCAACATGAGAAATTTATGTATCCATTATGAAATGATTACCACAATATGGTTAGTTAACACATTCATCACCAGATTCATTATTGTTAGTTAACACATTCATCGCCAGACTCATTATTTTAAAACATGGATTTTTTATGGCTGCTCACTGGTAACTAGCCCGAGGTCAAATGCCTTTAGACTAGTAGTTAAGGACAGTTCTACCATCTTGCCTCACCTCAACACATTTCTGTAGTCTAGTCAGCCATTCCTCTCCGTGAATATTTTGTTCAGTGTAGTCACTTTTTTGCAGTCCCTTCAAATAATTGTTTTCACACTATTTACTTTATCTTTAAAAATGTCTTTGTTGAAGTAATATTGGTTTACATTTCAAGGGCTTTGGGCATATGCTACATTATGATTCTACTCAAAAAGTCTAGTTTCCATTCACCATCACAGAACTGAGACTAATTATCCAGTTTGCCTATACCCTAACCCTTTGGGTGACCACTATATTGCTCTCAGAATCTGTTTGTTTTTAATTCAATATCTGTATATAGTACATGACTTTATCTTTTTAAAAACTGAACTATAAATGATATGTACATTGTATTAGTTTTAGGCATACAAAATGATGACATCATCCAACATATCAACAAAAAGAAGAACAAAAACCAAATGATCATATCAATTGATGCAGAAAAGGCATTTGACAAAGTCCAACATCCATTCATGATAAAGGCTCTCGAAGTCCTTGGAATAGAAGGACAATACCTCAACATGATAAAAGCTATATATGACAAACCTACTGCAAATATAGTCCTCAATGGGGAAAAACTGAGAGCAATCCCCTTAAGATCAGGAACAAGACAAGGATACCCACTCTCTCCACTGCTATTCAACAGAGTACTGGAAGTCGTAGCCAGAGCAATAAGACAGGAAAAGGACATACAAGGAATCCAAATAGGGAACGAGGAAGTAAAACTATCATTATTTGCAGACGATATGATAATATACTTGGAAAACCCTAAAGACTCTACAGGAAATCTAATTAAAACAATCAACCAGTTTAGTAAAGTGGCAGGATACCAAATAAATGAACAAAAGTCAGTAGCCTTCCTATACACAAACAACCAGTCTGAAGAAGAAGAAATCAAGAAAAATATACCCCTTATAGTTGAAACCAAGAAAATCAAATACTTGGAAATCAACCTAACAAAAGAAACAAAAGACTTATACAGAGAAAATTATAAAACACTGTTAAAAGAAATAGAGG
>JAGFMF010011478.1:4766709-4782286 GCA_019455555.1 Galemys pyrenaicus | reverse complement strand
AATCAGAAATGAGAAACTAGGGACATTTATAGAAACGTGGATGGAACTAGAAGGAATTATACTCAGTGAAACAAGTCAGAAGGCAAGAGAAAAATATCGAATGGCTTCACTATTAGGAGGAATATGAAAAAACAACAAAGAATAAGCTCAATGAATTGGGCAATTATAACCAAAAGCAAACAAAAAAACTCAACAAGACCAAAAAGCCAGGATAAACCAAAGGGACCATTGGGGGGGAGGGGAAGGGGGTGAGGGCAAATACGGGGATGAGGGCAGAGGGTGCACAAGGGACTGAGGTGATGGTGCACGGGTGAAATGGTGGTGGGTACTCCCTGGGGACTACAAATGATGTCAAATATAATTAATAAAAAAAATTTTTAAACAAGAAACTATAAAAAAAATGATGACTTATACAGGTATATATTGCAAAATGATGTCTACAATGAATTTAGTTAACATTTATCATCACACAATTACATTTCTACCCTGTAAGCAGCTTTCAAATATAGAGTATGGTATGGTTAACTGTAGTTACCACGATGCAATTAAAGTATCCAGGTTTTTTTTTTTAAAGATTTATTTATTTATGCATACAAGAGCTGGGGTACAGGCCAGAGTCACGGGAGGTGAGAGGATTCACCAGAGACAGAGTGGGGAGCAGAACAGGCAGACTGACTGAAACACACTGCCGAGGGCAGCAGCGGGCGAGGCAGGAGAGGTCTGCCACACCATGTGGGTCCCCCTCCCTGGCCAGCAGCAGGGATCGAACTCGTGCTGCAGTAGCTGCGGTTCGCTTCATAGTGCGTTGCTTAATCCGCTGCACCACCAGGGAGGCCCTAAAGTATCCAGGTTTTAATCAAGAGAGAGATACACCTCTCCTCCTTTTCTGTTTGTGACCATGCTCCACCAAAATCTTCATGCAAAGTATGCCCTGACTAAGTCATCCCCTCTCCAGACTGAACTAATTATTTTTTTCCTTCTGTTCATAATCACCTGACTGCTCCCTCTACTTTCCCTACCCCAGCCACATGAATTCTTTGAGCAAGATCATGTTTACCTACCTCTTTATGCTGGACATCTGGGGTTGTCACTGGCTCAGAAATATTGGTTCATTAGCAATTTTATGAATTTGCTTCTGGGACGACCACATACTTTTTAAAATGCATTCCTCAACAATTTGTTTCCTTAGTGCTACACCTAGGGTCACACTCCTTTGCAGCTGGGAGTTACTTTGTGCCTAGAAAATAGGGTCAACAGATTTTGGATTTAGTAGAAAGAGTTCTGATTCTAGTTTCACCACTTTCTATTATAAATTTGGGATAATATCCTACCTATGCAATGCAAATAATATTTTCCTTGAAAAAATAATGCAGGGATTAAAAAAACAAATGACCCGATAGGATTTATCCTTGGGATGATAACATCAGGTCTCTAGTAGCAGAAAGAAGTCAGGAGCCCAAGGGGATGTGATAAGGATTTCATTACAGTTGGTTTTCATTGTACACCCAAGAAGAATTTCAAAGGGGTATAGAATACTAATTGGGAAGACACATCTCAACTATGGAGCTAGAGGGGGTGACTTTAAGGTCACAAAAAAGCTAAATAGATGCTGGGAGTGGCAGGACTGTTAGTAAAGGGGGAAACAAAGGGGCAAGTTGGAAAACTAAGAGTCGAGAACATCAGATTACTGAATAGCTCACAATTGTGAAAATACGAGTCAGCATTTCATGAAGACTGAATAGTTAGGTGACATAAACTGTCTGATCTTCAAAAATATACTACAAGGCAGGCATGATTTTCCTCTTCTGGAGATGAGAACATTGAAGTAAGTGTGTATTTTGCTCAAGGAGACAGGCTTCTATGTGCTGATGTCTGAATTCAAACTCAGAGTCAGCTGCTGGAGATTGTGCTCCCTCCAACATGGCAAGCTGCCTCCCAAACTCTGAGACAGCCAGCTGCTCAAGCCACCAAAATTGTCTGTTTCTGTCAATTGTTAACTCTATTTCTGAATTAAGTTTTTACACTTAAAAGGGAGATTTTATATACATTAAATTTCACTTGGTCAGGAAAGACCAGGTCCACTTTTAACCCTGTTATATAGATGAAGGAACATGACTCAGGAATTAAGGACTTAAGAAACAGGTGTGACACATATTCACTAAGACACTAAACTATGAACTCCAAAAAGTCATGGCCTGAGCTGTCAGCTCACCTCTATGTCCCTCCCCCAGTGCCACGCTGGCAAACAGGAAGCAAAGAACAAGGTTACCGAATGAATGAAATATATTAACAAGGAAATAAATGAATGAAGAAATGACATATTCAAGAGGAAAACACAAAGCTTTGATTTGGCCATGATTAGACAGCTGCTACTTACTGTTTCAGTGAGGGGTTTTATCCAGTGTCCAAGTTCTTTAGATGATGGTTACATTTCAACATTTAAAACTATAGCATACTTATAGAAGACACAATTTATGGGACTGCCTGGCCCTTACCCCATTCTCTTCCCTGCTCCTCCGATAATTGTCTTCCTTTTGCACCTATGAGATTTCTCTTATAAACTTAACAAATGAGTGGATTTGAGGGGTTCTATTTCCTATAGAAGTGCTGACTAGCTAATCATCCATGCTAAAATGAAAACTGCTGCTGTAGAAGAGAACAGGCGGTATGCTGAAAGTCCAGGGCATCCTTAGTTTGGGGACACACTGCCACTACAGGGATTTCTCTGTGACAGCTATTCTTCAGGGCCAAGTAACAGAAAATTTACAATTATAAAAGCCATTCATCATTCATTTGCTAATCTAGTTTGTGATACTGTGTCAGTCATTATTTTAGGCGCAAATGATACTAGACAAGATGTGATGAAGTATAAGGATTAAGGCATGAGCTTCAGAGCCAGACTGTTTCCATATTCCAGGTCTGCCCCATAAAGGCCTGGAAAAAAACCTTTGGGGTATGTTTCTTAAGTTTCCATTGCTTCAGTTTCCACTTATAAACATAGGAGTAATACCTCTGTTATCTGGTTATTAGGTGGATTAAATGAGCAATTATATGGAAAATACTTGAAATTTAAAATGATATATTTTAACAAAAGGTGGTTAATGTTAAGCCATAGTTGATGTCCTTAGGGCTACAGAATAGAGAGAGAAATAGGAAAACTGATCATAATACATTGTGTAAAGAGTTATAGTAGGCATTTGTGGGAATGAATGAACGAGAAGCCAATATGATTAGACAGTTACGCAAGTTGTATTTCTTCTTAGTATATGCATTTTCCTAATTGGGTTGTTCTCATTTGGCTTGAAATGTACCCCTTTTGCCTAGTACTTTAAATTTAAGGTCAGGACTTTTGAAAATATTGTTAATGTTTGCCCAAAGGCAGTCAGACCAATTGACTATAATTCATTTGCCTAAGAAAATGGACATTAAGGTACTGGCGCAAGAACTGAAATGTAATTGCTTCCTATCTCCACCCCATTCTGTGTCTTTGGAAACCCTTCATTGCCATTCTTATCATGTCCATCTAGATAATGGGAAAACAATTGATGAGCTATAATTATTTCCTTTATATAAGGGGGAAATGCTTACGTGGGCTGATTTTCATTTCTCTTAAGGAAAGGAGCTTGAATTCACTTGTTTCTAAATCCCCAAAATAAAAAAAGAGAAAGTATGATCACAGAATCTGGTTCTATATGGATTAGGAAGGGGTCTTTTCAGTTCATTCTTTTGAAACAGGTCATTTAGGTTAAGAATTTAGGTTAAAATATGATATCTGAACAAACACACTTAAATCTAATTCCATTTATGTTTCAAATGATTTTCTTAAATGCAATAGCAGAAAAGTAAAGGTTTTTTTTTCTAATCAGTCACTGCAGAAAAAGGATTATTAAAAAGAAGATGCATGTAATTAAAAATGACCTACTGTGAAATTCAATACAAGTGGAGGGCCAGTAATTTGAATTTTTTAATCAGCTTTTGCTTTCTCTCCAATCCAAGCCA
This sequence comes from Galemys pyrenaicus, assembly GCA_019455555.1. Classification (NCBI taxonomy): domain Eukaryota; kingdom Metazoa; phylum Chordata; class Mammalia; order Eulipotyphla; family Talpidae; genus Galemys; species Galemys pyrenaicus. Next base: position 4,778,287 of record JAGFMF010011478.1, on the reverse strand, counting down.
AATAACCAATCCATGTTTGCTAAACATATCTTAAACATGCAATTTAGTTGGTGCCTTTTTTATCCTTTGTATTGGAAAAAATGGGGTTTTTGAAAATATTTAAACTCAATTTTTGTTCAAAGTTAACTCTGAATTTAAATCAAGCTCCAAGCAACAAGTCACATTTTACTTAAATAGTGGCAGGTAGTTCTATAGAAGGGATGTTCTTCAAAAAACATTTCACTTTAGGAAAAAATATTTTCCATGAAATAATCAACTGCTATAAAGAGGTAAAGTATGTAGAAAATGGAGCTCTGACCTGCAAAACCCTCTCAGTAACATTCATTCATGTACCAAAGTGGAGGGATATGTGAAATCACACAGGCCAACGTGCAAAAAAGATTTTCACTGCTTGGGAGCAAGTGCTCACATTCCATTATTTCTAAATCAAGTCTTGATTAATACATAAAATTCTTAATTTATATTAAATACCTAATATATTTAAAACATTTTATTAGTCAGTGAAATTCAAAACACATAACCTTATTTTTCTTAATAATTTAGCAATCAGACTCAATTTGTTGCCTCCCCACCTCTCTTTCTGAGGTAAAAGAAAAAAATTACATATAGGAAAAATGCACATATCTTTAAAGTATATTTTGTTGAGTTTTGATGAAAGAATATTATACTGAAGATATAACAAATCACTATTGAATGAAACCATGTTATTGAGGACCTGCTGTAAATCCTTTCCAAAGATCATCAGACCACACAATAAAAAAATAAAAATATAATTGAAAAGGAAGTTTCCAATGATTAGGAATACAATGAGCATAAATCATAGATCTATTATTAACTGTTGGACCACGGCATATTACTTATGTTCCCTGATTTTCAGTTCCTTTATTTGTAAGGTATCAATAATAATGTATGCATATAGATATATTTGTAAGGTATGCATATAGATATATGCATTAAATAAAATCATATCAGAGAAGAATTGACCACAGAATGAGGAATAGTGTATCTTTTTAAGTAACAGTGGGCTGAATCTACGTTATTTGCAAAATTATGGTCCCAAACCAGGTTTGTAAAAAATTCTGCACTGTAGGGAATAAAGAACATCTGGACAATCAGAATCTCTGGATCCCTTTTGCAAATCACACGTCCCTTGGAGATCTGATACAACATTGCAGAAAAGAGGCCCTCCGTCTCTCCCCTAGTCGGGAACCTGTGGTTCAGGTAAATTTAGGATGCTAAGGAGACTTAAGGAGACAATTCCTCTAAACCAGTGTTTCTCAAACTTTCAGATCTATCAAAATCACTTATGTGTTTGTTGAACCAAATGACTGGCGCTAAATCCTAGTTTCTGGTTCAATAGTTTTGGCATAGCAACTAATAACTTTCCTTACTAACAGGTTTCCAGATGAGGCTGATGTTGCAGGTCCAGATAGGGACCACACATTGAGAACCATTACTCTAAAAACTTCAAAAGTGAGACTCGCGAGCAAGTACATGCTCATTCATAAAGCATGCTTGGGGTCACTGTGTAAAGGTATTGGATGAACTATGTATGCATGAACTAAGACCAAGTCTGAGCAGGATCGGGATTTTGTTTTGTTGCTGTTGCTTGTTTTATTTGAAGTAGCATTCACTGCAATATATTTTTCAGGAGTACATCACTGAGAATCAAAATGTGTATGTTATATTGTCAAAGAACATAAACTGAACTCAGCAAGGTCACTGAACATAACATTAAAATAGCTAATACTGACCAATCCCTTACTCCATGTTTTTCAAGTGAGATGTGCTTTAACTACCCCCAAGAGGTGTCCGTTTTGAATAGAAGGAGTAGAGGCTCAATGGGGCTAAATAATATGCCCACTGTAGATGGGTGGTGAGGGGCAGGTATGCCCTCTGTTTTATTAGTACTCATCACAGGAAAAACTAGTCAACTCATTCCCTTAAATGCTGTCAGAATCCTGTTCTCCAGACACTGGGATTCAGAGTTGGTGTCTGTCTTTAAGTTTACCTTCACATAGGGGAAAACTGGTAAGTCCCCAATGATTGCAAATGTGCCAACTGGTTTTATGAATTTGTTGATTCTGCAGAGAGTGTTTCACCCACCCGGGCGAGGAGGTGGAAAGAAAGGCTTCCTGAAGAAGGGAATAGGCTGGGTGCTAAAGTAATTAGTCTGGTAAAGAAGGGCGCTAAAGGCCTTCTAATAGGCTTTCAGCCAAACCCTGGCTATGTGTGAGAAATACCTTTGGGACTTTTTAAATGATACAGATGTCTGGGCTTTACTTGACCAGAATCTCTACAAGTATCAGAATCTCTGCAAGTATGACCCAAAGATCAGCATTTTTAAAGGCCTGTTCAAGTAAGTCTAATATGCATCCAAAGTTAAAAACCATTGCATGGAATTACCTAGTTGTTTGTGGGGGTGGGGTTCTGTGAAAATATCAGTATCTGAGGGTCCTTCCCCTGAAGTTTCTGTTCTAGTAGGTCAGGTAAATTTGGGGTATGAGATGAATGGTACTTATAGTCCAGGGGATGAACAACATCAGCATTACCTGAAAACTTGTTAAAATACAAATTTGGGGGCCCTATTACACTGAATCAGATGTTCTGAGAGTACATCCCAGCAATCTGTATTTTTAAAATTTCCATGTGATTTCTATGTTTGACAAGAATTTGAGAACAACTGGTTAGAGAGCTATGTCAGGTCAATGTTATGAGTTCAAATGCATAAAATCAGCTTCTTTACTTGCTTGCTGCTATGAAATTTTAATCCAGGCCTCTGGCCAAAGGTGTGAATGGATCAGTGCTCTTTACTGCTACTTTAAAGAAGAGAAGGACATGCTTTGGTGGGTGGTAGCTAGAAGCAACACACTCTTCATATAAAAACCACTCTTTCTACTAGAGGCTAAGCTCTTAGAGTGACTTCTATATTAAAAAAAAATTAATCATCTTTGCGGAAAGTTGTACATGGGGCACTTTCAAGGAACTTTAAGACAGTACAGGAGGCTGCAATCTCAGTGGCAGACAAGAACCAACAGATTTGATTCATGTTTTCAAACTGAGGGTGAAACATAGGTTTCCAGATTACACATTTCAGGCTTTGCACAGAAGCCTTGTGTTGTTCCACAAAGGTTAAAGTCCCCCGTGGGAATGTCTTGGCATAGCATTTGCTGTTATCCATCTGGCGATCTCAGGTGGAGTCATGTGCACACTCTAAGTCACTGGCAAGCATCAGGAACTCACTCTCAAGTGCAAGGCCAGTGCACGAGGTCAGCACTTTGCAGGCTTTTCCTGTGACTCCTGCTCTCATTTAAATTTTTCTCCTGTTTAAATCCTCTTACGAGCAATGGGTGGCATTTTAATAGCCACCCAACAGAGAACACAAAATCGGCTCATGGACTTTTGCTCAAGCAAATGCCAGTGTAAACACTGTTGAGCTCTTAGACACACTGTGTGGTTTTCATTTTTTCCACAGACTCTCACCATTAATTCTGCCTTCCAGAAGCTAAAATGGTAAACACACCCTGGAACCAACTTACAGGTTGAAGTTTAAATCTCTAGGCTTATCCTTCTAGAACTTTCAGGGGAGAGCTAAAATGTATCACCAGCCTCATCTCTGCCTCTCTTCATTTGCACTAGACTGCTGTTAGCTGAACACAGCACATTCATTCTACTAGGGCAGGTTCAGGGATGTGGTTTAATTGCTGTTTTATCCATCCTCCTTAGTGCCCAGAACAGCATGTCATGGACATTTGATAAATACGAAATGAATCGTGCCTTTACACATTCAGCACTGTCCCAGGGGTGCACTGGACTCACTTTCCCACATAGCAAGTGCCTTCTTGGCCATTAGGACACTGCTGTAGCCACCAGAGGCAGAGGAAGCACTGTACTGCAGCCTTTGTTTCTATTGTATGTTGCCCTTTAACACCCTCCACTACACGGTGAGGGTCCTGACACCAGGACCCACTCTTTGTAAATATGGTACCCTCCGTGGATGATTCCAACATGGGGGCTCACTGAGAATTGGTGGTCTCTGTTCTTCCTAGGACTTCAGGGCAATCATTAACTGGTTGTGGCACTCAGCAATTTGGATCTGAGGACAAAGTGAGGGCACAGATGCGTACTGAATAAACATGAGGGAGTTGGGGTGGGTCTGAAGTGAGGTGTAGGCCAGGAGCTACCACTTTGAAAGCATATACTATTTCCAGGCACTGTGGCAGCAACCATACATGTTACCTCAGGATATCTGTTACTCTGGATTGGTAAACACACTGAAGTGCGATTGATACACTAGTTCTGAAAAAAGATCTAGTGTGTCAATCACACCATTCTGGAAGATTATGTGTTTTAAGCGTGATTAAGTATATGATGTGTTTTATTATGTATGAAAGAGAAACATTTAGCAGATCATTTTATAAAAGTAATTTATAGTAAGATACTAATAATATAGACTCAGAAGAAAGTCATTCTGATGAAAGTAATATGAATTATAGAGCATTCCTAAAATCTATACAGATCACAGAGAAACAGATTTTTGTGGAATCATACTATTCACTAGAGAAGAAAGAAATGATTTCTTTGGATTCTAAACAGTCCTAAAAAAATAATTTGGCCCTTGTGTTGCTAAGTTTATCGACATTTAACAGCACCGAATGTGTTTGCAAGGAGTTTTTCTCTCAGTGTAGGTAAATGATAGGCATTTATTTTTTAATTTGTGGGATTTTTGAGAAAATTCTTTGCTTCTCTAATAATACAAGATTAATTTGTGCCTGTACCCTTTGGGAAGGATTATTGATTCCAAATTTCAATTGAGGTCTTGCCATTTTAATATCATGTGACAAATCATCCCGATCATAGTACAAAGAAAATAAAGTAGACACTTCCAGTGTTTAGAAGTTCACAAAGTTTTCCTTTCTTAAAAATTAGCTCTTTCAAAACTCTGCTTCTTAAGGCCCCTTAGGGCCTGATGGAGGCAGCAGTGGGAGTACGAAAAGTGGGCCAATTTCCAGACCCCCTTCTTCCCACCATCACTTCAAAGAACCCCAGCTTCATGTTGCTTTACAAAAAAATTGGGTTCCACAAGAGTAAGTCTGAATAAAGTGTTCTATAACAGGGAGGGTGGGGGAGTCACTGTTTTGCAACATAGACAGATACCTGGAGGACATCTAGACAGGAAAATAAAAATATTTAACTGATACATAAATACACCCTTAAAGATTTACACACACACCAGCGCCACCCCTCCCTTCCCCTCCTCCACCCTCTGCCTTGCAGGCACAGGCCAAGGTTAAATGCATTTTATTGGTGTGCAGCACAGTAATTGTCTAAATGGGTAGAAAGCTGTGGGAAGGGCACTGTCATCTCCCCATTGACCCACCCGAGAAGGCCTCAAGAGGAAAGAAAACTGAAAGGCTGTTGGATGAAAGGAAGGTAGCTAAGCAGGGGGTGGCAGAGGAAAGCAGGATATTCCAACCCCAGGTCAAAATTGCAAAAGGACTCTATGATTATTAAAAATGAAATCTTGCTGCTAAATCCATTAATGGTCATAAAAATGTCACCCTTCTCTCATTAGACAGGATTGTTCTTTATTCCCTTTGGTTTCAGCAATGTCAGCTATTTTGCACCCTCAGAACTGCCTATCTGGAGTGAGCTCTTCCATTCCTTTTTTTCTGCCCCCCTTGCACTCTCAGCTGGAGGTTTCAGCTAGCTTAGAGAGGTGCTTAAACATGAAACCTACTCACAGTCCCTCCGCTGACCCTCATGGTATCCCAAGATGCCCACAGTGACCTACTGACTAAGGGATGAAGCTGTAAAAAGGAACAGCCCAGGCTCCCAGGTTATTGTGGAACAAGCTGAGTCTGGGAGGCTGGGGGCTCAGGGGGAGGCCTGTTAAGAAAAAGGCCTCTATCACTCCCTGGCTGAGGGAACACCACAGAAGCTCTGACTCTGAGGAGTGAAAGTGTAGAGAAGAGTGTCCAAGGCACGCAATCTAACTTGAGGTTGGAATTTTGCATATGGACATCCCTTGATCATTTTTCTGTTTCCTTTAAATGTCAAGCCTGTTACTTAACATCTATTTCATTATATTCTCCTAATAAGTGCCTATTAGCGACTCAGACTACGATAGAGGCTTCCATTATAATTTGAAATACTTCACAGGTGACCTGAGAGCTGTCCATCAGCAGGGTGAACTTTCTTTTTCTTTGCTCAACTCTATCCTCTGGCAGGACACATAAAACTGATGAAAGCTAAACAGTAACTCAAAGGGAGAGAACACATAATATTAGGCTTTTTGATAAATGTCCACTAAACCTTTAAAAATGGCACAGCCTTCACTTTCCTGGAAATGTACACAGTCCTCCCCTTTGGAAAATACTGAGAGGCCTCTACAGTCATGTCTAGAGCTGAGGTGACTTGTCAATAGCACAAAATAAAAAGCTTTTATTCAAACATGTGGAATATGAATCAGTTAAAATTTAAATAAGTTTAATTTTTGCCAAAATAATATGTACATCAATTAAAGAACATGAAAGTGCTCAAAAACGTATAGCCAAAACCTTCAGACTCTATAACATGGCTTCCCTTCATCCTGTGTTCCCTCCAAACAGGTAACCATAATTTCTTAAATATTTTTTTGATACGTGCTCTTTTTTTTTTTCTAACTGGGCTCTGATTTTGAAATCTCTTAATTCATCAAACTGAAATATATATTGACTTTTGACCACATTAGATGAGGTTTTAGTTCTTTTTTATTTCCCCTTTTTATTTTAATAAATTCTATTCTGTCATTTCTAAGATGGATATATACTGCAATGTAATACATTTGTAGCATATTTAATTACTGATAAATAATAGTGCACCTTACAATTAAAAGTGCCTTGGATTAATTTTTTATTAAAATCATATAGATATTATGAACAAAAAATAACATACACTAGGGAACTAAATAATGGTGTGATTACATTTCTCTAATAGTTCCTTTCCACTAAAACAACTGTCAAACTTTTGTTTGCTTAATTTTTTTTTAACCCACAGCTAATACATTCTAAATATCTATAAAATATCTCTTAATATCAGGTAATCTTTGGCTTATTCTTGGTAAACTTCCCCCTGGAGCCCTCCAAACTCAGGTGCTCTAAGCTTGTGAATCAGCCATCATCATGGGATGATTTCTTTGCTTTTGTCCTGTGTTATCTGCTCACTGGATTTCATGTGTTACTTTTGCAAAGTATATCCACTAATAGCTTCCTTAGGAATCATTTTCATTTAGAATTTTGAAAACATCTGCTCTACTGTTTCTAATGTTACTGAGAGATTGATATAATTCTAATGCCCCATTCTATGAAGTAGTTTAAGATTGTTTCAATTTTCCTGATATTTTGAAAGGTCACCAGATAGTGTTCTTTGGTGTGGACCTATTTTTCCATTCACCAGTTTCACATTTCTGTCACACCCTAACTCTTATTAGCCTGCTGTGGGCTCACAAATCTGTTTTTGCAATTTCAGATTATCTGTGACCCTAGGAGATTCCCACACCAGACTCTGCCCCACCTTCCAGGTTTGGCAACTGATTTTGACACAACTTAAGAATTCCTGGTTTGAAAACCGTGAACGAGTAACCTGGCTCCATATTCTGTCTTCCTCAGAGAAGAATATGGCAGGAGTCAGACTCAAGCGCTTTCCTTGTATTCTGACCCTGAGTTCCCTCTCCCCATTGGTAGAGGTCAGAAATTCTGTAATTCTTTTCTAAGTAACAGCAAGATTATTCACAACTTTCTCTACTCAAAAACCTTAACTGCCATTCCAAATGATGGTAGTAATTGCTTTGTAGCATTCACTTTAAACTAATTTTAAAACAGTAACAAACGCTTTTCAATAAGGCATTTTCTCTACCAGTGGAAAAGCCATAGATAGACGTTGGGAGTGGGGAAAAAACTCAAATTTATACAGTGAAATCTTTACAAAGAGACAAAAGAATGATGTGGTAGCTCAGAGAACAGGCCCTGCAGTCATTTTTCCTGAGTTGGTGTCCTGTCTCTCCTCATATTTGCCATCTGGAGGGCCTTGTGAAGCTTCTCTAATTCCACAAAGCCTCACATTCCTCACGTGTAAAATGGTGATGGTAACAGTATTTATACCATGTAGTTATTTTGAGAACTAGATGAGATAAGTACACACACTGCTTAGCACAAATGGCAGCTACTACAATGCCCTTGGTTTATACACATTGTGTAAGTTGATAGACTCAAGACTTGTTTTCATTCAGAAGAGGAGAATACTTAACGGGCCTTGCTTCATGGGTGATTTTGAGAACAAAGAGTTAATGATCACAAGGCACTTGCTCAGTATTTAAACCCAGCACTTACTATAAATTGTTGGTTAAAAACACACACACATGCAGCAATCCATCCACTCTGTAGTCAAATGTTTGCGTTGATCTGCCTGGCATTGATCTGCCTGGCTGGAGCTGTACTTCTAAGTCATTGTCTTGTGCCCTCGCTTCTGCTACTGGATTTAAAGCAGACAAACCTACCACCACCACCACCCCCACCCTGCCCCCTTTTATTTTGGATAAGAACCCTTTTGTCATTTGATTTTGTTTTCTGGTGTCTCTTTCAATTAAGAAAGAAGACTGTGTTTCTCTCAATGACTTACAGATCATATTTCTTTATTTTACCTCTGCACTGGTCTTTGACAGTTGGTTTTTGGTTTCTCCTTTCCTGAATGTAAGCAATTGCCATGCCCCATGCCCTGACTTTAATTCTATACTCCTGGGGGCTCACTTTTTATTCTAATCACCACCCTCATCCCACTTGTTAAATGCTCTCTCTTCGCTCAGCCGGGATATCTCCTGTGCCTGCTTGTCCTGGACTCCAATTGAGAAACAATAAGTTAGCTGAATGGAGACTAATTCAAACCTGCAGTTCTGCTTTTATGATGCTACTTTATCATCCCATGTTAAAGAGAAGGTAAAATAGGAAGTGGGCCCAAATGATAAATGCTGCCCATAAAACAATAGCATCAAGCCCTCTGCTCCGAAGGATACCCAATGACCCCCAAAAGACTCTTACTTAGGTTCAAAGAGTTCCCATTTCTGAAATACTAGGTATAATATTTTTTAACAGAGTAAATAGAGCCCAAGAGATAGTAAGTCATTTAAACACTTTTCTCCCTTCTCGTTCAGTTAAGAGGAGCCAACTTAATATATTTTTCTTCCAATTGAGCCCAGGGGACTCTATTCACTACTGGGGGACTATAAAAGGTATTCAGGAGGCTAACCAACAGCAAAAGACAGCTGGCGTGCTCTGCAGCGATCACAGGTTCATCCGAGGGATGCTTATTGAGCTCATGCCCTTTTCCAGAGCCTTTGACACACATCCCTTTTGAACTTGACCCCTTTAATTTTCATGTGGTAACTTGCAGCTCATGATGCCTTGGGGCTAGTTATAATAAGTTCATGTCTGAGATTACACATCTGATATTTATAAAAACACAAATACTCCAGAACTTTCTCCAGGCAGGAAATGACAAATCTTTAGTAAGCTATTTTCAGAACTTGAAAAAAGAGAAAAGTTAGTGATGAACTAACCATTGAGAGTAAAATGATGTTGCCTTGCTGCATATTGAAACCAGTCCCTTCTAACAAAAATGCCAAAAGTCATTATCTACACAATTTAATACCATGCAGTAAGTCCTTGGCTATCCCCAGTAATCTGCAGCATTACACAGCTCTGTACGGGACAGGACATGATATAATATGGACTGACTTAATTAGACTTGGGGATGCTGGCAAATCATGTCTCTGTAAGTCCAACTTTGTTATTTCTCAATGAATTCCAGTTGGAAAATATGATCTCAGGTGATAACATTTCCTTAACTTTTATGTATCTCTTTTTATTACATCAGAGGAGGCTGGTAGAGCTGGTGGCCAGTGGCAGTTCTGGTATGTTTTCTTTTAAAAAGTACTCAACATTAGTGTTTGCCAGAAAGTATTATTTAAGCCTCTGAGATACAAAGTTCCCCAAAGCAATGCTCTATCTAGCATTCAAGATATAGATTCTTAATCACATTTACTTCTAGAATGAATGAGAAAAACAAAGAGAGAGCTTTACTGAGTTTTCTTGGTCAAGGAGTATTTTCATAAAATATTCAGTCCTCTTAATAGTCCTGTGAACTATTAAGAACCAACTAACCCAGCAAAACATTTTAAGTTAATAAAACAAGTAATTAAAAACCATAACTTTTGTGTATTGCTTTTCTATGTGTAAAGGTTTATATGTAACTGATTTTTATATTTTTATTTGAAGAGTTCAAACATAATGACATTTTGAAAGGATGATATCAAATTTTAGGACAAGGAAAAATTGGGGACACTTGGTGGGGAGGGAAGAGGGGGAGGGTTGAGGAGAGCACGAGAGACTGAGGTGATGGTGCACTGGTGATATGGTGATGGGGAATACATGGGGATTACAATTGATGTCAAATATATATAAATAAAAAAGTTAATATTAAAAAAAATTTTGTCTCATGTACTTTATGAATTTATAAATTCATTTATTGATAGAAAGACTATTATCACCCTAAGGAAAATAACATTAATTTCCTAGTAAGCTAATACCTCACTCATATTATGTTTTCTTATTATTCAAATTTGTCTTTTTTCTGGAATATAATTACTTGAACCAGAATTCAACCCAGGCCCACATTTTGACTATGATTGTACTGTTTGTTTACTTTCTTTTAATCCAGAATAGTCCTCATACCTGTATTGTTTGGTTAGTTTTCAAAGATCTTGACTTTCTCAAGAGAACAAACTAGTTGTCTTTTGAAATGTTTCACGTTTTTAATTCATCTGATTGTTTCCTTGAAATAAATATTTATTTTGTAGATTTTTTTGTCAACTAGAAATTAAGGGTAAAGATTTATTTATATAAAAGGTAAATATTTTTGGTCAGGAATTATGCACTTAATTTTATACTGCATCATTTTATGAGACACAAAATGCCAGGTTGTCCTGTGAATAGTGATGCTAAATTTAATCATTTAACTAAGATGATATATGACAGACCTTCTGAAGGTACTTTTCTTTTTGCTATTACATTTAAAAGTTTTTATCTGAGTGAAAAGACACCACCACTGAGTGTGAGATAATATTCTTAATAAATTGTGTATAATTATAGACATGATTTGCTCAAGAACTTTCAAAGTTGGCTCCATGTATGAACTTGATATATAAGAACTCTTTAAAGCTGCTGCAAAATACTATATGAATGCTTGTATTCTAGGGAAGATGAAATTTATGTAATTTTCAAAGGGGATAAAGACATGAAAGACTAAGATGCAAAAAAAAAAAACAAAAAAAAAAAACGAAAAACACAAACAATCCCGTCAAAACACAGGTAGAAGAGCTAAAAAGACACTTCTCCAAAGAGGAAATGCAAATGGCCAACAGGTATATGAAAAAATGCTCAACATCGGGCCTCCCCTGGTGGCGCAGTGGGTTAAGCGGCGCACTACGAAGCAGATCGCAGCCACTGCAGCACGAGTTCGATCCCTGCTGCCAGCCAGGGGGGGG